>OX439127.1:59294600-59789600 GCA_949318235.1 Ecdyonurus torrentis
TTTCAATGTGCTTGACACGCCACTAGTTTTGTGCATTTTTATTGCTTTCAGTTTCTTTTTATAATGAATGTTTATAGTAATTAAAATAAAATTAACTGACATAGCACCGAACTGACAAATTTGATCCTGCGCTAATTAAATAAATAAAGAGAAAATAAAATAGAACACAAGTCATTCATTCATTCATCCATGTCATTGATTGATTGATTGATTGATTGATTGATTAATTGATTGATTGATTGATTTATACTTATACTTATTACTTATATTTGTTAATTCATTTTTTACCGTCTTACTCTACCACGTAATTATTGCTGTATTTGCTATGGATTTTATGGAACAAAAAATTAATGATTAATACGTAAGTTCTTGTTTATTATTTACTTCCCTGTTTGTTCTGTTTTCTGTTTGCTATTGTTTTAAAAAATCAGGGTGAAGGTACACTGAGCGGACTTGCCGACAATAGACGGGAACTACCGACCCAAAAGCAAGGTTCTCGATAGGTTTTTAGACGGCCAACGATAACGGGCTTTAAAGGTATATTATACCTGAGTTAACTCGACTGTTGAAGTCTCTGTTTTCACATCAATGATCGTTGCCTCACCTGTATTTTTTACGTACTTTGGATGTTTTGCTGAGAGAAGTTGCCGCTGCCTGCGCTGTTGCGAGCTGCTCTCTTCTTGTACTCAGTTCTCAGCCTTGCCTTGCCTGCCTTGTTCCATGCTCCATTCGTCGTGGTAAAGCCATGATGTGAAGTTCGGCAAGTTTGACTGCCATTTGATTTTAGTTTCTGTGTTTTGAGCGCTGATTATAATTAACGTGTGTGTTTATTTAGTTGCAAATAATAATTTGTTTTTACCAAAGTGGTTTGCTAACTTTTAAATAATATTTTCTGGCTGGATTAGCAAAAGGTGCAGTGTAAACAACAAAAATTACGGACAGCCTAACATTTCAGAGGTAATTATTGTTATTTTAGTTTAACTTTTACTAGAAATTCAACTCAAATAAATGTATATATTAATGCGATGTGTTTGTATGTATATTTCATGACTGTTTTACCTCTAAAGACATAAAATTCTATTGCTTCATTTTTTTTAAAGGATTAATATGTTTTTATATATGTACAACTTTTTAAATAATTAAAATAGGTAGGTAAATATGAACTTGGTAGGTTTTGTATAATCATTTCATTTTGTCAGTATTGCTAGTTTTATATCTTTTAACATATAATTACTGTGTAAATTGGCCAGTATAGATTCAAAAATTCTAATCTCCGCATTGAATTTTATTTCAAAAACTGCGTTACCACAACGAAACCTGAAGAAACCAGGTGTGTTGTGTTGTATGTATATACATACTTATGTTGGGTGGCCAGCCAAAGCTCTAGGCGTTAAACTATTTACTTTGAGAGGAACTCGGTATCGTATTACATACAGCCATTCTCATTGCACAGCTAAAAAATAATATTCATAAAAATAATATTAACTATATAGCTTTCCTATTATGTAATAATAAATATAATATAAACATACTTTACTCTCATTACAAAAGCATACCAAACATTATATTTGATTTTATACTGTTCGAGTTAAAAATATAGCAACTAAACCAACAGATTTTCTTCCGATAAGTATTTATTTTATTGCGTATTTTTAATTGGAGCTTGTTGTTTTGCAAAATATTATTTTATAAAATTACTGATGGTATATAAATAAAAGCATAGTATAAGTTTGTGATACTCGATCAATAGAAATTGTTGAGTATTGGAATCCCGAAATATTGTTCTTTATGTAATGCTCTCTATACGAGTTACTTATTTGGACTAGACGATCGCAGAGTACTTGTGTATGTCAAATATTTTGAGATTCACTTACACAAGAAGTAATGGTAAAGCATGGTTGCAATGTTGTTGGTTTTAAACTGAACCGGGAGTACATCTTTCTCGGCACTTTTTTACTTTTGTTGATATGTTATTTTTTATTAAAGTTGGATATGAAAGCAATGTCCAGAATTCGGGTTGTTAAAATAAAGAAACATAACACAAGTTGTCGGTAAACACAAACTGACTTGCATAAATATAATTTATGAGCTCTGCAAAATCAATCATCATAATTTGGTATTTGCAATGATTAGTTGCAAAGAACGTACAACTATAAGCCGCTGAAAATATATAATATTTTTTAAAGTTTATTTAATTTTTTTCCCCTTTCATTTTTGAACTTATAACTACATAATTATGTATTTTATAGTAACTTATTGTAACTTAAAGTGTAATTACTTGAGGTATAGTAATAAATATTTTGGGATCAAAAATAGTAATAATATATATTGAAGAGAACAAAAAAACGTGCAAATGTAGGTGTTTGCTTGCGCGTCGCGCGGTATTTATGCTTTATTGACATTCTCCTTTTACAACTCTTCGAAACTTGAACGCTTGCAAAGAATGATGTGAGGCTGATCAGATATTCTCCGAGACTTCTCTCAACTCTATTGCCAAGTTAAAGGAAATAAAATTAATCTACCAACAATTTTCAATAAATATTGGTCCCCTAATGAGAAACTGATTTGCAAGCAAAATAATAAGAAATAATTTAGCGTGTCATAAAATTTATCCGTCTACAAAATTAGTGTATCAAATAACAGCATCAGCTTGGTTGTAAATGTGAGGAATAATTGTGTGTATGAAAATGAAAGCAAAGAGAATGACAATGTCCATATAACATTGCTTAAGGCGTAAAGTGTAAAACTGTCCTAAAAATGGAATACTTGGAATAAGTTCCTCTCTTGTTTTCAATGCGTGTGAATATTTGACGGCAATATTCTTCTTTTCTTTGTGAGGCGGTAGACAGGCAGCGGCGTAGGTGACCACTTTTTTTTTTTATTATTATTCTTTTCTTACAAACAGCCTTTTAACCTTTGTTGCGTGGCTTTACTTTCTCTTAAAGCTATAAACCAAATTCGTCACGATCTTCAAAAAAAAAAAAAAAAAAAAAAAAAAAATACATACTATATGAGACACAAAATAAAAGTATTTTTTTTTCTTGTCAATTGTGTTTGACCAAATTTTGGAGCTGAAAGTAAAAAGAATAACACCTGAAACGATAAAAAAAAAACTATTACTTTGTATTGAAAATAAAAGTAAAAATATTTTTAGGTATTTGTGTGACGAAATGCAAGGCACGATTGACAATAATATTTAAAGTTTGTAAACTTTTTTTTTTTTTTTTTTTATCTACCCTTACACTTTTCTTATTATTCCAAAGCACATTTCAGTTTCATTGCCAAGTATAAAGAAAAGCGAAATTGCTGTGTCTGTCTGTACGTTGGTGTTGGTGGCTACTTTAGTGTTGGCAACTTTGAGTCTTTGTAAAGCCAAAAACCACATTCTCCAGTCTCTCTCTCTCTCTCTCTCTCTCTCTCTCTCTCTCTCTCTCTCTCTCTCTCTCTCTCTCTCTCTCTCTCTCTCCTTGTTTGTTGCATGTGTTACGTCTCTTTTGCTTTGTTGTACCACTAAACACAGTCCACAAGCTGCAAAACTTCACTTATTTCATTGTTTGCATTTGCAAACATTCATTGGTCTTCGCTAAAAAAAAAAAATTAATAAAAAAAAAAAAAAAAAAAAAAAAAGCTAGTAGGGTGAAATAATGAGTACTGGTCATACGGTAATATATTATTACGCAATTAGAAGTGTATATTAACAAAATTTAGAATTGTATTTCCTACCCATAAAATTACAATGATTTTCTTATTCTTCAAAGACATAAATCCTAATTATTTACGGTATGATGGTATTATTAAAAAAAAAAAAAAAAAAAAAGTTTAGCTATTAAAATATAAAACTAATACTGTGGAATTAGTTCTCATTTAGAAAAAAAAAAAATAAAACTTAAAATAGGCATGCAAGAGCGCCAACTTTATCTGCAAATGAGAGTTCAGTTTCACGTTCTTTCAACTGAAAATAAAGTTACAGGAAACCAAGTATATATCGTTAGATAATTTAGTGAATGGAATAGGTAGAAAATAGACCAATTGAAAATAGAAAATTGAAGTTAGACTAGAAAAAGTGTGCTGAGATGGTGTACATTGTGATGCTCTTGGGTATAACATAATATTTATATTGCACGATATAAAATAGCCAACGTAAGATTGGCGTACAGACACGCATCACGTGTATTTTCAATTTTCACTAGCAATTAAGAGATTGTATCCTACTTGGATATCTATCCCACGCTTCACAACAAATCATTAAGGTTGTGTGTAGCAAAAATTGGCTATATCAATTAGTTTATGATATGTAAATAAAAATGATTTTTATTATTGTTGTGGGTATGTAATTAAGTGGTATCGTTTGCTTGGCAATATTTTATGTATTAAATTAACCTCTGATGGACACACTGATTCACAAGTAACCTGTAGCCAGTGCTCCAGATGGAGGAAAAAATTAAACAACATAATCTTTAAGTTTTAATTGACATAGGTAATTGAGCTTATACATTGTCAAAGGTAAAGAATTGAGTGCATGTGTATATTTAGATTTACTGTAGTGAGCTGCCCTGTAATTATAACAAAATGAAAACAAAAAATAATAATAATAAATAAATAAATAAAAAACAAAAGGTAATAAGTTAAGAATGTCACACACAAAAAAAAATAATAATAAACTTTTTAAGGAAGTTGTATTGAGTTTTGCAGAGAATGCTATAATAATAAATGTTAAAAGTCACAGTATACATCAAGTATAATATGTATAAGCAATATTTATTTAACTTTGGTACATCTGACGAGATTAGAAACATATTTGTGATATCGTTGATTGTAATGAGGAGGATGTATTCCTGTTTTGTTTCCAAATTTATATCTTGTTCGGTAAGTTGCTGTGATTGTACCTGCTACTTAACTCAGCATAATTGTAGCTACGTGCAGTGCAATTAACAATCGAACTCTTGCGCCTATACACAACGCGATGTATTGAAATTTCATTACATTTCATGCTAACGAAGTAAGTAGCTTTTTGTAATTTGAATAATAATAAAAAATATAAAAACATGGATATAAAAAATATGATCATATGTATAAGTATATAGTATACTTATATTACTTATACTATGTACTATGTATTGTATAGGTATATATAATATACTTATACTGTGGTATTATTGATAAAACACTAATCTTGTATAATATAAATGTAGAGGCCGGTTTTGTAAATAAAAAAAAGTTTATCGCAAATGTAAGCTGTCCAAGCTAAAATGCTAAATGCAACAAGTCTGTGATTAACACATGAAATGAGTGTTACATTTTGCACCATAGGAAATTTTTATCAAAATCAGTCAAATTAATTTTTTCCTCACAATACCCTCCCCCCTTTTTTTTTTCTCTCCTAATAGTTATCTCATTGATGTATTCTAATTTTCGATAATAATAAATAAATAAAATATAATACTTATTAAAATATGCTTAACTCTTGGCTTCAAATTGGTTTTAAATTCTAAAAATTTCAAAAACGTTCGATCTTGTTATTATTTACACACCCAGTATGTTGTTCAATAACTATGACTTCTTTTTTTTATCCTTTTTTTTTAAATTGATGAAAAGTATATTATATATATACTTTTTTTTTCTTTCTAATTTAGCAGGAAAATGGTTTGGATTATAACAAATGTTCACAGTTCCAAATGACATGATTTTAAACTTTTGCTGTAACAACTTAACACAATGTATATAACAATGCAACAAGAAGGCACCCTGTATATATTTGACCTGGCCAAATATCGCCTATACATTCAAAGTGAAAGTTTTCACTCCTATATCTCATCAGTTATGAACTGACAATAATACACCAGCCAATCAGCCTCTTGGCATTGCAAATTCAATTAAAATTAAAATTTTACTTTCGCATAACATTATTATATTATACTGTAGTCAATGTTGTAATGCGAAGATTTTTTGTTCTTAAAAGTAGGTCATGTTTATAGCTAAAAAGATGAGTATTATGAATATAGACAAGCCATATAACTTAGCATGTTATTCCAAGTGAAGAATACGTGCTTTCGAATCATGCAATGATGCAACAATTTTAACATCCATATCTTTTAAAAGTATTCATTTTTATTTTTCAATTGTATTTGATTTTTATGTATAGCTCCATAAATTGACTTGCTGAGCAAGAGTTATAAAACTTATGTTGTCATTTCATGTTAGCATATAGCTGTCAATTTCAATCAATATTGACAATCTATGGAACACAACAATATCAATGAAAAATGTAATTTAAAATGAATTATCACGGCAGCGTGTACAAAGACTGAAATTTAATCTTTAACTTGATTGTACTTTCTCTTATTAAAGTAGGGGATAGAATAGCACTTACTTTTTCAATAAACTTATGAAAAACATAAATAAATATGTACATTCATATGAATGTTTGAAATTTCTAAAAAGTTACCCATCCTGATTTAAAACTGTCCTCAGTGTCCACTCGTATTAAACTCGAAAGGAGGTGAAAATTTTTATATCAATAAAAAAAAACGGCTGCCACTTAGGTAAAAAGATCCTTCAAATTGGATCCCTTTAGTTTATAATGCTCTTCCAACAATGTGATTCTTATTTGACGTTACAAAAAAAAAAAAAAAAAAAAAAAAAAAAAAAAAAAAGTGTTACAAAATTATACTTGTTTGAAAATATAGTTTATCAGACTGTTGTTGAATAAAGTAAAATATGATTAAATTACTGTTCTGTTAACATTTTTATATCTACAAACCATGTAAAATCATGTATATTTCATTTTTGTGGCAATGTGAAGTATTATGACTTTTTAATATACTCTGTAAAATCTTTTATCTTTAACGATTCGCAATGATGTTAAAGAGCGATTTCAATATTGCTTTTAATCTATATTATTTCGTTTTCCTTGTGCCAAAATAAGTACGATGCGACATCGAAACAATGCCGATAGTAAAGTCAGTCGAACATTAATCTTGAAATATATGGACCGTACGTATACATAATAGTAATATAATACGCGAGGAATGTTTGCAAAAGGGGGATATCAAAGAGAGGAACTGTTATGGGGTACTCTCTCTGATCTTTATCCATACCTCCCTCTCCTCTTTCATATATATTTCCGTGTATAATAGATTTGCAAATACATTTCGTACTAATCTCTTTTACTTGAACACCCCCTCCTTGCGTGGGAAATACGAACAACTTTGCTATCACATCCAAGTTGCTGACTCATTCATCTACCCCATACTTCACTGTCTACCCTGTCTTTTTATTATTATTATTGTATAGCGAGCTGGTTTGATCTTCTCTTTATTAATTAACCAGTAAAATTTTCATCCTTTTCCGTGTTTTATGCACCTCACTCTAGACGGACAGATAGAAAATATATTATCTTTTGATTGCGTGCTTCTTTAATCATAAAATATTTTATAGCAATTGATGGCTTAGGATATATAAAAAAAAAACTTGATTTATGTATTACATTATATATTTTTCTTCTCAATTCCCTGCTGTGTTGTCCTGCTCTCTCTCTCTCTCTCTCGTGCTGGATCTCATGGCCTGCATGACTTACCCATGCACATTGCATTATTTCGCTACATAGCTTGTTCATGTCGTGTCCTGACTGCACGTATGCACAGAACAATGTACACAACACACATGCATTATTGTCTGCATATTGTAGTGGTCTGCCTTACAAACAAATAATAATACATTGCAGCATCGTGAATGTGAAGGTGCCCTTTTATTTCATCGAGAAACTCGGGGTTCGATGAACAAGGGAAACTATAAAGATCTTCTATTATGATTACACTTTGTGGGGCAGAAATTTATGGGATGGAAAAATCCACTCGATATGCGGAAAAATCTGATAAACTTTAGCATTGGGCAAATCAAAACTTAATGGGGGGGGGGGGGGACAGTATACATATTTATATATATTTTTTTCCGATTAATTGCTACTCTTTTTAATCCTTCTGTCAGTTTTTCTGTTTGTAGAATTAATGCTAAAGAGGGCTTTGTGTTATCGAACGAGGCATTCATGAATTATGTAAAAACTTGAATCTTTCAACTATTGAATTATAATGACTGAGAAGTCAGAAGTCTATATTGCACTGCATAGAATTTGTGTTAATTTCTCAAAATCATAGGCTCATAATGAATAATTGATAAAATTGCATCAAGTAAAAGAAATGTTCTGTAAAAATAATATTAGTAATAAATATTTCCCCAAGCGAAAGTTCCATTGAATATTTTTTTTCTCCGAAAGTAATCATTATTATTTATAATATGAAAACTTAACCAATAATTACTATAGCTAACAATATGTATTAGTAATGAGTATTCAACACTGAATCCTATAAAAAAAAGAAGCAATATAAATAAATTAAGTATCGTTTTTAATAAGATATAAAATGCTTCTTCTTTTACAATTTCTTATTATTTTTGAGTATACCCAATAAAATATATTTAATAGCATTTTTTTTTTAATTTTTTTTTTATTTTACTCATAAGTAAAATAGTTCCTATCAATTTGCAATTTTCTGTTCTCTAATATAAAATTGAAATTAACTACGTGAGCATGCTAATTGGACGTTACAGTGCACTATAGTTTATACTATTAATATTGTAATAACGTACTGCTTTTCTGTGTCCCTCCCTCTTGTAGTCGTTTAGATGAATATGCAGCAATGTGGAAAGTAATTGCTAATTTATATATTTTTCAAAATTGTTACTATACACCCCCCTGTATTCACATTTTATTGGATTCCAGTATCCGCATAGCTGATTCATAATTTAATTAATACATCTTATTAAAGTTGGGTGACTAAAAGGAAGCAATGAGAGTCAGTCAAGTGGATTGAGTCATGAATTGGGGATTCATAATCATTTTATTCCTATATCCGTTCTAAACTCATTAATTTCATTTTTTTTTTTTTTTATGAGTAATTTATTTCTCATTACCGATTTTTCTTAACGTTATTTTTATTGTTGAAATGGTAAATAAACTGTTGTGCAGTGTAGCGTGTATAAAAAATAGTTCGAGTCACAGCATTCCTTGTACTTTGATGACGTGTGGATGTTTAGTCTCTGAAATGATGCTAACTTTTGCAAAACTTTGTCTCGTGCTCAACTCATTGTCTTCCACTTACACGTTATTGATATCTCGCAACAAATCTCTTATTGACAATGTGCACGCAAAATATAAATTACTTAATTTATGCTACATTTATGTCATTATAATGTTAAATTTTAGAACAATATAAATAATAATATGCAACATGATGTATGCTATGAGGTAATTGTATGAGGTACAGCCAAATCTATGTTGTATTGAACAAATAGTGTTGAAATTATTACGAATATTTTATTGAACGTGTTAGCACCAAGTGATTTCTCTGTTTCTGTACAACAAAAAAGCTTCCTAGTGAGCTCTCGATTTTTAATTCGTTACTATGTACCACTTGGCAGATTTTTTTTTATTTGAATTTGAAATTCTGAGATTGTTTGGTATGACCATTTATATGGTATGACTTATTGTGTCATCTTCGGCAAATTTTTGTTTTTAAATCTTTGTGAATGATTTGAGAAATAATACATATTATATAGGTGATGTTTGTCATATTTTATGTGTGTTTGTTTACAAAGTGGATGCTAGATAATACGTGACATATCGGGCAAGCTCTTGAGAGTATACTGTATGTCTAGTAATAATAAGAATGTACGAACAAAAATAAATATCGTAATAATTTTGTATGCTCATTTTCAACAGCATTTGTTCAGTACAACATAATGTGTGCTATACTACATAATAACTACGTTACATTTACATTGTACAGCATAGTTGTTTATTCTCATCCAACACATATCTAAATAATGACATAAATAATAAATACAGCATAAATTAAGTTTTATTTCTAGTTGCCGTATATGGATGCGTAATAAATAAATCAAACGCAAGCCGCTAGAACAACACTGCACAAAACTTCCCCCCCCCCCCTCTTTTTTGAATGCTTAATTAAATATTTTCAAATACCTTTTTGTTACCTTTACTTTCCATTTTTATTATTTTATTTTATAAAACATTTTGTGTTGTAAACTTGAATTGCACTTGACCCAAGCAGGCTAGGAAAACACTTTTTGCTTATTTATTTGATGCCACAAACCCTGTGGCCAACATAAATAACGTATCCTCATATTTTATTATAGGCACTATAGGCAGGCACCTTATTCTAAAGGGTAATTAAGAAAGTTATAGTATCCAATAGTGTTTAGCATTTTATTGTTGTATTTGCCTTACTAGTATAAAATGCATGTGCAACGGAGCAGTAAAAATAAACATTCCATTAACGTCCGTCTCTTCCACTCCGAAATGTAAATGTAAAAATTATTTTTTGCCACAGGCGTTTTCTCTCTCTCTTTCTCTCTTTTTCCTGACTATAAAAATATAAAATGAACTTGCTTAAGAAATAAACATTTTCAAGAGCTTTATTTCTCATAATATATTATCATTGGCGTGATTTATGAATGTGACTAAAATTTCAAAAGCAGGATCCGTGCGTTGTTGGTTTGAAAGAGATTAATTACAAATCAAGTTATTTTTATTTTATGTCTTTTTTTACACCTCAAATCCAACTTCATCTCTCTCTCTCTCTCTCTCTCTCTCTCTCTCTCTCTCTCTCTCTCTCTCTCTCTCTCTCTCTCTCTCTCTCTCTCTCTCTCTCTCTCTGTATACTTGTATTATTTTTTTTATCATTTTTGTAACACACCTTTTTTTCTTTGGCTTTGGACACACTTTTACCATGCAAAGTTAGTTACTTGTTTTTTTTTTTTTGTTTTTTTTTTGAACTAATGTAACCCTTTTTTCTAATTCCTATAGTTTCTATTTCTATGTTTTTTCCAATATTATGGAAATTTAGGAAGATTTAGAGAGCTAGAAAATCAATGACGTCATAGCAAAAACTACGCAGCTGCTGGGGCTCGCTGGTGCACCCAACTGCAATAGGTATACGAGGACGTTACGAACCCCTATTATTATGGAATTCGCAAGCTTTGTATACAAGTTGTAATCGGATTTTATTTTAATACTTTTTTTTTCTTCACAAAAATAATGCTGTAAATTTTGAAAATAACAAAATCGCATTACACTATCTGTCGATGGTGAAATGTCAATAAGTATAGACAATGATATATAGACAATACGCGTTCTATAGTATAATACCGTGCAAAATATTATAAATATAATGTATACTAAAATGTTGTCCACTATTGAGAGCAGCACCATGCTGCCATAGCTTTCTGAAACGTCCTGTCCCATGTCACGCATCAAACTGAGCATCGCTGCAATCGCTGTGGCATTTCATGATTCAAAGTAGGAATGTCAATGTCCACATTGCGTGATTGTACAGTACACAGTGACTTTTCTATCACATCACGAGCCTTCACAACTCTTTGCCTTTCAGAGAAGATCATTTCTCTTTGTTGTAGACGTGAGGAAACTATAGGCTGAATGTATGACAGAAGGTCCGTGGACAAAAGGCCCTCGGACAAAAGGCCCTGGCTGTGCGCACAGGTAAAGCATATCGGCGAGCGGCGCACGGGTAGGGTCTTTTGTCGTAGGGCCTTTTGTCCGCGGGCCTTCTGTCTGTATGCCCTATAGGCTAGACTCACTTGATACAATGCTTCTTACCGGCGTGGACGTGGCACCAATCAGAGGCGCACTCCAAAATGGCGCGGGACCCATAATTTAAATTCACGCTTAGGGAAGCATTTTTTTTTTTTTTTTTTTTTTTTTGCGATTTTTGAGAAAACTATATTGCCATCCAAGGAACAGGCAGTTTTACGTGCATCGGTAGTTTACTGCATTTTCTGCATCGATTCCTGAAAAATTTAAATGAGAGGCATATTTTAATGTTTTAAGCCCATATCGTTTTATTATTATTATTTCTCATCACCGGTAAGAAGCATTACAGTTTGATAGAAAAGTAAATGTGGACAACACTATTTGATGTCACCAACATGGAGGATGTAATGATGACACTAATTGACAATTAACTTTCATATGCAGATTATGTTTCTGCTATTAATACTTTGCCTGTGATGAGTGATTTACATAAAAATATGTTTGCAAACGTGTTTATAGGCTGCAGTCTGCCAGTTTACCAAATTAATAAAACGTTATTTCTACAAAATCATCGCAGTGCTCGATTTGCGGTAAAGTTAACATTATGTAGTTATTGTATTTTGTGATGCTACAGTGAGAGGAGAGATTACTAACCGTGCTTTAACAAAATAAAAATACTAATAAATTAAAATCCTTCGATTGGGACATAATAATTATATAGACCGCCGTTCCTTTAATTTCAAATACTCTATTTAATGGTATTGCTTGTTATTTAATGGTATTGCTTGTTATTTTCTTTCTATAATTGCAATGCTATGTACACGAAATTACGAAAAACTTGAAAACAATCAAACACATGCTATAACAAGTCACAAGTGGCTCAAGAGATTTATAACATAGAATTGTGATACGTATGTTCTACGTAATGTCAATGTATTAATTAGAGAAGATTAATTATTCTGGGGATACCAAATGTTTGCAGCCGCCTGAATGATTTGAGAGGTTTTGCAGACATTGCAGGCTGCGTTGTTTTAGTCCGCGCACCATATGGGATGATGTGTTTGGCGGCTATATGTACATATGTATAAGAAGAAAAATGGTTGGATTAGTTTTGAGAAGGGGCTGACGGTACGAAGGGGCTGCGGATGAAGCATACACGGGATGCAGAGGAAAAAAATGGAAAGGGATGAATGGGGGTGGCAGGTCGAAGGTAGGCTTGCACAAACATGGATATCACAAATAACTTGGTTTAAAAGCTATCCCTCCCCACGGTCAGCTGCCTGCCTATGCCTGCCTGCCTGCCTGCCTGCCTGCCTGCCTGTCTGTGCATTGCCATCATAACTTAACGAATACAGCAGGAAAGAAAGAACCCAAGTGAAGGTTTCTCTTACATACAAAACGCAATCTTATCACTATATATAAGATTTGCACCCCCCCCCCCCACTAATTGCATTAGCATTGTTAATACAGTTTTCCTAGCTGGTTAGATGAAGTACTCACTGCACCGCTTTCCTCTCAGCCCTCCAAGTCCCAGCTTATTGACTAATGGTCACTTCTTGTACAAACAACAAAAAGCTGCATAACTTTCAGAAGTGTGGGCCTGGGAGAGGACCATCTTAATTTTATATAAATAGTCCCTAGTTAGAAGGTGCCTGGCCTGGGACATAATTGTTATTACACAATTATTTAGTATTATTGAGGCGAGAAATAGGTCAAATTGTCAGGTCTAGAATCATGCTATAATATATGCGGTATTCCATACATATGTGCGTATACTGTACAATCACTCTCGCAATAATAATTCTCGCTGCACCAAATTTGTGATTTTGTATGCATCAAATGTGGTTCTTTAATTTTCATTACATTGCGAGAAATCGAGTTGTGGCTGATTTTGAATGTGTGAATTACAATTCCAGTGTTAAAATATAAGAATAGTATGACATACAAACTCCCCACCGCGAGATATTCATTGCATCTGTAATTTGGTTTTTAATTCATGTCTCTAAATAAAGCGCAAAAATATATAAACTGAAAATATTTTAAATTTTATTCTATTAGAGAAAGTTGTTTCTCTAAACTTATTGTTTTATTTAGAGGAATAATGTGATTAGTATAGCAAAAGATTAGTTATTGTTAGCAGGAATGATGAATTGGTTTGATACATTGTACACTTAACCGTTTTCTTTGATCAATAAGTAAGTGCGATAGTTAATTGATTCAATTCCCTTGCAAGCTGGAGTGCAGCGCAGTGCAGTATCACCGTTATCTAATTAAGTGGATCTAACACAGATGGTATTGAGCCAAATGACAGCAACAATAAGTAGAGAGTCTCTCTCGTGTACCGCCTTGGCAGCTGGATGGCGCCCTAGCTCACTTGCTATTACATTGCCAATTTTTTCTCTATAACATTCGTTAAATGAAGATGGTCTGCATTGCACAGGAAATACTTTTGTTCTCCAGTTGATTGACCTCCATTGATTACACGTAAGAATCACATTAAAAAATAGCAAAATATCTAAGGAGTCTTTGCATGGATACCATTCCTAATTTCATATAAAATATTATGCATTTTTTATATATATTTTTACATGCATAATGTGTCTTGTAATTACCTCAGTAATCTTTTCTTTGTTTAGTTTCTTTGACAATGTAAAACCTTAGGCATATTTCATCAAAATTTTCATCATTTCGTCTATCGACTTATCTAATATTTTACTGCCACTTAAAATTATGGAACATTTAAATATTGTTAACTCGCGATGATGCAGTCGCAAATTGACAAGTAGCAATAAAAACCTTGTTACTTTTACTATTATCAAAGTACAGAATTATTAATTGTCATGCATTTTTGTTACCAATGTTGAAAACAAAAATAAAAGAAATAAATTACAGGAACAGAAGAATTTAGGCCATCTTCTTGCAAAATTACACTCAGTTTCTCAACAAAAGATAAAATTCAAACATACAATAATATATATATATTAATATAAGCTATAATATAATAAAGAAATGGTGTTTATGCATTATAGTGTGTGTGTGGGACGTTCATTTTTGAATTCGCATTTATTTTCAAATGCATTTTAAATAAATTAATGTATTGTTGTATTTAGCTTTAAAAATTGTTGCGTTTCCCAAGAGTTGCGCCTTGGCTTTGCACTTGTCTCGCGCTTCACGTTCGCTGGTGCTTGCTTGTTCACTCGCTTTTTTTTTCTCTCTCTTCTTCTTTTCTTCGTCTTCTTCTTCTTTTCTTTTCTTATTTTTTCTTTTTTTTTTTTTTATGAAAACCGGTTCCTAGCCCTGCTAGCCCGCCTGCCTCGTGAGCGGCGGTAACTTTTTTCTTTTCTCTATGTATTTATAAGAAGGGGCGGGGAAAGAATAGCATTGTGAGTACAAGTTTTGTGTGTGCACCACTAGCCATAGCACCCCTGATCCCTGACCGGTGAACACTGTATGTGCACGTAAACTGCAATTATCACCGCCTGCATGCATGCATGCAACACAACTTCTCGTCTACTGCAAACTGTTACGGAAAATATGCATGCCCAATGATGAGCTATTTCGACTAACATTTTACTTCGTTATTTCTTTTAAAAATAAAAAATTAAAGAGAGAGAGAGAGATAAATATTTTGATGTAATGACTACTTATTAGATTCTCATGCATGTTGATGTAATTTATTTTGTGAATAAGCAAGCACATGCCATTGCTGCAGCTAGCTCACTGAGTTCGTGGGAAAAAATGTATGCCTTTGTATTATTATACATATATAAGTATGTATTAAAAACAACAATGCTGCGGTTAATTCATAGTGTTAAACAAATATAATTATTTATATTAGGCCTATATACACTCCTAAAGTATGATTTTAGACCAGAGCACATTATAATTTATTTTTTATTGTTATTTTTATAACCTCGCTGCACCCCTTTATTTTATTGTATTTTTATGATAATGTATAATACCATGTGTGTATTGCGTCCCATGCTCACACCGTAGCATTTTATTGTACCTCTCGTTTAATTATACAATTAAAATGATTGCGTGTGTTTTAGATACAAGTGTACATGATAAATAAACCACATATTGCACATAAATAATTTGTCTTCTTTGGTTTCAGAAAACTTACAAACATAATATGACCATCTTGGTTTGTTGATTGAATGGCAATATTTGTAGACATAGCAATGATACTCGATACAAAAGTACATAATCCAATAAGATATGATGTAAGCCTATCTGCGATCATAAAACAAAGTATAAGGGTGATATTTTTAAAAGATATTGAGACTTAAGCTCGTTCTGTAAAGTAAAGTGAATCTCAATAACAGTGATTGGCTGACCAACAAAATAAAACACATTCATTGGTTGATCTTTTTTTTGAGCCGATAAAAGTGAGTCGCATATTGAGACTGGAACTTTTTTTTGGGAATTTTCTTTCATTCTTATCAAGTTCAATGTTCTAAAAGAAGAAATAACAATGATCGACCATATTATGTATAAACGTAGTAAACAGGTAACGACGTCATATCCAGCTGTTTTAAACAAAGGAACATTTTCGAAGCTGGCTCAATATTTGTGTGTAGTTTACAGAACGAGCTGTAATAAAAAAAAAAAAAATAATAAAAAAAATTGTATGATATTGTATGCCATATTTTATGTTGAAAAAATGAGAATACATTTACTTGCGTAAGCTTGCATGCTATACCAGTCGGATATTGAGCAAGTGTCTTAAATATTTTGAACCAATTCAAGTAAAAAAAAAAATCACGATTTCATATTTATCTTTCAATCTCCTCGCTCATTATATCGTTGATTATTGTCCTGTGATCGATAATAACAATTCGCAGAACAATTCCCAATTTAACTTTTTTTTTTTTTTTTTTTTTTTTTTTTTTTTTTTTTTTTTTAGATTAACGAAGCTATTAAATGATAAAAAAAAGAAGTTTAAATCAGGTTTAACCTATAACGGAGCTCTCTATACAAAAGATAACCTCAGCGATTTTTTAATTGAGAAAGGATACAAACAAGAAGAAGAAGATTTTTTTTTTTCTTTTTTCAGTTTCTCGTATTCGAGAGATTTGATTTGCTGGAGTTGTAATATTAGAAATTAAATAATAATATCAAGCAAGGTTTATATAAAGACTAAATATATCAAGCCTAAAAAAAAAAGAACGAAAGAGAGAGAGAGAGAGAGAGAGAGAGAGAGAGCTTTAAAATGCTATTTTGTAATATATGTGCGTATAAAACAGCTGCTCACAGGAATATCCTCTTAAGGTTTTATCCGATTTGTTAAAGTTTTAAGTATTACTCCGATTGTCATTTTGATGAATGCGCATTAGCAAGCTGTTTCATAGGTTTATTTATCGAATTTATGTGTGTATTTGAGAGGCTGCAACGATGCCTGTTTATCACTTGTGGAGTACGAGTCTGCAATCTAACATAAGAAAGGGAGTTTGTGTCGTGTACTAGATATTGTTCGAACTTCTCTCTGTTCACCTCAAGTGTATAACAGAAGCAAGCATGTATGCCACCTTTTTCTTCCCTAAAATAAGTATACGTATTCTTTATTTTATTTATTCTTCTTTATACCATTCACCTTTTTTTCCGCATGTCTGAATGTCCCCACGATGTTTACTGTATTATAATTTTTATGTATTATAATTTTTCATATATTTCACGAACTAAAAAAGTAACGTTGGGAATTGGTTGTAGGGAGAAGAAACATCTTTCTTGCTTTTTATATTGAATTTGTATTATTATTATTATTTTTTTTTTTCATTTCAGTTCTTATTTTTTAAGAAACATGAGTTGGCTCTCGTCCTCGGCTTTGCCTCGGTTCGCCTCCTTTCAAGCGTGTCGCGCATCGTTGTGCCTCACCAAAGTCACTATTATAAAGCCAAGCTCATTGAAAAATGAGCTACCTGCCACCCAACAATTTTTATATTATACTTTTTGACAGCACCAAAGTTATGATACGACATGATATCTCATCTTTTCATTGAATGCTCTAAATTACTTATTATTATTCCTTGAATCACATTATTAAGCATTAGCTCGAATAGAAACTTCTTTTTTTTTTTCACTGAGAAGCAATCAATTTACTTATAGCACAAAATATAGGACGCGATGCAATACAATACAACCTATGCTTTTGTGAATAAAGACGATTATTTAATTTAAAACAGCCTAAAATACACTCTATGCTGGTCTACATGTGCAGACCAGAACTATGTTGGGATGTTGGCACCAAAACATCGACCTCACATATTTTGTGTGGAACAATTGAATGTCGTGAGGCAGTGCAGCATAATTTTGTATTCCTCTGACTGCACACACGTTTATTGCATACTTTACACCTATGTTTTGGATTATTCATCTCTTAATTGGCCATACTGTAAGTGCATGCTTTAAGCTCCCTTTCAATTGTATGTTAATATTTTTCAATAAAGATAGAGACAATATTATATATATTTTTTTTTATCAACATTAAAAAAAAAAAAAAAAAATCATGTTTTTAATGCACACAATAACTTTATAAAAAAATTGAGATTCGATATTATTTATTGCATTTTATTAAATAATAATAATATATATTTGCACAGTTGATACGGGGAAGATGACATATAAGTTCACATCCAAGAAAGGTGAAAGTGAACATAAACGTTGTTTTCATCGTGCGCTGTATACCATAGCGCTCATGTCATGATGGCAAAAGACTTACGCAAAATAAAAGTACCCCCCTATTCCTTCAGATTTTTATATTTTAACTTTGAAATCTTGACTGTACAGTATAACAAAACAAGAGGTTCAATCTGCTGCTCTCGTACAATCTCACGTTACACGATCAAAAATACTGTCACATCTATGATATAAAACGTGAAACGTATAACATTTATTTACTTATATGTAAATGGAGTATTACATTGCAGTGTCCATATTAACGCATTGCACTAAATATGTGTACACACGACTATGTTAACATATTTTACCATTTAAATTCACCGCGTAATTTTCTCATAAGAATTACATTACAAATTTAGCGCAAGTTTTTGAATAAAATATATTTTTACAATCGTGTGTATTGCCCTGCCAACTCAATAGTATTTTTGTATACTGACTGTAGGTATAATATTCGTATATATTTCGCTCACTATTTTGCACACTTATACATTTATGTCAGATTTACGCGTTACCTGTATGTGACATTCATTATTTCATCAATAAACGCAGTTTCACATTTGACACTTTTCAGATGTCAATGTATTAAGAAAACAAAAAATTAACATAACTTTTTTCTTTTTTTAATTTTTTTGAAGAGAAAGAGACAGGGGGGGGGGGGGAGATGAGTTTTTCTTTTACCGCCAATGTGGAGGGCCACCCAGCTTTCAACATTTTCAGAAACACCGTTTTTTTTTTTTTTTTTTTTTTTTTTTTTCTTTGTGTTATGAAACCCATATCAAATGCAGAGACAAATTAAGAAGAAAAATCGTTGGTTGCTTATGTAATCTTACTTGTATAACTAATTTGCATTCCTCTCTTGATTTGAACACGTCGCAATTAACTACTTACATTGCAATCTTATTTTATTTATTTATTATTTTTATTATTATTTTTTTTTTTTAAGTTTTATTTGACAAGAGTCAAGACCAATGCTTGTTGTAACTTTGATTGTTACTAACAGAGCATGGAACAAGCCTTAATACAATATACATAAAACAAAACACTAAATCATATCAATATTCAATTAATCTACTGATATATGAAAAATCAGTATTGAACATGCATGATTTATTAGCTGCTAGAATCATACTGCGGATAGTTTTAAGTCATAAGAAGGTTCATACATTTAGCAGGTTCATACATTTACATAAATGGGGAATTATTTAATTATGAGAAATGAGGTTGGCATGACATACGGGGATAAGAACTGAATATTATGTTTCTTGCTTTCGTGTTCTACATGACAAATATTTAGTAGCTGGAAATGAGGTAGTTGTAACAAACGTGATGGCAGATTTTGCTTTCTAGTGGTTTTTAAAGATACACGATGATTCCAAATCTGTGTAATTTGTGAGAAGGAGGGGGGGGGGGGGGGCGTCACGTTGGAAAAAATTGAATTATGAATTGTTGATTGCGAGATGATCCGAGGCCTGAAATTTTTACATTCATGGGCAGCAGATTGTCTATCATAAGTGTCATATGACATTTAAAGAGAGTTGTTGACTTTTGTATTTCACAGATAAGAGCCTTTTAACTATAGAACACATAACTTTCATCATAATGGAAGAATATGAGTAACCCGCTCTTGAAATAAATAGTGATATGCCCATATCCCTATTATGATTTCGAATTACATGATGGTGACAATAAGTATAGTAATCCGAAATCAACAAGGATATTATAAACAAATAGAAATATGTTAGGTGTGCATTAACTTGTATATAAACTTTCATTTGAGCAATAGTCAAATCACTTTAATATCGCGGATATATAGTAGGCTTTCATTTGAGCAATAGTTAAATCACTTTGATATCGCGGATACAGTAGGTTGACATTGACGGAGTGTCCAGAGATTTGTGCAAACGAGCAATCCTCAAGTATTTTGTGTAATTTATATAGGTATATTATGTTGGTGCTCAGTTTGTACAGAATTATTAGTCTTGCCTGGCACTGGCATACCAGCACTACAAAACGAGTTTGTATTTCATCTCTTGTAAAATATAACCAGTCGACAAACATAGAAGATACGCACAAATTTTTTAAGTCCGCTTGCTTGGTACCATTAAAATACGCGTTGCGGCTACTTTGTCTATATAATACTCTATAGACATCTGCAAAATATCGAAGACCTTTCTCACATTTTAATTCCACTCTCGCATTTTTGCTATTATTTATTTAGTTTTCCTTCAGTATTAAAAATTATTAGAAGTTAGCTGTCTTTATATGTATACGCAGGTATTTGTTTAAAGTTTTTAGAAGGAAAAAAAAAAAAAAAAAAATTGAGGTGACTAATAGCAGTGCCATCAGTTTGTAAATGGAGTGCAAGTCGCCTCGCCGCTTAATCATTCTGTTAGTTACTCACAAAACAACATTTATAGTTTTTTAACAGTTTATCTTGGAAAAGAAAACAGTATTAATGTACAAGCGCGGCACCTTCTATTATCACTTATATAAATATATATGTATATATATATATATATATTATATATTATATATATATATATATATATATATATATATATATATATATATATATATATATGTATATATATATATATATATATATATATATTATAACTACAAGGGTAATTTGTCCATGTTGTGACAAGCTTGGAAGCAGTTTCTTGTACTTTTGTCCACGAAAATAAAACCATGGAGATTTTAAGCATGGAATGCAAGTGAGTGTCGAGTCCACGGCACGAAGAACTTTAATTTCGTCATATTATTTTGTCGTATTATTGTGATGATTCTTATTAGAGAGAAATGAAAATAGATAGAACTTTAACCATAGAATTTTGCGTTTTTGGGATATTGTCACAAGAAATTGTTATGAAAGAAAATATTGTTGATATTTCGAACATTATATAATTCATAATGTAATTTGGACAAGTTAACAAATTGCTGCAACGCTATAACCCAAAGTAATGTTGTGAACAAACTTGGCGAATTAAGTTGTGATGAAGTTACTACTTGACTCCCTTGTAGTTTTGATTTGTTGACATTGAACACAGGACATTCGTCACACACGTGCACGTGCGGAGGAAATTTATTTAATTACCGATCGTATTACATATATGTATAGTACAATATAGCCATACACAAAACTACACACACACTTATCAATATTTAATATCTACGCCTATTCTCACTGGAATGGCATTCGGATTTCCTTCTCAGCCATCTTACTCTCTTTACAACGTTCATAACAAGCCCACCCACCCAAGCGCCCCGCGGCAGTGTGCAATCCACCCTCTCTCTCTCTCTCTCTCTCTCTCTCTCTCTCTCTCTCTCTCTCTCTCTCTCTCTCTCTCTCTCTCTCTCTCTCTCTCTGCTACTTTCCCATCGCCGTCTGCCCGGCATATCACGTAATATATACGAGGCAGTTAGGTCAGAACTGCCCCTTTTGCCATCGCAACAAAAATTTTCCTTTTACAAGCAGAGAGAAGTATAATTAGTAGACAGCAGTAAGAGTGATCGAGGGCGATGCTTTGGAAAGAAATACAAAAGGAAAAAAAAACTTTTTTTTCATAAAATTTCATCTCCTCCCATATACTGATCCCCCCTTCCTCCCTGCAGTTTTTGCTTGACTTTGGCCTGCCCTTTTCACCTCTCATATGAAAGGTGGAACATATAATATAAAAAATGAGAATGAGTAGGTATATATAGAAATAAATAATGGGGTAGAAGACAAGGAAACTAATACTAAAATTCGTGTTTTA
Organism: Ecdyonurus torrentis; assembly: GCA_949318235.1. NCBI lineage: Eukaryota > Metazoa > Arthropoda > Insecta > Ephemeroptera > Heptageniidae > Ecdyonurus > Ecdyonurus torrentis. Next base: position 59,316,666 of record OX439127.1, read on the forward strand.
ACTTTTTTTAATTATACCTTGTGGTGAATTTCAAAATGAAATGAAGTGCAGGTCAGTAGGATTGGATTCTGTGAATCCTAACTTTGGCGTCCGTGTTCAATTTCGTGGTCACTATAGAGATCTGGACTTGTTTGAAAATCAATCAATAAAACACGGCAATACATTGTGCACAAAATTATCTTTTGTTGGAGTTGTTTATTAATTAGCTTCAAGTAACCCAAGACTAAGCAAAGTTGACTGAATTGAATTCAACTGAGTTAAATAGCGTAGAGAAAAGCTTTAGTTTGTGATATAAGTACTCGCTCTACGGGGAGTCCGAAACACAAGATATAGAGAACGTGCTCCACTGGTGAGCAAGCATACTGGCGAACCGTATGAAGCCCCAACTGTCTGTCTGGCTATAAGACAAGGTACCGACACCACTCAGCTTGGAGGAGCTGTGAAGGTCCACGGGTGGTCAGCGAGGGACCGCGAGCCACCGCGAGCTTGCCTGCTTGGCAAGAGGATGTTGCTCGCCTCTAATGCTTATTAAATCCAATTCGACTTTTATAACAAATAATACGAAAACTTGCAATGTTCACACGCAACTCTCAAACAACAGCACAGCAATTTGTTATACTTTCCAAGCCATTTAATTGACAAATATAGTTTATTATTATTATTTTTTTAATTGTATACCTAATAATTTGGTTGGGTAAATTATGTTATTTTCAATTTTAGATATGTGCAGTATATAAAGTACCAAAAATAAATAAATAATAAAAAACTTAATGCTTTTTCTCTATCAAAACAAGTCTATGTTTATTTTTTATATGAAACTTTGCAATCTTTCGTTGCCGTAGCAATTGCAAATAGTTTGATATGATTATAAATATACTTCGTTTTGTGGCCATTAAAAGTGGTAAGCGTAGCATTATATGTGGAAGCTTTTGGCCGCAGGGTGAAAACTGTGCTAGTGGGCTATATGTAAGTACATCCAACGAGATTGAAGCTGACCATGTTGTGGCTAACAAGTCGAGTCAGAGGGCATCACGTAATAACCCTGCTGTTATGACTAATGTTTCACCTGCTTACGATTTGAACCTCTGTAATGGCTGCGAAGATGTGCAGCTTCGTTTCTCAAGGGATGCTATTTTCCGGTAATATCATTACCATATCGATGCCACTTGACAATTACCGGCTTAAATTATTATTCTCAAATACGAACGTAAGCAATGCTTCATACCGGCGAGGACTTAGAAAAAAGACATGGGACCCCTAATTTAACTTTACGCCTGAAAGATTTTTTTTTTTTTTTTTTTTTTTTTTTTTTTTTTTTTTTTTTTTTAGATTTTTGAGCAAATTACTGCACCGATTCCGAATTTAAATGAAGGAGAGTATAGGCATACGTAAAATTGTTTTAAACCGTATTCTTCTTCTTTCTCGGTAAGAAGTTTTTAATCATATAAATATACAAACTGGAAACTGTGGAAGACGAACAGTCACAAATTGTTGACATGTGTATCTGTGTATCATGTGTAACTTCATGTGTAACTTCATGTGTATCTGTTTGCTTCAAATTCTGCTGGCTGCTATACTTTATGTTTTATTTACGGGACAGTGTGAGATGTCGCCGTTTTTTCTTCCTCTCGTACACTCTAATATAAATGCTAAGCATGATAATTATATAATAATATTGTTATGTCATCTATATTTGCATTATATAATATTATGCAATGATTACAGCAAGTTTAAATGGTTTTGAATGAAGATTGCATACAATCCAATTGGTTACACATAAAAAATATTGCACCGTGTGAGCAGGCCTTTACATAACATACAACAATAAAACTGCATAATGCAGTTCTGCCAACTTATGCCAAAACTTAATATCTCTTCAATTTGATAATCATATTGCTTTGTATAATAAACGCATATTTATTAAGAGAGAGACAAAAAAAGTTGCAGAGCAAAACCCGTTCATCAAAAAAGGTAATAAAAGAATAATGTTCATTCATATACGAATGATGCAAAAATGGAAGCTGTCTCATCAATGACAACCAAATAATTCTTATTCTTATTATTTTTCCTTCTTCTTCCCTTCGTGTTATTTCGTGTGTAATTATATTATTCACCAGTCACTTTGGTAGTATTTCATTATTTCTGGGCTCACAACTGTTTTCTTTCTTTCTCACCAGTACAAGATAAAATTATTAAATAGCAGTAGGAAATTATTTTTAAATTATAAATAAAAAAGTAAAAATGTGGTAGAAATTTACAGTTTTATCAAGCAAGCACAGAAAGAAAAAAAGAAGCAATAAACTATAAAATAGGTTTATTTTTTATATTTAAAACAGTATATTTTTATAATTTGTTAAATGTGTTGCATGTTTTAACACTTTTTTACGAATACAGACATAATATTAAAAATATATATGATATATATGTAAAAAAAAAAAAAAAAAAAAAAAAAAAAAAAAAAAAAAAAAAAAGCGCCACTGCTTAGATACCTATACTGATACATCAGTAAAATATAGTAACGATTTTCTTTCGTTTCATGACATTTAACATAGTGTAGTACTGTAGTGTAGAACATACGTAACAATAATATATATATATATATATATATATATATATATATATATATATATATATATATATATATATATATATATATATATATATATATATATGGTTTATTGTGGCAAGAAAATCATTGATATTGTAAAAGATTTTTTCTATATTAAATATTCTTGCACTTTAATTTGAAAGCTGTTGTATGAAGAACATTTCTTCTGCTAGTGGGTAAGTAAGGAGAATACAGTAATTGTCATCCCTTGTGACTCAAGAAGAGCCTAATATGCTTTGTAATTTTGTAAAAAAACGATTAGCACTGCGGGTGTATGAGTGGACACTGCTGATAATATTGATCTCACTTGACTCAACTTTGCGGCCGCTTCATCTTTCCAGTACAAATCATTAAATTGTCTTACAATCAAATTAATTGCACGATGCAAATATTGCTCCGTGCGAAGTGCGAACCCTCTTTCTTACCATTATTGTCAATACCACTATGAAAAGATTGGTCTTCGTTTTACTGTAATATTGTGTTTGTATATATGAGCACGACTCGCTCTCTATTTAGTGATGATGAAATAAATACTCGTATTATGCTCTCGTATATGCTTATTTTCATCTGGAATGTATTCCGTTCTTTGAAGATAAAAAATAAAATAAACAAAAAGTGTGAGTTACACCATGCGTGGCTCATATATACTATACGTGTTTATTTTCATAAACATGGCGTGGACAGATCACAAGTATTAATGACTCGGAGTACTATGTACAGTACAACAAATTATATATAACAATCACCGCATGGACACTTGTGTATGTATGTGTACCACTGCAACAATAACCAATTTGGCATTACATATAATAAATATCATGTGAAAGAAATAAAAAAAAAATTAAAAAACAAAACAAAAAAGTATTCTTATATAGTTTGATTTTATATTAAAGTTCAAAATATCCATAAATGTCCGTAAAATGTGTAATGATTCCATCACCAAAATTACTATTATGAAGGCAGTTATGAAAAGGCTTGCAATTATATAGCAGCATACGAAATGTAATTTGGTATCCTAAGTGTTGCAAGGTTGCGTGCTTGACGCATGCATCTTAATATGCACTTGTGACGTCACGTGATACATGCACCCTCCATCCTGTGGAACTATCAGCTTGCACGTGCACACACATTTGTTTGTCGTTAATTGCACTTTTTACCTCGTTATGTCAGTTATCTCCAGAGAGCATACATGCTTTCTTTGTTTTCCGCCCTCTCCAAATTCTAGTGAATGTTTGTCGACTACTGTGAAATAAATTTCTATCATAAAATAAAAAATAAATGGAGGAAATATATTTTTAAAAATACAATACAATGACGTTCACCTCAAATGATTTCCCAGAATTTAAAAACGAAATTCTATGATGCTTTCCATGAAGCTTGTAACTTTTCCTTATGAATTTTCAATTAACGAATGGAATGAGGGTCAATAGAAAAAAAAAATTATCGTTACGTGATTAAGTTGTTTGTTTTTACTTGAGAAAGGTATGTACAGTTTGGATGTAAAGAATATTAAGATGTTTGAACTAAGTTTATTTTGTGCATTCGTTTGTTATTGACTCTTGCAGAGTAAAATATTTTAGTCATATAAAAGCATCGGGTTTCAACTGCACATGACAAAATTATGTGTAAAACTATTGCACTTTGATGCACTTTAAAGTATGTAATTATAGTAAAGTACTGTGCAATGAAATATAAAACCATCCGCGCAGCTTAGGTCATAATTACGGAGTCATCACAAGCGTTTTATTTTATTTTATTTTAAATTTTTAATTAATTTAAATGCCATGAATGGCGTGAGATGTGTTGCTTGACTTATTGAATGCCCATTATGATTTACTCTTACTTTCAACTTTCACAGAGTTAATTATCATCATTATTATTTGCAATAGATTAGAGACTCGGAAAGCAATGAACCACTGATGAGGCGAGAAAATATTTTATAAGGTGCCGACAAGAAATCATGGTTTGGAGATAATAGCAGAATCGCTGGAGCTATTAATTAAGCATTTGCTTTAAAACTGAAATATAATTTGTTTAGATAAAACTTAGAATGAGCTTGAGGCAGTAATGAGAAAGTGTGATAAACGTGCTTGCTTGAAACATCGCTAGGCTGCTATGCATGCAAGCTAAATAATGTTAACACAACATTTGGTCTCGCAAAGTATAAACCTAGAAAATACAACTGTGCTCTTTAACATAGAGCTGTTTTCAGAAAGTATCATCACTTTCGATTGAAATAATAATCTAAACACGTATTTTTTATTTGGCCGGTCTTATATGATGTCATTACAAGCAGCGATGCTAGCTTCAAAGAGCTCGTTTTTATTTGTTAGCAGCACTATAATAGAAGCAATGCCTGCAATCGAGGAAAAATACCGACCAATTAGGCTTTTATTATTATTTATATCCATATGCCTTGAGGCGCATTTGAGAAGTGTAATGCGTGAGACATAATAGTATACGAAGAAACATTGCATTACAAATGCAAATGTATGAATCGTTGGCCAGTCTTAGGATGATGTATGGTGCACCACCAAGTAAAGGTTTTCACACCAAAATTGTTTTACATTGCCAAACTTAACAAGAAAAATAGGCATGGAGGATTGTGGATTATGCATTTCAAGGTTGAAGGGACTGCCCCGATGAACCAACTTTTTATTTTGTATATTTTTAATTAATAATAAATAACCCTTTTGTAATAATATGTTATGGGGCTCACATTTTGTTACGTGAATCACAATGCAAAAGTTTGGAGAGGGGGGAGGGATTGTTTTGTGTAATATAATTCACTCGTTCACGGTGATGCAGCCAAGGTATGGTTGCATGCAGACAGCAAACCCCCTGAGTTGGGAGGAGGGGGGGGGGGGCGTTGTAGTACTTCGTGGTCGTGGCAAGCTGTAATCTTAGCAAGCCTCGGGCTATGGCCAACTCAACAATGTACAAACAAATTTATTATTATTGTCATTATTAATTTTCATCTCTTTCGACGAATACACTCTGATGTGTTTTGTGTGAGATAGAAAAAATACACGTCTATAATAATTTCTAGTTATTATTATTTTATTATTATTATTTACTTTTCTTTTCAAAGTTAGAAACGTACATATACAGCGTATCCATTAAGTTTTTAGTGTTTGTAAATGCTAAAAAAATATATATTTTATATATAAATAAAAGACTCAAAATATCGGAACAACAAAAATAAAATAGATAAGTGAAATGGTTCTTTCACAAAACGCAAATGTATAACAATTAAAACGTGCTTTTTGTGCCTTTTCTTCCAAAATTACGTCTCCTTTTCAGCATAGTATACAATTTGTTTGCTCGGGAATAATCGTATTCAGATTATTGAAAACATAAACTTTATTTTGAATTTTTTTTTTTAGGTTCATTCACGATATGGGAAGTATTAGCGCGACTTCTCGCCGCACTTTAGTGTCAATATAAAAACATACATTTTCAAAGTCCTCTTTAGCTTGCTTTGCGCTCGATACACCGCCAAAGACCTAAGCCTTAGAGACATCCTGTATGTCATGTTTGATGATCATATTAGACCACTACAGTCTATGTTATTATTATTATTATTATTATTATGTTATACAACCCTAGTCCTATAGTACAACTCAACAACAAAATTTAAACAAATTTATTTGGGTCTCAAAATTGTACGTGTGATAAATTGGTGTAATTATGTATGCTGCGGTGCAATATTTTTGCAAAAACTCTTACCAATTTTTTAAATTTGATTCTTTTTATTATTATTTTAACTAACAATATTATATTAAATATTACACTACAGTACATATGTATGCGTGTATTAAATATGGTGTGTGTTTCATGCACAGATGATAATTCACCAGGATTTATAGTTATGAACCCGCAGTTAAATTGTTATACACTATAAAATATTATAGCTTATGCATTTTTAATGCTATGCAAAACATATCATAAGCCAACAATGCTTTTTTTTTTTTTTTTTTTTTTTTTTTTTTGTGCAATTGGTATATATGAATGACAAAATGACTATACTTATACAAGAACGTGCGCTTCGGCAAAACTCCAAGCAAATCTGGGTGCTCTAATCATGTGCGTATACAATTTGCTTTTCAAAGTCATGCTGACTCGTAAAAAACATTTAATAATTAATAGGCTAACATTAAAATCTTCAAATATATACCATCACTATAAATCAGCAAATTGAAAACACAACATTTATGTGGCAGCCATATACATTTATTAATATTAATTTTGTTTTGTAATAATTTTTTGAATTGCTAATGTTGTTACAAAAATGTGCTTTACAGTAAAAATATACGCGTGTTGAGTCTTTTGTGTGAGTCATATATCATAATATGTATATGTATGGTGCATTGCAATACAACCCATGAAGTGAACTGTGTCACTACAGTGCTCGGCTTGGTCTCTCGTGCAAGCCAATAGTTGTATACGTTATATGTGCAAGTATTACAGACAGCTAATTAAATGTAATCAACCTTACTTGTGGGAGAGCAAATATGTCGAAGAAGATGCAATTGCACTCCATCAAAGGTCCAGTTAAATACACCATCATTAAATTGAGGCTATACTGTATAGTGCAGTGATCTCCTGGGGCGAGTATTGTTTGCCAGAATTGAAACAGAATATTATGAGGCACATTTGGCAGTCATGGCAGCCAGCCATGGGCCAGCCAGCCAGCCGCACGACCTATTACTAGCTTGTCAGATACTTAAGTCTCGTTTTTGACTGAGATCGTATTAGGTGTGTCGAGTGGAACAATGCAGTGTAAGGGCGGGATGATTTTTGGTAAAAATGAAAGGGCTGGGTAAAAAATATACATAAAATACCACATATTATTGCATTTAATAGAAGGACGGAAGAAATAAGGATGAATGTATTATAGCACAAGTGTGTAGCAAGTGGGTGGCCGTGCTTACATATATTTATACTGGAGAGAGTGAGCAACACATTTTATACTTTATGAATAGTACACGTCACCACGATTTATACTTGCCGACACCCTCATGTTGGGCTAAAAGTCGCACCGAGATTGAAATTCATGCAGAGAGAGGTGGAACTAGTTGTATTACATATATGCGTTATATAGCATTATTATAAATATATTTCTCAAAGATTAAAGAACGCCGCTGAGTGGCAAACGTTAAATATTGTTGTGTGACAAACTGAAGCGAATGTTGTATGAAGCCACAATATAATTGTAGTTATCAATACCACCTCCTCCGTCATTTCTTCATTCTTACACCCAAACCACAATGCAATTATGATCCAATTGTTAAGTTTTAGACAAAACAAAAGTTGTGACCGCAAACGCTCTAAATTATCTCATTCATAATTATAACGCTAAAGCTGCCTTATAATTTAAAACTCTGTAATTTGAAGTCTGCAGAGTGAATCCCAGCATATTATGCGGGGTAAATATATAGGCACATTGCAGCAAGGAACCTATTGTAGGTTAATTTTTCTAAAAAAAAAAAAAGTGCCAAATTTAAGTAAATTCAGTTCATTCACTTGTCAATGCACCCTCTACTTAAACTAGTGTGACTTTTTTTTCTCTCTCTCTTTTTCTTCAATTGGGTTATAATTACGTAATTGCAACTTCAAAAATTGCTTGTACAGCATCATTTCATGACATTTTATTGAACTTTATACTAAAGCAATTAATCATTATTTAAACAAGACTTAACTTTTAAATTCACTACGACTCGAGCTAATTTTTGTATTAAATTTTACTTCGTCAGTTGACATCTAGTTAACTCTTTCTCGTCACTAGACAAATTATCAGTGAGGGCTTTTGAAATTACTACTTTCAGCTTATAATGTATACCATAATAAACATATTAGCATTTTTATTTCATTAGCTTTTTTTTTTTTAACATGGACTCCTCTTCTCTGTCGGCTATACTCTGTTCTGTACCGTATCACAAATAAATATGTATTGTAATAAAACCATTATAAAAACCTATTCTTTTTATTAAGTATCGCAAAAACTTTAATGATACTTAAAATATAAATATTTCTTTGTTGTAACACACACTTTCATTAGCAGGCTGCTTTTCATTAGAGAAAAGAAGTAAAAAAATTGCTATGTGTGTGTGTGACCACCGGAAATATAATTTGGTATTATAATATTTTTTGTTCATCTTCTTGTTAGTTTGTGGCGAGACTTTAATGTGTTTTGCTGTGTCGGCTCACACTTTGCGTTTTCATGGGTATTGTTGAAGAACGCAACAAGCAGGTGCTAGCCGCTCATGATATACAATTTATATTTCATACATGTTCAAATTAGATGAATTAATGCGCTGAGTTTAAACATTATACCCTAATGAAGCTGAATTATTGCGTACAAAATTAGTATGATGCACGTTTTTTTTTTTTTTTTTTTTTTTTTTTAATGATCTTGTATAAGTTTTTTTTTTCTATTCTTTTCTTTTGTGGGCAAACATAAAAGTGAAGGTGGTGTGTCCGTGTTACGGGCAACAGCCACACCCAAAGTGTAAGCTTGATACTATAAGGAGACGCAGCATAGCTTGTGCTTTGCTCTTTTATACGAACAAAAACCTCACGATGAAGCAAAAATATATTGGATGAAAAAGAATTGAAAGCAGCTTGATTGGTTGTGGTGTTCTATACAGGTGGATTGCTGTGTGCAGTGCACTCTCTCTCTCTCTCCTCTCTCTCTCTCTCTCTCTCTCTCTCTCTCTCTCTCTCTCTCTCTCTCTCTCTCTCTCTCTCTCTCTCTCTCTCTCTCTCTCTGCGTACGCTATAGTGCTGTACAGAACTATATTATAATAAGATTCATTATCATATAGGCTGATGCAGCTAAGCAAACACTCAAGGTGCGAACACAATTCAGCCCCCTACTCCCTACTTTGATTGGTGTTAGTCACCATGTAAAGCCGCCTGACAACTAGGCAACCCTTTCTGACCGTTTGCTACGCAGGAAGCCTACTTTTATGGGAAAGCACTTTTCTGGGAATACTTTTTTGCTTCGTAATATACACTTCGTTTACAGCGTGCTCTCGAACCAAGTTTTTATTATTACAGAAAAACGATTATTTAAATGACTTTTTTATTGAATTTTTCATATTGAATGCATATTATATATATTTGTAACAAATATATGTAATAAAATATTAAATTAAAAAGGTCCGGTACCAAACTTGGCGTCCAGTTTTCAAGTCATAAAATTTTTCTTTACTTTCAGATATATTTTCTATAACCGATATTATTACCATGCATATTCCAAAACAATGCTTCTCTGATGTATAGTAATTTGCATGGGATTTGCATGATTGATTGCAATGTTGGGTATGCTATTATGAGAGTTTTGTGTGTGAATATGAAGGCAAGTTGGGCCTACTTTAACGATCAGACAATCTAAATGATCGTTTTGTCTTGCGTCAAGGCTGACTGCTACCAGCTACCAACCAACTCTACTTGCTCTGTGCTTCAAGCCGTATGTTTGTTTTGTTGCGATATTACGTCTTCGGAGCAATAAAGTTATTTATTATATCTTTCATCGGAAATGACAAATTTGTTTATCACAATTTACCTTTTATTTTTTAAGATGCATTAGTCAGCAATGAGATACATCAATTGTTGACACAATAACCTATGTCACAGCTCATTTATGTCCGTGTTTCAACCAGCACTGATCGGCCCATAGGCAGTAGCTTTTTTTTTTTTTTTTACCCCCCCCCCCCCTCCCCAATATAATTTCGTTATAAATCTATTATAACGACAATCTATCGACAAATCGCAAATATTATTATTATTATAATTATGTTATTGTCTTTAACGGATTTCTATAAAGAGCGAGTATTATTGCAAACAATTTTCAAGTATACTGATGGGCTATAGTCTATCTTATATATTTTTGCAGTAATAAAATGGTCTTCTTTTCATATAATTTAGACTTATGTTTTTGGTACCGAGACTTTCTATGGAATTTTGGGTACTATTAATGAATATATATATTTTGATATTATTGATATAAAAATGTGGATTGTTTCTTTGTCTATGGACTTGACGAGTATGAAACAGTGTTGGTGGAGGCTCGAAGTTAGATTGCAAATTGTGGAGTCCTTTGACCTCTGGCGACTGGAGCCAAGTTGTTCCTAACTGCGGAACCTCACAAAGAGCTAGAGCCTATTGTTTTTCTCGGTTAATTGATGGTCTATTAGCAAACTTTATAATATGTAAGTCGGAATCAAAATAATTTCCTATGAACTCAAAAAGAAGAAATAAAGTAATTTATTATGTCGTAAAATACTGCAGCATAATTATTTATACTGTAATACTGTAATAATAATAGTAATACTGCAGCATAATTATTTATACTGTAATACTGTAATAATAATAGTAATAATAATAGTAATACTGCAGCATAATTATTTATAAGTTATTATGCAGTATAAATTGTGTTGAAAGCAACAAATGTTGCTGGAAGCGGCTTATTATATAAATAATCATTATTTTTGTTCATCAATAAATAAAGCTAAAATTATATCCACTTTGCAAAGCTCGTACAATAAAAAATATGCCAATAATAAATAAATAGATAAAAAAAAGTAAACAAGTTACCAAGTATTGCTTGCGAGTTGTTATGATGTTTAACTTATTGTGCGCAATAAATGTTTCTCCACGATATCGTAGTTTCTTCTTCTCTTTGCTTACTTTGCATTTTGCTGTTCTCACGCGCGAGTGTATATTCTACACCAAATGTATACTTGACTCAAAAAATCTGAGTTACCTGCCGTTCGACCTTTTACTGTATCGCCCAGCTGCCCCCCTTCTCCTCAAATGTGACAATGGGCGATACTTTAGGCACGCCCAATTTAAATCGACTGAGGTTTTTTGAGTCGAGTATACGCTATGCCGGCAGGTTTTCCAAGCGATGACTATCGCAAACAATCAAACTGATGCAAACTACAAACAATTTTATTTTATATTCTTAATATCAATGATTTTAAAATTCTATTGTCTCTAATAGGTTTGTATGTCTTTATTTCAAATGTAAGAAAATTTTGAAGTCGTCTACGAGAAATTGAAGAGTCACCTCCCTATTGTCTTTTGTCTTTGGTATATCAAACTCAGCCGTACTTTTGAGCAATACATTTGTGTTTATGAAAAATAAATAAATAAATAAAATCGAAAAAGAAGAAGAAGTTACACTGCTGGATATATATATATATATATATATATAGGTTGTCCATATTTAAATTACTTATTTGATGCGTTTGTTGGAGCTTGTTGGGAAATTTATCGTGCAAATGATATGTGAATGTCGTTAATGATTTGTATTGAGAAGCCGCCAATATTATTTTTTTATTGATCAGAAGGGAACGTAGTTTTACAACGTGTGATTTGCGCGGAGGCCGGAGGTATATATATATTTATATGTGTGTGTGTGTGTGTATTGCGCGCGAGAGTCTTAGTTTTCACATGAAAACAGATACGTGTGCAGTATCAAATGTTTATAGATTACTTTTCTTTATGTCCTCCATCTTATAGCAAGATATCACCTTTCATTTCAATTTCAACATGTTACCACGGAGTTATTATAAAACATGTATAATTTACATCACTCAGTAGTGTACAATACAAATTTAATAATGGTTAGCTGTGATATTATGCAATGTGCAGTATATTGTATACTTTGTTATACGAATGGAAAATAGCACTGAACTGCATCCAATAAACGACGTGATTGTGAGGGCAGTGTTACTCCACGTGATTCCATGACACAGCATTACCTGTTCCTGCGTTCAACTCTCTTCAATTTGAACTCTCGCCGTCAAGCATTCATAATGCAATGTTGCTAACTGGAACTATGAGGAAAGATTTATTATTGATGGTGTTTCCTAATTTAACTATAAGACTTTTTTTAACAGATAGCTACATTTTGATTTTTAATAACTGCAGAGAGAGAAAGAGAGAGAGAGAGAGAGAGAGAGAGAGAGAGAGAGAGCAAATTCCAATTTTCACAAGAAGATAAAAACTTCGTACCAATTGATTCTCCCAAGTTCACTTAATTATATTTTATTGGTTTTGCTCACGAAACACGCGAGGTGTATTTCTCTCACATGATCCAAAAAATTTATTGCTGCAAAATAGCAATTACTGCCTCCACAACATTTTTAGGAAAACGTGACATAGGTGAAGAATGACAGATGGAAAATCTTTTAAGATGTCTATTTTTCAAGGGTAGGGGTATACCCAAAACGCATGGGCACCAAATTGTGACACGCGACACCTTCGCAGTAATAGGTTTAAGTCTATTACGATTTTGGCCAACATCTGTTATAATTGGGATTTCGATAGCAGCTGTTCGTTAACAGTAGAGAGCAAAAAAAAATTAATATATATATATATTTGTTTTTTCGTGTTGAATGGGCAGCCGTCGTCGGTTGGTTGTCTGCGGGCTGGCTGCGGCTTTGTCTTCCTGCAGAAGCACGAAATAGGACCGCAGAAAGCAACGTGCATGCATACATTGCTCTCCCTCGCACACAAGTGTATTTGTGTGGTTAATACTGAACCGCTCCAAGGTTTCATATTGCACTGCATCCCGATTATTGACTGCTTACCGTATACTGTATGGAATTGTTTGGTTATGTGGACCAGTCGTCGACCGACACCCACACTCGTCGTTAGCACCGGAACAGGACGTGAAACCTAATTTCCACCTCAAAATTAATCTCCAATTGCGAAACTCTCGTTTTCAGCTGCTCTTGCTCGCTGTCCCTCTTACTGGGGTCATATAGGGCAAATCTGTCAAATAATTATTTATCCCGCGCACAAATGTTTGCCTTTTGTTTTGGATCTTTTGTTTCATGACTCTTAGTATATTGATTCCGATACAAAGAATTGAAACTCCGCAAGTATACTATCCGTCCACCCTAAAAAAAGGGGGTTAATTATTAATTTCTGTCTTGTCAATGACTTTGCGTATTGTGCAATATTTTGTAAATAACAATTTAATTCTGCTAAAAAGTATTTCTACATGAAAAAGTTAAAATTTAATTAACGTGCTTTAGCGTTATCGTGCGAGAACATCCCGCACAATAATTTGAAATGTAGTAATTAACACTGCTCTGCATTTTTGTTCGCCTCACATTAATAATAATAATAAGTTTTCTTGAAAGTTAGCACTTGTGACGTTGCCAATAATGAATGTTAATTCATGTAAATTACTGCGATGACTCAACTTTTGCTGTTGTGCGTGAAGAGCACTTGCAAATATTGACAAAACTAACATAACGTTGTCTCTACTTTTCTTCTGTTATGAAAATTTGTTCCTTCTAAATAGAACCTGACTATTTGGAAATGCACATTTTCTTCAATCACTTTGAGATGACAATTATTTTCATTTGAGTGAAAACTTTTTCCCGCGTATATATTGTAATATACTGCGGACAATTAAATCAAGCTAAACTATATATATATACAGTATATATATATATAATATATATAATATAAAAGTGATATTGTATTGAACAAGAAAATACAAGTAAATCCAATCATAATTTTAATCGAAAGAGAAGTGTAGCGATGTCGGCTATATATAGAAGAAAAAGGTTTATTATAAAATAATAATATTATGTTATAAATAAGATGGGAGTATAGAAATATCTCCGTGTAATTATAAGAAAGAAATGACGCTAGAATTGGATTACGCCATGTGTAGGAAAAATAAAATACCACTTGAGAAGAAGGAAAAAAAAAAAAAAAAAAAAAAAAAACTGACGATAGTTAACATAGGTACACATAATCGCTATAATATACCTGGGGAAGCAGATTTGGCCTTGAATTGTGATATTATGGGTGTATTGTATGTGTTTGTGTATTATTATACTATTATGTGCTGTACCTATATATATATATATATATATATATATATATATATATATATATATATATATATATATATATATATATATGAGCCTGTAATATAGAACCCAACGATTGCAGTCTCCAACGTGCATAGGATCCAAAATACGCCCTGTTGAGTAAGAGTGGGGGTTATGGGCGGGCAGAGGAGTTTATAGAGGCCAAAACTCTGGCAACAATGTCCTTTGGATCGTAAAATCCTTGGACTCTGTTTACATCTTTTATGAATTTATATTTATTTATTTTTAAAATAAATTTTAATTTGGATCCTATGCCCATTGGAAACTGTTGTCGTAGAAGATTTTATAAAAAAAAAATATTAATATTTTATTTTTAAAATTTCGAATTTTTTATCTTTGGTGAAAATCACAATTATATTTAAATTTTATTTACTTAAATTTGTTTATTGTACTTTTTTATATTTTTTATGTGTGATATAGCAAATATATGTATAAAAAAATATATTTTTTTAGTCAAAATTATTATTTTGATACTAATTAAATATAAATCATATATTTCTAAAATATTGCATTAATCCATATAACAATATGAACTCTGTTCATGTTAATAAAAGTTAATTAGAAGAAATATTTTTATTCTTATTTTTGTCAAATTACTATCAAACTATAATAAAAAGTTGTTATTTAATTATACAACTTATAATATAAATAATTTACGTACGTTATTAAAATTAATTAATAAAAAAAAAAACGATATTTCAAAGGTTCAAAATTTTGATATATATGCAAATCCTTGCATTTAGCAAAATATTGGACTTCTGAAAAGGTAATATAAATAAAAATCGTCATTACAATACATAATATTAAAGTATATACTGTTACATTAATTTATGAAAAAATAAATTGAAAGTAAAAATGTAGGTGGTTGTAATATAAATTTATTATTTTAATTAATTTTGCAAGCATTAATTTCATACGGACGGTTTCAAACCCTCAAAGAAAGAATATATAATTTTAGAGGCACGTATACCGTAAAGTACAATTGTTTGCAATAATCAATAATCCAAAGTTTTTTTTTTATATTATTACTTATTACTGTTATTTTTATTATTAATCCCAATTTTAAACAAGCAAAAAAAAAATATAATAATAATAAATCAGTGCAAACACACATTTTTAATTGATAAGAAAGAAGAGACTTTATTTTATGTGGCATAAGTGGAATTTTACAATGGTATTATAAATAATATGTTGATAAATTATTAAAAGAGAACAAATAATTGTGTTATAATCATATGGTTCAAGATACAATATTATGTTGTTGCAGTAAATTTTTATTTATTTTAAGTCAGAGCTAGTATAGAAAAGCAATTATTTTGTGAAGAAAAAAAAAAGAAAAAAAAGAAAGAAAAAGAAAAGCAAATATTTTGTTTATTTTTTTATTAAAATTCATTTCATAATATTAAAAAAGCTTGAAAAGAGGACCAATAATAAACGAAAAAGTATAAATTTTAATCATATATATGATTATATATTGCAATAAATTTTTATTGTTACTAGACAACTTCACATAATCAGCAAAGGGTCATCAGGTTGATCACTGGCAAGGTCATCATTAGTTTTATGTTAATTTTTTCGGTATACAGAGCTTACCATTGGTAGGGTTTTAATTTTTTAAATTTCTTGCCTCAGAACTATTAAAACACGTTAAATTGCACAATATCATAAAGTAAAAAGCATAACTCAAACAATTATTTAGGACGTGAACAATTAAGCCCCAGTTAAAGGAACGGGGTGAAAACTGTGCTCAAAGTCAACTCCATATGAGGGTTTGGGTTCTACCAGAAATGTTAGTTTTTCAACGTAGAAACTGGCGGATCGAACCCATGCATATATAATATAGATTCTTATTTGGAGTAAACTTTGAGCGCAGGTTTTATCACCCCGTTCACCACAAGGGCTAGTTCTCATCTTAAATACTTTTTTAATTTAAATGCTTTTTAAATTTTGATAATGTGCAATTTAACGTGTTTTAATAATTCTGAAGCGACAAATTAAAACCCTCAATTTAAATGGTAAGACCTATACTAGGCCAAAGTTAACATAAAACTAATGATGGCCCTAGCCAACTTGATGACCATTGCCAGTGCTGTGTCCTGATTATGGGAATTTGTCTATTGTAATATTTATGTATTTCATAAAAAAATATATTTACATTTGAATACTGCACAGATCAGATCCCGTTTTTTTTACCATTGAAATACGTGATAAAATTTATAAGGCATATTCGTTTAAAATTTTGTTTATTATTATGGTGTTTGTTATATATAACTATTATTAATGTGTCATCCCAAAAATTTAACTTCATTAAATTAAGGATAGGGGAGGAAAAAAAAAAAAGAAGAGAATAATAATAATTACAAAAATATTATGAAAATGAGAATGAAAAGTAAATTTAATAAAAAAAATCGTTGTAACACCAATAAAAAATTAATTATAAGAGTATACAAAAATTCTTGTAAATCTTTTGATAGCATGCAGTACTGATTTTATAATAATTCCTCTTTTTCCTAAGTTCTATTACATCACTTCTTCTCATTTTTTTAAGTGAACATAACTATAATTTTTTTTGTTTTCTTTTTTACTATAACACATTTAACTTTTTAAATGCAAAATATTCGTTATACCCTGATATTATTATAAGATTTAATATTCAATATAAATTGCAGAAAAACAAATTAGCTCTCGAGGTTTTTATTACTCTTTGCTAAATATTCTAAATAATATTTAAAGTAAAGTAAAATACTTTCATCTCGATAACAAAGAACTAAGTAAACAGAAACAGTACAGTAAAAAGAAGGAAAAAAAAGTAGAGAAAGAGCTATGTATGTACAATAACAATTAAGGGATTAAACCTCCTACTTGAGCACAAGACACCTATATTGTATTATCTTACCCTTACGATTCGAGTATTCGATTTTTATTTTTTATATAAAACGTAAAGTAACCGTAGCAGTGAACTAAATTTACTTTATTTCATAGTTTTACTAAAAATCATGCATATTTCTTTTTTGATTGAAGTTCTAGAGCTATTTTTAAGAGTTGTTTAATTTCGGTGTGAAAAGTATTTTTGTTACATTATATATTTTGAATTTGAATTTTAGTCTTCAAAATGACTCTAGAACGTCAATCAAAAAAGAAATCTGCATGATTTTTAATAAAACTGTAGTAAAAGGTATATAATGTTAGTATTAGTAATGTGTAAATAATATCACCGCGAATATTACTTCGCGTGATATCAAAATCAATCACACATAAGATAATTTCAGTCTTGTGCTCAGGTAGCAGGTAAGTAATCCCTGTTTTTGTAAAATCGCTCTTTGTCCGCGCCTATTTTTTCTATACTGTACCGTTTCTGTCTCCGGTCCTTTGTTACCCAAAGGAAAGCATTCTTCATAATATATTATATTATAAACATTGTTTATTTAAATAAGCATTGAATTTCTATATAATGACATAAAATATTAATATTGAACAATTGAAATTTAGAGGTATGATGGCCACTTTATAACAAGCAAACAGGTGCGATATATAAATTTTAAAATAAAAAACTGCATCTCTCTCTCTCTCTCTCTCTCTCTCTCTCTCTCTCTCTCTCTCTCACACACACACACACACACACACACACACACACACACACACACACACACACACACACACACACACACACACACACACACACACACACACACACACACACACACACACACACACACACACACACACACACACACTCACACACACAATAAAGTATTAATAGCGAAGCACATCTATATTGTATATATTTATGCTATATATAATCATATTCAAAAAACGTTAAAAAACCTAATTGAGATGAAAATTATCGACACCACTTTTAGCAGAAACGAGTAAATAAATTATGAAACTTATTTATAATCATTTTAAACAATTTAGCAATTTTATATAAAATATATCAGCGGGGTCAAACTCATTTCGCATGCCGGGCCAAATTCGGTTCTAGGAATCATTTGCGGGACGCAAACTTCCATATATTTAAGGGGGTGTAAGGAGATATATAATATACATAATTTTTTGCGCTAGCATAGCTTTTGACACAATATTATTTGTGTCCGTGTATCAGTTTAAAAAAAATATTAATTATAATTTGCAAGGGGTTATTCAACTCATAAAGATTTGAAATTGACTTACATTGTTAGTCATATATGCTGTATTCATATATGTCGTTGCAAAAATGTTGCAGAATAGGAATAGCATAAATAATTATGTAATTATAATAATATTATAATAGATAATATTCATTTTTCCAATTTTATTCTTCTTGAATCCAACCAAGGTCGAGGTCTTATCGGCTAGTTATTGGTTACATTTCACTTCGCATAATAATATACTTTTTTGTAATTAATTTTTTAAACACAAAAAAAAAAAAAAAAAAAAAAAAAAAACATATATGCTATATTAAAAGCTTTGTAATGTAGTTATTATGCAGTATATACCATAGCATAAATTTTATTGTATTACACAAATGTTTCTGAAAAACTATAGTTACATAATTATTCGGCGTTATTTTTTTATTTGTCCGTCATGTTCTTGAATTTAACATGGCATAATATGCAGTATATTTTTAATTTTATTATTATATCTTCTTTCTCTTTTACCTTTTCTTTTTGTAAAACTGGCTTACTATGTTGATATATCTCCTTACATAAATTAAACCAAGATTATCATTCTTCATATATATATTTTAATATTATTATTAAGGGAGAACACTAATTGTCATGGCATGTTATATAAAATATACTTATATAACTATCTCTCATCAAACTCTCCAAACTGTTCAAAGAGTGATCTTTGATTTTCTGATACCAATTAGCAAAGTAATTATTATAATTTATATCGTCGCTACATTATTTAGTTATATGTATTTGTAAACATTCGTTACATTATATTGACTTGAAAAACTCCGCCGCATATTTTGTTACTCAGATAAATATTTATATACCCACAAAATTGCTATTTGCTACAAAACTTTGTTATTAGAAAAATATGCAGCATTACCTAATCAATTAATATATTTCATGTAACTCCTAGTATTTTTTCTAAGTGTTGTTTTATGCTGATTTTTTTTCTATCATTTTCTTATGAAGATTGACAGAATGCATGATGACAAAATATAATAAAAAAAAAATCTGCTATAACAATTTACTTTGCAATACATATATTACGTTACACTAACTTATTGATTTTTGTACTGTTATAATATCTTAATTCAATTAGGGTAAAAAAAATATTATAACAATATATTAAAGAAATGCACATCATTATAACTGTTAAAAAAATAAAATAAAGTTTCAAAACTTTGGCGCTTTTTGTAATATTAAAAATAATGAAAAATTCTTAATTTTAAAAATGATTTTATTTAAATTTTAAGATATTATAAATTTTCAATTTTTTATTCATAAATTTAATAATTAATATAAAAATAAATATTCCAATTTAATGTCTTTAATTTTTATTAGCGAGTATAAATTTATTCCAATATTAATAACTAATAAATATATAAAAAAAAAGAAAAATTAAAATAAATGTATGCAAACTGCCCATCTAATCAACTGCTCGTAGGATCCAATAATTACTAATTAATATAAAAAAAATAGAAAAAAATGTATACTAACTGCCTATCTAATCAACTGCTCGTAGGATCCAATAATTACTAATAAATATATAAAATAAAAATAGAAAAATAAAATAAATTTATAAAAACTATCCATCTGATCAACTGCTCACAGGATCCAATTTGCTGAGTTGCCAAGTAGGTATTTATACCTTTAATACCTGCCCACATCCCTCCCTGCGCCTACCTAGAAATCCTTTGCCCCTCCTACTTTTGGATCCTATGAGCGTTGGAGACTATAATCAATGGATTGAAGAATACGACCTCATATATATATATATATATATATATATATATATATATATATATATATATATATATATATATATATATATATATATATATATATATATATATATAATATCACACTCTGCAATACGTACTAAATATTAATAAAGACAGTTGATGTCGTGAAATATTACGTTTCTTTATTCGTTTCTCTATTCTAAAACCTTACATGAAATAACAGTCGTCTTTTGCTAACACTATGTGTATCATTTCATTAACTTTCCATTAAATAAATAACAATTAAACCTGTAAACATAAAATGTTGCAATTTATCGCAGTATCAAAATTAATGAACTCGATTACTTGGCGATTAATCGTTACTTGCCTTCTTATTTCTCCTGCACTTGGTTGCAGAGCATGCGAAGTAAAAATAATGAATATCGGTTATAATTGTTCCCCTCTATACATTCGAAATCTTGAAGTATTTTAGCTGAAACTTTTCAAGGATTTCTACCAAATAAATTACTATTTCTTTATTTAAGTATACCCACATTTTCCTATGAAAAGCTGTCATTTGTAAATAATGTTAAATTAACATATAACAAACGAAAGACTATTTATTGTTATTTTATTTTTTCTTTCTATTAGAGCTAAAGCGGAATACTTAACAATGCAATTGATTATTAAAACGTGATATTTTATGTTTTACTATAAGTTAGATTATTCTTTTTTTTTTTTATTGTTCTAATACGTGAAAGTTATCTAACGCAGTTTTCAAATTAAATTTTTTATCTTATATAATATAAACTACTCTGTAGTAGTGGAGGTTTTTAAGATAAAACCCCAAACTGATTTACAATTCATATAATAACATAATTATAAAGACAATGGAATATTAAGACAGTATCGGTATAATATTGTTTAATATATTGAATAGAAATATATTTAATGCTTCCTCTTTATATAAACTACGAGGGCTAGGATAATTATAACAAGGCTAAGTCACTGCAACTGTAATAGCAATCGAGTAACAAACAAAGCTGATTACATTTTTATATAAATAATATTATAATATAATATTATTATTAGTTTTTGTAAATCCGAAGCATGCTATATGTTTGATTATTATGTGTTTCATGCATATATTTTTGAAGCACATATTTATTAAAAAAAAAAAAAAAAAAAAAAAAAAAACAACATAAAATTCAGTTCTTGACAAAATTATGAGGCTGATGTAAACAGGCAGAAACCAGGTGTTAAATCTTAGATCAATAAATAAATATATATAAAAACATATTTACAAAACAATAATTAAAATTATCTAAATATATCTTATTCTTTTCTTTCTTGGATCGTTATGCAGTTTCTTCTATAGTGCAATACTTCCATAACTCATCTCATGGCATTTTTTATTATTATTTTACTGTCTGTACTATATTGCTATAGAGGTGTAATTTTAGCCCCTGTCGTGTGTTAATATCATGTTCAAATATAATGTGACAAATACAAAGCCAACAATTTGACAATTTTATATGTTTTGTTTCAGATGATGCTGAAGCCCCTTGACGATCCCATGGTCCACTTTCTAGACGAGGTTAGTTGACATCTAAAAACTGCTCTCATATCTTTGAAATCACAGATAAAATATTTTAAACTTTGTGTGGCTCTCCGACATAAATCACAGTTTTATTTATTTGCAGCATTAATTTTAAAGTATTGTTGAAACTCTATTTTCAAATTATTAGATTATCTTGGCATTAAAAAAATTATTGCGTATATATTGAAAAGCATTACTTTTCAATATATTATGCAATAATCTAGATTTTTCATTGATTTATTCAATTTTTTCCCGGAGCATTTTGGAGTAGTGACAGTTTACTTCCAATATTTATACTGCACTGTATTCAAATTATTGTTGTGACATAAAGAGGCGATAAAAATGGCCTGTCAGTGCTTATCACATTATTTTTCAAAAGCCAATATATAGTAAGCATTCATAATAGCCACTATCAAAATTTCTTTAAGAAACTATAAATAAATATATTTATAGTTCAATATATTGTTTCAAAACCACAACTGATAAATCCAATAAATTCATGAAAATTTCAGAAATGTAATATCGTCTTAGTAAAGAATGAGAACCTCAGATTAAAAATTTCCGTAATTTGGAAGTTCACATCGTTATAAAGTTTTAATTCAATAATAATAATAAAAACATTGACTTTTGTCGTACGGTCAATATACCACCAACTTAACTCACTTGATTAGTTCAACACAGTTCGCTCAAAATTCGTTTACTAAACTAGACTACCCTACTTTTTTCACCTCGATCAATAAACTGATTTTTTTTTCTTCTTATGCAACCACAAGCAATAAAATGTTTAAATTAAAATCATAAGAAATGATACGTGGTTTGATAATGTAGTAGGGATTTTTTTTCAATTCAAGTAACCCCATTGTCCAAATTTTCAAAAAGAGAGAGAGAGAGAGAGAGAGAGAGAGAGAGAGAGAGAGAGAGAGAGAGAGAGAGAGAGAGAGAGAGAGAGAGAGATCTTGCTTAGAAACACTATCAATGTTTTTAATCTGAAAATTATTTTAGGGGTGCAATTTTGTATTTAATTCAGTAGCGTTAAATGATTTTTTTTAACTTTTGATATACTGCGGGCTGCATGAATACAGTGCTGATCGTAAGTTAATTAATTGTTAATCCAAGGCCTTTGGCTGAGTTGGTTATCAATTCAAGTTGCATTAAACCCAAACTTATGTAATTGATGGCGGGTACTAAAGCCTATTTGAAATAGAATCCATAATTTTTAGTTATAAATTAAATTCATGATTTAATGTTAATTTCTATAAAGAATTCTTTTAAAACTAGTAATTTGCACTCCATTAATTATTTTAAGCTTCAAAACATTTTGATAAAACGCGAGATTGCCTTCTTCTTTTTCTTCTTCTTTTCTTGTTGTTGCAAATGTTGGCAAAAAGGTTGCCGATATCAACAGTATATTTTGTGAATAAGAACATCCCTTGACTATAATTTTAGTTTTTTGTTATTTATTTATTCATTCATTTAATTATTATTATTATTTGCTTGCGGTTGCGTAGAAAAACAATTTTAATTTCACGTTTTTAAAGTACGGCGCACAAAATCAGGCATTTTAGTTTAATTAATGAATTGTGAGCGAAACGTTTGAGATAAAATTTTGAAACTATATAATGAAATAAATTATCTGATATAAATTGTACAACAAACGTCATATTCAGTACTTTTTTTTTTTTTTTTTCGGAAACTTTATTTTTAAATTATAACGACGTGAAACTTCGAAAACGCGGAAATTTCTGATCTGAGGTTTTCACCATGAAGATACACGATACATGATAAAGCCAAATTAAAGCAATGACTGCAGCACAGGAAAAATTCGTTTTAACTATCATAATATAGTCATTGCAGTTTTGATTTTCATTTGTATCTTTATGTCCATAAATAGGTTTAAAAAGTTTTTTTTTTTTTTTGGGGGGGGGGGGGTCATAAATTAAAAACATTACATAACTGAGGAAGTGTGAGCTTTGATTATAAAGTGTGTATTTCTGTTGCAGGGAGCACAGAGAACGCGCAATGCCGAGAGTAGACAGCGCTAGGTGATGGGCTAGATGGCTCGACTTTGGCTGCCACTGCTGCACCCGCAGCTCTTGGTTGCCATGTTCCAACTCGGCGTTGTATGGGCAGGATTTGTCCTTGCTCTGGGCAGTCCCAACACCAGCCCCAACAGTGCTGTCATGCCCAGTGTCTCCTACCTGGACTTGCAGTATGGCTCAAACCGAAGCCCGCAAGAGAAGGATATTGCAGCCATTTTCAACAAGGTTGCATATGGAAGCACGACACCGCCATCCGTTGCTGCGTACAACATGAGCGCGAGTGTCAGCACACCAATGAGCACCACCACCTCGACCACCACTCCGACGCCAACGCCACTCTCTATTGTGGCTGCTCCTACAACTTTGCCTCCTCCATTGCCAAATACTCCCTTTACATTTCACTCGGAGACCCCTGAATATGTGAGCAGAACCAGGTTTAAGCCTCCACTGCCACCAGAGTATATCAATCCTTTTGCTGACAAACCTATTCTGCGAGGCAGTCAGTCTGAGAACTCTGCCAGTGGATCTGGACGCAGGAAACCTATGCCTCCCCCTCCCAGACCTCCTCGTCCTCCACCTGAGCAAGAACGCATTCCCATCAGACCCCCAGACCTGCTGGTGCCTCAAGATAGAAATAAGAAACCTCTCAACACTCCAGCTCGAGGGACTGTAAGGCCACAGAACACAGTCATGTATGGACAAGACAGTGGCTTGAGTCGTGTTGAGCCTCGCAATGACACAGAGTTTGATTTTGTGCCAATCTTGCAAAATCCTACAGTCACTCGTATTTTGAGTGGCAGCAGTGGTCGCAAGGAAGACGATGATAGGAGAAATTCAAGCACTCGTCTTCTGCTGGAGCATATGCACAAAGAAGTGACGCAAGGCGTGCAGCGAGAGCAGCAGCCACCCCCTGCAGTTGTCACTCCTGCTCCCGAGCCCCCCAGAGAGCAAGAGGAGCTGCCACAGGAGGAGCACACAGTTTATGACGAGATTGAGCCTCCGCAAGAGTTTCCTCGGGACGAGCATGTTGAGAATGAGGAGGAGGAGCAAGTAGAAGAAGAGGAGGAGGAAGGAGAGGAGCAGGAGATTCTCACCGAGCCCAGCACAACACTGCAAGAGTCAGATTGGGACAGTCATGTGTGGGGTGTGGCCTGGGACATCCATGTGTACCTTATGGGCAGTCTATTTGCACTGCTAGCTGTAATAGCAATCATTAATTTTTTAAGAACTTATAAAAGACTTTTACCCAGAGGGTATTTTTTATCTTTAAATGGCTTATTATTTGTAATAGGCGTCTTCCGCAGCATTTTTCTACTATATGATGCTTACAATCTTCACCATTCCTATCCTGCTGTGATTTCCCCCCTACTACTCAGTTTTGTATTCCCCTGCCTCACTTCTGCATTTGCAATCCTGTTTGTGTACTTGCTGCAGACAGCTAAAGTGAAACTGTTGAACCCCCGCTTCGAGACTCCTATTGCCGTGGCTGTGGTTAGTGTTGGCCACTTGCTGCTGTGCTTTAGCTTGGACATTGGGGCTGGTTGCCTGGCAAAGCCTAACTCTAAGTTCCTGCTGCTTGTGTGCCAAGCTGTGTTTCTTGTGTGGGGTGTGACCTTGTCAGTAACTTACTTGTGTGTGTTTGCCGCTCTCTCAAGAGCTGCATTACGACAGCAATGTGACTTCCTACGTGCTCCCTTCTCAAAGCTTGCCAATCTCCCTCCACAAAACCCTGCACTAGGTTTAGCAGTGCGTGCTCTGCTTGCTACAGCCATGCTTATGCTCCTGCTTGCTGCTGTGCAGCTCTATGGTATTTTTGGTGTGTACGGAATCTACAGTGACGAACCTCCTCGACCTTGGCCCTGGTGGGGATTCCAGTTCTCAGTGCGAGTCATTGAAGTGTCCATGTGCTTCCTCATGGTGTTTGTAGCAACACTCAAGCATACCGATGAGCAAAACACAGCCCCCTCTGTATTTACCCTCTTCTCTTGTAAAAACTGTACCCCACAAGAAGAAAATAACAAAGCTGCAGATGACATGTATCCAGCAATTTGCAGTACCAATCAGGCTGTTCATAATTATTCCGTGCACACTGGTAAAAAAGTATATGAGGATTCTTTCCCCTTAAGTAACATGTCATTAGGAGATCAAATCATTCCAGTAACAGTAAGAACTTCAATGAAAAAGTGTGGGACCATGCCGTCATCAAGGTCAGAAGGTCATCATTCTCCAGCCAGCCAGCGACCGTCGTCAATGTTGTTTGCTGAGGATGGTTTTGTGAGATTTCGAACATCCGCAGATCCAGAACAACCAATGGAAGAAGTGCTGCATCAGTCCATGAATCGCAAAGGTGGAGGTGTAGTTCATGAAGCAGTAACGGCTTTTAATCTTCCTGCTGAAGAAGTGTGTATTGAGCAAACCAAAGTTCGTTACCGACCAGGTATGATAGAAGAATTAAAATATGATATGAGAGGACTGATGTCACCCCCAATGCCACCTCTCCAGCAACAGAGGTTACATCTCATGCATCAGGGGGAATACAGAGGCGGGCGTCAGGCCAGTGCCATGGGAGTATGTGGCAACCTGATGCCACTTGAAATGTGGCACAGTTCTCCACTCCACGGCCACCTGTCGCCCGCCACTCCCCACCACCCTCACATTCACCATCACCCCAGTGAGAGTTCAGTAGATTCTGACATTGCTTCCAACTCTGAAGAGGACCAAGACTCGCCTCCCCCATCATCTTCTCAAGATATTACGCCAGACTCGGCAGTAGGCTCGGATATATATTCAAAAAATGGGGAGGGCCCCGTGGAAAACAACAGATATTGGTGTGAAGATGAACAAATTTTTGGCCTAGATCTCTTATCACGTAGCCTTATTAACAGGCTCAAAGGAAGTAATTTTTCTTTGAACCATCTTCAAGGCTACACACCACTGGACAGTGTTTGCCACTCTAATGACGACTTCCAGAGGGTTCTCTTGGGACAAGTTAGTGACACAGGATATTATCTCAATGCCTGCAAACTGGAGGCTTTTTACAACGTCAGACCTGAAGATGAAAGTGCAGTTTGATCAACTTACTGCACTTGCAGCTACAATAATATCTTGTGTTTCAAGTATCAATTGACTGTTTTTGTAAATATTGTGATCAACACTACTTGTTTACCAATTAAAAACATTTGAGAGTTCTTTTTTTGAATCGTTTTCCACGGGGTAACTGCATAAATGAATAACAATGAAAACGGTGTTATAATTGAATTGTTATGCAACATGTTTTGTTACAACTAGTCTCTAAGTGTGAACTGTAATTATATTTTTGTCAGATAAACTGTACATAGTCATATGTCTGCAATAAAAGTAGATGTCAAAATATAAATGGATTTGTGTGTTATTTGTATGCCAAAAATAATAATAATAATAAAATAAAATATGAACTTGTAATAAAGCAAATAATACAAAAACTTGGATTCTTGGCTGATTAAGAGTCCAAATATTAATTAATCACAAATTAAAAATAGATTTTCAATCATGATTAAATTGAGTACACGTTTTCTAGCAAACTATCTTTTTATAAGGTCTAGATTTAGTTGTGCACCTTTCACAGGATATAACTGCTCCAATCCTAACTAACTGCCCCAATCCTATCCATTTCATTAATACTTACAGTATTATTTATTTATTTTATTCAATAAACACACTTGGTGTACAACATAACATAAAGTCATACTTTAATATTATTAAAATTAAATACGTCATTCCAGACTAATACAGCTACAGATTAGAACAATTCTACAGATGATATGCTTTTACACGAGGTGTACCACACTCGTGCTACTCTTTAATTATGCAAATCTTGTGGTGAAAAGCATGCACTGCAAATCTAGTAAATAAGTGCCTATTTTTACAGTTTGGATTTTAATCAAAGGGCGGGGTATTACAAAATGAAAGGTTGTCCTTAGTCTTGTCAACTATAATATTATATTAATATATATATTGAAAGAGAGAAACCATAATTCAAATTGTTAAATAAAGATTCAAAAAAATATATGGACAAAATAGTATGTAGAAAATGTAGAAGATTAGATTACAACACATGAAATTATAATTATTTTATCCTGTGTCCCATTTAATATATTAGAGAATTGTCTTGTTTCATTAATTGTCATTTCAACCTCATGTATATTATGATTTTCCATTCATTAAAAAAAGACAAAAGTGAATGGCCTTTGATTATATTGTACAAGTTGGTTCACATTTGTGCACTGCAAAAGATGTACCTATAACAAGCTGTCTCCTTACTGCTGTATCGACAAGCAAATGCTGTTCATTTTCTACTAAAAATAAGGTATAAGTATAGGAGAAACCAACAAGCGCCATGCAAGTTAACTTGCCTTCACTACCTGTGACATCACGATCTTCACCAAGCTACGGACCTCATCGTGGTAAGGCGCTTCTTGGTTTCTCCTATCCGTATTCTTTGATTATCAATTCAAACCAAAATGGTTTTAACCTTTCCTAAGAATTAATTACAAAAATAAGGTATATATAGTCAGGAGATTAAAAGACGTGATTGAGAGTGCATAATAATTTATTGAATCAGCTGGAAGCTCAGTATAGTAAGTTAAAAAGTCTTCAAAATATGGAAATCTTTAAAATAATGACTTGAAAACTGAATTCATGAATCAAACTACAAAATTATGGACAAATTACAACTTCAGCAAATAAAAATGTTTCTCAGCATAAAACATCATTTTAAACAATTATTGGCTTATTATTTTTTATAATTTATAAGTGTTACCTAGAAGATTTCAAAATGAGAAACAATCCTTTATGTATATGTGGCCTATATATAGGATTACTTGACAGCCAGTGTTTAACAAGCCAATAGTGTTAGGCACTTTGTGTTTTCACTAAAATATGCTGCTAAATATAAACATCCCGGAAAAGTAATACAAAATCTATACAAAAGCCTTAAAAAATGTAAAAAAAAAAAAAAAAAATTAATAATAATAATAACAATAATAATAAACAAATAAAAAAAAATAAAAATAGAGTTAATTTGGATTAAATTTGGTTATTAAGTCCAACTTTTACAGGTCAGCTCATTTATTAATTAACAATTTTTAAAGTGGGAGCTTCCTATGTTAGAGTCCATGTCCCATGGTAAATGGAATTATTATCGAGTCTTACATTTCAACTAATAATATCATTAGTAATTGTTAATTGGTTTTGTTTGTGCAGCAGCTGCCTTCTAATTGTTTACATAGTTGCATCAAGTTTGTCTCATTCTTTAAAAACGCAAATGAGCTAATCTTTATATTGGTTACTTGTATTTTTCAACACCATATATGCAAGTCCCAAGAATCACCAGAGACCAACACAAAATAAAACAACAAGTGAATATAGCTTGACAGATATAAATAAATCATAAAACTGGATTAACTAAAAACATTATTTATGGCATAATTTTTAAGTTTAAATTTTCTTTTTAAAAGAAGAAAAAAATATATATATAAAATTTATATAAAATATATAGATTAAGAAATCATGTGTAGTTACTGAATACATGGGGCAAACACAAATATCTTTACAAGTTGCCCATTATTGCATTTAGCTTTACAAAAACCTTAATTTTTACAACCACAGCTCTTTTAAACATGGCAAAAATCCTTGTAGACATACTAGGGATATTTTTGTATGTGTAGGAGTCACAATAAAATTAAAACTGGTTAGCGTGTGATTAGATCCTAGGCCACAAGTTTTCATTGCATACCCTGATGTGGCTTTACTTTTCAATTTAACTGTATTTTATTACTATTATTTTAACCAATGTTTCCATTATATTGAAATAGAGGAATAGGATGCTGGTTTCCCCCCTTTTCTTTTTTTATCATAATTACCCATATGATGTTTATTTTCCTTGATATCTCAGTATTTCATCACATTTTGCAAAATCCCAGTGTAAAATGTAAATATACTATGATATTTTTGATAATGGGCATAATAATAAAAATCAATTGAAGGAAAAATTCATTGCAGTTAGGATCAATAATAATAATACAAAAAAAAATATATATACATATATAGATACTTACAAACAATGGACTTATCGCAGAAGTTCTATGGAGAGGTCAAGGTATCACAAGGCACAGAGTTATAGCTAGAAATGTTTATGTAACTGAGAGCTTTCATCATCATAATCATCATCAATCAAAGCAGATATTTACTTGAGCACATCAAGTCTTATAGTATTGTACAAGAATACACCAGACTCTGAGATGTGCTCAAGTTTAAATATATATATATATATATATATATATATTGATTATATGATGACAAAAGCTCTCAGTTATATACACAATATAACTGTGTGCCACATGAGACCCTCCATACAAAAAAAAATTCTACTGTGGGAAGGACCTTGCTGGTATTTCTATCCTTTTCTTTAATTTATTTCAAGATTAAATATGTAAAAAAAAATAATAATAATAATACTATAGGCTAATAATATTAGTAATAAAAACTGAAGAACGTGACCAAGAATATGCAATTACTTGAAAAAATATGTTAGCAACTAATTAGTTGAAAGTCAAGCTGCAACAAACGTTGACAGCAACTATAGTAGCAGGTAATAAACTATGAAAAGAAGATGATAAACAAATGATGGCTGGCAACCTTGGCACATTATCCAATGCTTGGCGAGCGAGTTATATCTTCAGTACCTTATTCCTTGTATTACTTTGAGGAACAAAGTTCCTAATATAATTACTTTATGTTGATAAAATAAACTTTGATATTGATTCATTGTTGACTTTGAGATCAATACATTGTTATTATGTGAGCTGCATGAACAAACAAATATATAGATGCCAAAGTCAGCAAAATTAATAATAATAATAATAATAAGATAATACAAAATATCAAGTGCGCTTACAAAATACTATTTTGGTAAAGTTACAGCAGTCGATGCATGCGTGGTGACAATATGGAATAGTAGTATAAAAAATATATCACCCTAATTCATTAACACATGGCACATAGTTAAGTGTTTGAAAATATGATTGAAAATTGTACAAGCTATAATGTGCCATATTGAAATCACCCTGAAATAGTAAAGAACTGCTAACAAATAATCCCTACTCTAACATAACTCTAATTAACATGATATATAAAAAAGACAAATGATTACAAACATTATTAATGTAGCAGTAGACTAGGGGAAAACTGACAAAAGTTTTTTAGCTGGCAGTTATGCAGCACCATGCATGAGTTGCGTCTGTCGTTCAGTGCCGACCATGTTTGCTATTGGTTCATTGCAATTTTCACAGTTTCATTAGAAAATATTCTAGCAGCCAACAATTTCCAATGAAAATAAGAAAGGAGGTACAAAGCAATCACACAAACTGGGGGCCGAGAACAACAAACACAATGCAGGGCTGTGAAGTAAACCCCAGTATGTTGCTACTTCATTATAACACTTCTGTACAAAAAATAAGGCAGACTTGGTTTATTAATACTATTAACCTATATGGTTACTATGGTTACTTTGGAGACAGTAAGTAAACAATATTACAGCGTATCAGGAAAACAACAACATTACAATTGATATGTAATGTGAAATAAAATAATACATATTGCTATGGTATAACAGTGTTCACGCCACTTTTACTTTTTTTTTTTTTTTACTTCAAATTGAACTTTTTGATTTTATTTTCTAATGTCAGGTCCTTTGCAGCCAAAAGTATTTTTCCCAAGGTCAAATGGACATTGGGCATTAGCGGCAGCACGACGATATGTAGTTTTTTAACATCTATTAACATCTGTTAAAATTTTATTGTTAAATTAAAAAAAAAAAATATATATATATATATATATAGGGTATATATAGGCCTATATCAACCGCAATTTGTTTGTTTTTTCCCTCGAATATAAATTGAGTGTATTATTAGTATGGACCGGATCTCCAGTTTGTTCAATATTTGAAATATGCATGTTAGGTCACATCTGAGTTCAGATGTCAACGAATCATCAAGTTTTATTGCCAAAAATGCAAAAAAAGTTTGGATTGAAAAAACAAATGTTTTTGAAATTTGTAAACTGGGTCAGTTATTTTAAGTTTTTGTCAGCTGAAAATAGATTTTTACTGTTCAAAAACTTAAAATGACATGTTCAAAAAGAAAAGAAAAAAAAAAGAAAAAAAAAAGAGTATTAGGTATATTTTAAAATTATTATTTTTAATGCACATCTCAACCTTATCTTAATTCAACTGAACACCATTAAAAAAATGGTTTAAAAAAAGTTCAAAAATACAATAACAGCTCTCATTGATACTGGCTGGCATAGTGTATCAGATATTAATTTAACCAATTTTTTTATAATTATTATTATTATTATTAATATTTTTGTTTTTTAATAAAAAATATAAATTTCATCCTTATTGATACATTTTTGTTTCTAAGTTAATCATTGCAATTATCAAAACTGCATTTCACTGTTTTTGTATAATTTATAGAACTGAAAGTGAACTGATTTTGCTATTTTTGCAAACTGCATGGTTACATGCAAAAAAAAAAAAAAATAAAAAAAAAAAAATAAAATAAAATAAAATAAAATTAACTGAATTCAGTACTAAAAATGCACATTTTTAAAACTGAAAATCCGGTCCCTAATAATTAGTAAAGTTTACAATTTTATTTTACAATATATGTTAGGGGGGATCTCACACCACAGTGTATTATATATGAAGAAAGAAAGAAGCTACTGATGATAACAATTGCTCTTGCTAAGTAAACTTACAAAAGTTCAGCATTGAATGCAAATATTAAGAACAGAATAATTGCTGAACATTTAACCACTTTGAGGGTATTTGAAAATCAGAAAACTCAATTCTAAAAAGCTTTTTAATGTCAATATTTCAAAATATTTTTGTATTTTGAGACTTTTAAAATTTTGAAATGAAATTTAATATCTCTAATTTTTGATAAGTGAAAAGAACAATTTAATTAAATTTGAAATTTATCATATTAATTTTTGACAAATTAACATTACAGTAACTAACAAAAAATATTTTTGTAAGCAAAGCACACATATAATTATAGATTACTGTAGCAAATATTGGCCTTTTTATGTGTCAAACTGATGTATGCAACAACAAAAAAGTATGAATTGTGTTCCTTGTACACGCTACCTCAAGCATACAATGAAAGTCTAAAATTAAACATTAATATAAAGACACACTATGCTTGAAATGAACATTTGCTTTATTTTATCCTGCCAAATTCTATAACAGGATAGAAGAAACCAGCAAGAGCCTTACAATAATTAAGAGTCCCATAGTTCAGATGTAAAAATCTTGCTAGCGCAGATTTAAAAAAAAAAAAAAGATAAGATTTTGGCACTAAAATCCAAGAAAAATAAATTGCGTTATTTCTTCATCAATCCTTACAGGCTTGGAGGAAATACTATCTCTCTGAGTCTGTAAAAAGACTGAAGGTTCTATTTGAGTTGGCTACTTTCAGAGTCTGTAAGGACTGTCAAAGGCGTAACCCACTCCGTTTCTCTTGGAGTAAGTGACGAAAGCTACCCAATGTGCTACTTGTGTACTAGCAACATTTTCATTAAGCTATTATAAGCTCTCTTCACTATGGTAAGGCCAGCTACTGGTTTCTCCTATCTTTTTCATTCAAATTTATCACACCTAAGCGTGATAGTTAATTTAACTTATTATCTCCAATTCTATAATCATAGGTTTATTTCAAGAGCTGATACAAGATTTTGCAGCAATTTATATTTGAAATTTTACATTTTATGGGACTGCTGTATTACAAGCTTCATATAAAATCTTTGAATAATTACCCTATGTCTTTGATCACTTTGTATCACAAAATATGTATTTTGAGCATAAGCTAAATGTTAAAACATTAAAAACAACCTTTGCTACATTATAGATGTTAGGTATTCATACCTTTGAGCAAGGACAAAAAAGCCTGCTTTATAAAACTGGCATAGTTATTTATCATTGCATATTAGCGATTCACAATATATATTAAAAGACAATTTATAAAAGCTTAAGAATTTATAAAGAGAGCAAAAGGTGTTAAAATTTAAGAGTTAGCATATATTATACACAGAGGACTTACTGTTAGGTGTCATGGAGGTTGTCATGCATTATATACATTGTCAACATTGAGAGCATTTAGTTAGTTAGTGATTGCCTCCTTGCAATGTTGTGGGCTACAGCTGGACACCACCAATGGCACCCACCAGTTCTTCTTCTTCTTCATACAAGACAGAAGTATGGTTTGCTCCTGGTGTGCGGCTTGCATCACTCATAGGAGAAAGTGGGGAGGGAATGTCCATTGATCTGTCAACAAAACAATCTGCATTAGACACTGCATAACTGCTGTCACTGTTCCATGCTTCATCTGTGTAAACTACATGATCTGACAATAAAAACACCCTTAACATTTTACAATAACGAGTCTTAAATGTGGTGGCAAAGTGACTTCACCTTACGTTACCTATAGCGACAGGCAACAAGTAATTAGTTCTCACATTCACTGCTTGGTATTCTAGTCTAAAACCAATGCACAACAACTTATTACAATGGCGAGATCGTAACTTATATTATCTAATAATAATCTTTGCATTTTAATTTCCTTATTCTGGTAATCAAAGGAATGTCAATTAAATATATATACAGTACAGTATATAAAAAGGGGGAAAAAACAACAACCAGCAGTATGAACGTTGGTGAGATTATTTCATGATTCACTCTTGATTTTACCTATCACTGACGTATGAAGGACGAGAGGCTAAGCTGCTTCTAGGCTGACCATCACACATATCATCATTGGGCGGACTATTCACAGTAAAGGATCCAGATCGTGCATGCAAGCCACTCGGAGTATTCTCAAAAAAAGGGTTCATATGCTCAGGGTAGAGCGAATTATTGGCATGAGGATTATACGGCGAGCTGTCGGAGCAGTAAGCTGGCGAGTATGGAGGTGGAGGGTCAGTGGGCGACAGAGGAGCATAGTGGTGATGATGGCCAGGGGTGCCTGCTTGCCTGCGGTAACGCTGAATCCTCTCCCTCGCTCTCACTACTGCTTGCTTGGCAGCCATAGAGCCTACAAATAAATACAAATTACAAGAAGATACTATCACTTATTGCACCACCTATGAAACACAATGACAAATGTTCCCCAGTAAAGGATGAGGGTGAGAGAGGGGGCTGAGAGTGACCAAATGAAAAAAGATGAGTCATACAGTATTTCAATGTCTTTCTCATATTCAGCATGTTTTTCATTTACATTCGGCATGTCTATATAAGACACAGTGCTCAGTAACGCACAGCTTCAGTGAATCGTCACAGCTTGTGAGTGGAACTTCACAAATCTTTGATTTTGTTACATGCACAACCCATGACATCACTTGACTGCGCTTTCATTGCCTAACATTCTGTGTAGTTTGAGGGGAGCGCTGTACCTAATTTACATTGTGTGGAGTATAGGTTTAACTATTTTGTGCCAATTTTAAGCATCCAAAAAATTTGCAAGGTAAGAAATTTGTTTAGCTATGCAATGAACATTAAAAATGTGGTGCTGCAAAAAAAAAAAAAAAAAAAAAAAAAAAGTATTTTTTGAAACAATAATTAATTTGTTCTCTTGAGATAATTTCTAGCCAAATTACTGACCTGTGTAACGAAGGTCATGAATACATTTATCTTGCACATCAGGCAGCTGGTGAGCAATCTCTCGATGAGAATCGTAGATGATGTTGCATTTGTTGGCCAGGTCAATATAAGAGTCGGATAGTTTGAGTAAGCCTTCTTTGATACGAATCAGTTTGACAGCTTCGTGTTCTTGCACTTTATCTACAACTGACACAATCATCACATATTTAAAACACAAGTATATTATGCTTCAACTACAACTTTCACTCAAATTATATGCATGCATGTATTGGAGAGAAACTTCAAACTTACGCAACTTTAATTACAAAATAAAAGCATTTTATACAAGTTTTTAATATTTATTTATTTTTATTTTTTATTTTATTTTTTAATCAAAGTGGTTAATTATTCTATCCCACTGTTAGGGAAGCTTTTCCAGTTCCCTCAATAACTTTGTTAGTAAATTAAAATATTTCTTTACTGTGGCATACCCTCCTAAAATACTAAAACTTTTAAGTTCTATCTAAAATTAAAATTTTTAATTTTTAAACCTTCAAATTGGGCAAGATCTTTTGCTCTTTGAGCTTGTGCTAATTTTATTTCCAATTGTCGAACTTCTTCTGGGTTACATTTTTTGGATGCCTTTTTTAGATCTTTCTTGATGCAATTTTCTTGTGCCTCACATGAAACCAAATGTCCCCTAGCTTGGTCAACATGTCGTTCTCCCTCGTAGATCATTTGGAATTGATTACGGAAGTCTTTCAAGTGTTCTACAAACAAATCAGTAACGTATAAATAATATACTCAAAGTTAACTTGATATTCATACAGTAAATTCTCGATTTTGTGAAAGTCTATATTTTTTGTTTAAGTCTGACCAAAAGAATAAAGGTTTTTCAATGTTTAATAAGGGAGTAGGGGACCAACGTCGACCATTAGACTCAAACTTTTCTCGTCAAAAAAATCTGAAATTTTGCACAATGATACTTCAGCTTGAGACATTTTCAAATTTATATATAAAAATTTTGGGGGGTCACCGTGCAAATTAATTTTATATGAGTTTTTTTAAATGTTAAGCCCATAAGGCCCAATGTTAATTTCCATAATCTTTTTCTTTACTTCGGGACGGTCAAACATCATGAAATCTTTGTGACGGCTAGGTGTGACCCTTAGCTACAAATGACACCAAATTTAGACCCAAAACTCTTCTAGTTTTTGAAATATAAGGTCGGTACCCTACTCCCTTAAGCCTTTTGAGTTACTGAAATTTCCAGGGACCCTTGTGATTTTACAAAATCGAGTGTTTACTGTACTTATCACCCTTGTTGCATCCAAAAGTTGTACTTGCATTTGACTTTATACTTTCACGCAAATGGCGTACTTGCATTTGACTACTTTCACGCAAATGGCGTACTTGCATTTGGTCAGATTCAACGCTG
Source organism: Ecdyonurus torrentis (assembly GCA_949318235.1). NCBI lineage: Eukaryota > Metazoa > Arthropoda > Insecta > Ephemeroptera > Heptageniidae > Ecdyonurus > Ecdyonurus torrentis. The sequence goes on from OX439127.1 coordinate 59,353,830, forward strand.
CTACAGACCAAAGACAGAATAATTAATTGGCTTAAAAAATATCTATGGCCTAAAACACGTAAAAGTATGTCTAGTATTTTTCATTTAAATTTCTACCAGAATCGGTGGAGTTGTTTTCTCAAAAAATCACGGGGAAAAAAATGCTTTTCCTCACAGGCGTAACATTAAATCTGGGGACCCTTAGCTTTCCCTGTGTTACCCCGCGCACTGAACCGATAAGCTCCATTGATGATGAATACAAATGCAGCAAATCATACATAATCACTACATAATCAAAGAGTGCTGTAATTATTTTCAAGACTAGAATGCAACTCCCAATCCTAAAGGAGTGTATTCAAATATTCATTTTTATTGTTGTTGCAACTTTGCATAGCAATTGCTGCGCTTAAAAAAAAAAAAAAAAAAAAAAAAAAAAAAACTGAAAATCTCTCAAACTTAAAAGAAAAAATTGCTGCGAAAAATGTGTGCATCTTTGTATACAGTCAACCGGGGTCAAATTGAAAGGCCGGGGCGAAATTGAAAGGTAGCAAAGTGAACATTTAAAGTTGTATTTTAAAATTTCTTGGCGGTTTTCGTGACAAAAAATTATATTAATAGATGATGTAGGTATTCATCTTTCGTTTTAATTTATTTTTAGACACAATAGCATGTGTTTTTGGTGAGAAATAATTTTTTTAGAGAATAAAGAAATTTTGTGCAAAAAATGAAGCTCCAGAAATAAGGACTCCACAGGGTAAGTAAAACTATTTTCAATATTCTTACAGTATGTAACTTGCCACAAATGTTCTTGTGAACACTCACACCAATTTTTTTGTTAATGGGTTCATTAGTTAAAATTTTAGGAGTGTTAAGTTCCTCCGGGGTCAAATTGAAAGGCTCTCCGGGGTCAAATTGAAAGGTTGTATTGTTAACATACAGATTGCCGTTTTCTCGAAAATCTTAAAATATGCATTTTTATTTTACAAAATCTGTTAAATAATTTATTTAAGATACTTGATATTGATATGAGATATTGATTTGCATATATTTCAGGTCCATGTGGTATACAAAATGCCCCGGCAACGTAAGAAAGAACCAGGCAAGCGATCCTATAAAAACTACACTGAACTATTTCTCAACCAGGCAAAGGAAAATGTACAGTCTGGTCAATTATCTCTTGCCAATGCATCCAAATTGTACAGAATACCTTTAGGGATATTGCACAATAAGTTAACTGGCAAGCACACCAAGAAGAACGGAGGACAGACTGCTCTCACGGAGACGGAGGAAACTGTCTTACTTGACTGTATCCTCATTGCTTCGGATTGGGGATACCCATTGAATTTACTTGACTTTAGAATGCATACCGAGTTGGTATGGCCAAGTGTTGAAGGTAGCTGACTTGTAACTCTGTACTCCTCACCGAGTATAGGTTCGAGCCACTGCTGGGTCCGTACTTGAAGTGTGAGAGCACAATGCATTGCACGATGCATGTTTACATGCATTCCATGACAACGCACAGCATTCGGGAGGTGCATGATTGATGTGATTGCACCGACCAGCCTGCCTAGATGTTTCCACGGTTTCTCTAGGCTGTCATGGCGAATGCGGGGCTTTGTACTTAGGCCGTGGCTGGCCCGTGTGTGCTTTTCCATTAATTTGGAAAGTCCTTACTTGTCGATAAGACAATGTCTTGACTGGGACTGGGATTGGTGTGGCATGATAACACAATATGGCAAGCAAGCAAAAAAAAAAAAAAAAAAAAAAAAAAAAGAAAAGAAAAGAAAAGAAAAGAAAAGAAAAGAAAAGAAAAGAAAAGAAAAGAAAAGAAAAGAAAGAAACAAAACAAAACAAAAAAAAAAAAACAAAAAAAAAAAATGAACACAGGCGACAAGATCAAAGCCAATATCCTCAGTGCGTTGCATTTAGAGCTACAGGAGATTGTACCATACAACTTAAGTGAGCTACTGGAGCATCTCCCTGGTCAACAAGATGATCCTAACAATTTCAATCAGAGACCAATCAAGCTCTCATCAGTTTCTGCAAGGAGCAAAGAGGTTTTGGCAAGCCACCACCCCAGAAGAAGTGCAGGAGTCGCCTGAACATTGTGCCTGGCAAGAGTGTGGCTGCCACACAGGATCCTGAGAGTGAGAGCAGCAATGGGGTCACAGGTATGATATAACTTGCTCTTTTATGTATGTACTGGAATTAATGTTTCAACTTGTATAGGTGTCAGCAGCTCCGACAGCAGTAACTCTGAGGGAGGTGATGATGATGACAACGATGATGATGAGGGAGCAGGAGAAGAGGAGGAAGAAGCTGCTGACATGCCACCAATTAGACTGATCCCCCCTGGTAGCTACCTCTTGGCCCGCTTCCAAGGTGGAAGTGGCCAACACCCAGTTTGGTTCCGTTACGTGTGTGTGGTAGAAACTGGAACCTCTGATGGTCTCCAAGTCATGGGATTTCAATCCCTTAATGGAAGCAAGACTGTTTTTGAACCTAAAGCAAGGGATATATCAGTCATAAGTCATAACCCATAGTGACATTGTGGCTGTTTTACCTCACCCTACCCTTGTGAAAACAAAAAGTAGATTGCACTACCAATTCTAGAAGACAATATTAAGGAATTGTAAATATATGAATGCCTCCTATTATTATTTTTTAAATATTATATTACAATTTAAAGGCATAGGCCACATGAAAACATGCATTTACATCACAAAAAACTTGATGGGGCTCGCATAAATAAGGTAGTTGGTCTCAAAACTCCCAACTGTAGCACCGTAGCAGTAATCAGAAAATTTTGATTTATGCAACCCGCACAACATTTTGATACCAGTTTTTGCCTGTTTATGATGTCATATTCAGGAATGTTGCATAATTTAAATTTTTTTGAAGCTTTTTTTGTGAGGCCACATTTACATTCTGGTAAAAATTATCATCAGCTTTGTAGATCCCATTTTGTGTTTAGCATGTTGTTTCATGTTTGCTATGCCTTTAAGGTACAGTATTGTAAGTATGTGTCATTATTAAATCTGAAATTATTTTATATGTTTGACATGAGACATACATTTTGTTCATTTTGTAATGAATTTTATTGATTTAAATGTTATCATCATGTAAATTTGGAAATTTAATAAATATATAGATTTGAATAATAATAAAAAACTTTTTCTGGGGGGATTGGGGGTGGAAGGGGGTGGGATAGGTGGTATGGGTGGGGGGAGGGAGGGAAGACACATTACTTAAAAACAGTTTTAGCTTATAATATAAAAGTTTTAAAGTTGAAATGTACAATTAGGTGGCTACAACTATTTGTACCGTGAAACCTTTCAATTTGACCCCGTTGCCGGGGCGAAATTGAAAGGTCTGTTTTTATTTTTTTTTAATTAGGGAGTTTGGCCTAAATTTCAAATTTCAGCTTTTTTATGTAGTACTAACAGACCTTTGTCCTAATATATTTTTTTTGTTTCTGTCAAAAAATTATTTTTAAAGTTATAACACAAAATGTGTCTAAAACCTTTCAATTTGACCCCGGTTGACTGTAGTAAAATTTAGTTGCTGAGAAAAATAATGTACAACAAGAAATGTCCAACAGAGGTAAAGTTTTCTGTAGAATTAAAGAAAATGAGGAAGTTTCCTTAAAGTTAAGACCGTGTTTTTGTTTTTTTTTTTTTTACCGTTTTTTTTAGCACATTTTTAGAAAGAGTATAAATAGTATAGATTCCATTGAAATCAATATTTTCCTTTATTAGTTACATTTCAGCGATTAAATCCCCTCTAAAAAAAAAAGCCTACCACGCACCCCTAGAAGACTTCCATTCGTCTTCTAGGAGGGCGTGGTAGGCACTTTTTAGAGGGGATTTAATCGCTGAAATGTAATTAATAAAGGAAAATATTGACTTCAATGGAATCTATTATTTATACTCTTTCTAAAAATGTGCTCAAAACAGCTAGGGTCTTAGCTTTATGGAAACTTCCTCATTGGCTGCAATGTTTAAAGATTTTTTAGGGGGGGGGGGGGGGGGGGATGCTGAGTAATATTGCAACAAAATAATGAATACCGTCAGCACAGAGTTTGAAACTTAAATAAAAACTAAATTAGCATACAGGTACCTGAAAATTCTTTTTGTACATCCTCCCACATTGCACTGAGCTCTATAAGCTGTGCAAATGTGTCCTGGATTGCTCTGTTTTCCGTTTTTATTGACCATCGAAGTAAATCTTGTGACGCTGTACTCTGTGCTTGCACGAAGTTTTTGGAAGCCACTCGCATATCTCGCAGACCACACAGCACTAGGTTCAACTCACTGTGTCCAGTTCCAATGGCTTTCAGACGAACGCTGCTTCTGAAAATGAAATGATCATACTATGAATTACATATTCATATTCATTCTACATATTCATGGAACTATATGAAAGGTTACAAGTCAGATAAAGAATTCTTCTGCTTTCTCTCTCTCTCTCTCTCTCTCTCTCTATGTGTGTGTGTATGACGAATTCAAAGTGCTACGTACATCTATGCTCTAGAACACACAGATGTAAATAGCACTTGTGCTCTGCATATATGTACCGGTATGTATGTAATCTCTCATTAACGATTCATAGGCGCATACATTCTTTTAGCCTTTTTCACCTTTTTGTATGTACACAAATAAAAACCATGATATACATACATATATATATATGTTCATACATACTATGTACGTAACATCCAATATATACATATCACATATCGTTGCTATGTATACACTAATACATACATATGTACAGCGAAACATAATGTGTTATATGTATTGTACATATGATGTATCATATGCTATGAACGCCTTATTTGGATCATACACAATGCTTCATGAAAAGATTATAATATGAATGTGTGGACATAGCGACACTTTTATATGTATTATATTTCTAATAATATGCACTTACCGTCGTATAACTTTGCTCGCTTTCTCCATTTTTGAACCCAAATTGGCCTTTCCAAACAAAAAGCGATATAGCAGCTTATGTAATAGAGGTCACGCTCTATGTGTTCCCTATTTAGATATTTTCATGTATAGAAAGGTGCAACTTGCTGTAACGTAAATATCACAACTTAAAATTTAATGAATTTCTGATGAATATAAAAGTATGATCTAAGAAGACACTACACATTTTTCTATTCCATTTTCCATTATTTTTGTTTACAGTAAGAGGCCAATCCTGGGCCAATCAGCCAAATGCAGCGCCAAGGGCCAGCGGTCCGCGGTCGGCCTACTAATAATTCTGAATTTCAGCCACAGGTGTCACATCAGATCAATTCAATCTTTTAGGCGCGGGTTTCAAAGCCGATATTCAAGTCACCGATTAAGTGACGACCCCATAAATGTCCCTTTTACATGTCTTCTGACTACCTATAATATAGATTAACATTGAAAAAATTAACGTTATTATAGTTATATAGATTTTAACAAAAATTGACGTTAACATAGCGATAACTATACTATAACGTTACTTTTATTTTGAAAGAAATTTTTATTTTATATACTGACTAAAAAAACAATACCATAATAACTGACGAGGTGAGAGAAATAATAAATAAAATTAACATTTTATTTATGAATGAGTAAATATAAGTAAAATATTGACTGTACATAAATGATTATATTTATAGTTAACGTACTTTAACGTTAAAAGGTAAAAACGTTATATATATAGTTGGGGACAATTAAATTAGAGTGAACTTTATCGTAGTAACATTATAGAAAATTCAGGTAATGGCTACGACTGTATGCATATCGCCAAAAAAAAATCAGCTAAGAGTCAGAAGACATGCAAGGGACATTGGTGACGACCGCAGTAGCTTTTATATAGAAACTACTCATCTGAGCAGACTGAGCGAATGATGAGTGACAACAAAGTAAACTTTATGCATATTATTTGAACTGATGGTACGTGTTTCGTATATTTTTTTTACACTTATCATTTTTTTTTAATTTATCTGAATGAAATCCAAGCAAAAATTCATAATGAGCACTGCTTGCTGATTATAATACATATATGAAAAAAATATGCGCCCGATGTATTAAACAAATATAATGTTGCAACTATTTTATATATATATGCCTATTCAGTGTATTAATAATGTAATGATAATGATGATTATTTGTAAATAATGATTATTTGTACTGAGTGTACCGCCAATGTATTGGGCGCAAGCCTGTTTTTGGTTGACAAATAAATAAATAAATAATGACTGAGAGTTATAAATATTACACTGTGTATGAATGTGCATTATACTTCTTACAAATGTTATAAACTAATATAATCTGCACACAGTACCGCCATATTTCAATCCATATACTCACTCATACCACGAAAATAAGTATATTGATATTTATTTAAGATATGCCCATTCATTTAACATAGTAAAAGGTAGGAGTTTTACCTGCATGGAGTTTAACATATAGAACCAGGAGGTTGGCCAGTGGTCAAGTTAAAGGAACTGCAGTGATGATTATATAAGAAATCATATTTTTTCCTTATATCCAATGCTTTGTAACTTATTTTGAAGCTTGCTGTACATATAGAAGAAAAAAAATCAATGAAATACACATTACTTTGAGATTCAAATTTTAATAATCTTTAGATCATACTCAAACAAAATAATACTGCATCCATGGCAATAATTGTTTGATAATGGTTACAAAATTTTAGTTACAATTAAATGAAGAAATTGCAGTTTACTGTAATTAAATTAATAAATTCGTTAAGAGCAACGTGGCCAAATATCATAATATAAAATTTAGTTTATAATATGCTATAGTTATTACAACACCATATTGGTAAAAACAATAATATAACCCTGCAATTGCTTCTTTTCTATGAACTAAAAAAACTACAGTAAAATTTTGACCATAAAAGGCCATTTCAAAAAAATATTTTTAAGGAAACATAATTGTAAAGTACCCTAATATAAATCTATATTGCCTGAATACTTCTGCTAAGTTTTGCAACACACAATAAAATTTACACTTAGGCCTCTATATATACAAACACTGTCTTTATTAGCTTACAAGCTTTATTTTGAAACACCGGTATCAACTATAGGTCAAATGTTGCTTATAAACATGCAGTAATTTTTTTTTTTTTTTTTTTTTCACATCTCTACTGTCTTTTACAGTTAACAATATTTTACTTATTTACTTCTGATATGTGCAGCATCTATTGCCTGATAATAATAAAAAAAACATATTGCTTTTAAGTTGTACTTTTTCATTAACTGCCGCAATTGCTGTCGATATATATATTGCATCCACCAACAACCTTCAGCTCAAACATCAACAAAATAAACAAAAGGAAATGTTTCATTATCAGACACAAAAATCTCTTTATAATATGATATAACGCCAAGCTATAATATGTAGAAGTATATCTATGTACATTATTTTGTTATACGTTCAGGGGAGTTGTGCATGCTGCATACTAATTACATTTTTTTTTTTTAAGAATATGTATACACCTATTTTAAAAATATTTAAATGCTATGAAAGTGTTTTCCTATAAAGTTATGTTCATTTTGTTCCAATTTAAATATAATAGACTGGTGTAATTTCCTCTGTAATTAGGAGAGGATAGATTTAGAATTTTTGTATATTATTGACACATTGGCTCACAATTATATATGTGCAACAACATTGCATTGCGAGCAATTAGCTACATCAAATGATAACCCAAATGATATATATATATATATATATATATATATATATATATATATATATATATATATATATATATATATATATATATATATATACTTGATTTGTTTGAAGATAGACAATATAATATTATTTACTGTAGTCACAATAAAATGATAAGTTTTTATTTATTTTATTTTTTTTTTAAGAAAATAATATATATAATTCAGTCATTTCCATTGTATTCTTACATAATATGAATAAAAATAAATGTTAAATATATTTTTGTGTATGTATATATACAATTATTTCAATTTCAAATAGAAGGTACTAAAATACTCATTTTCTTTGTAAAAATTAGACCACGTTAAAAATAAACTTGTATTACATAGTAGTTGAGAGGCAGACTACATACTGTAGGGTGTTCACTCAATTAGTGGCAGTCTAGTGGCTTACAGCTTATTGGAATGGCAAACAAGTCAACTTGTAATAAATAGCACTTGGATGGAGAAATATCAACTTGAGAGAAACTTTGATGCCACCATCAAGTCTAATATCCTATACACTGGCTATCTAAAATTTCAAGTTGCATTCCTCAAGCTGTATTGGTACTTTGAGAATAAATATATATATATATATATATATATATATATATATCAGTGGCGTGCGGTGCCTATTTTTAGAATTCAAATGATTATAGCGCCGAATTTTATCAATCAATTTTTTAGACATTTTGGAATTTCATAGTCAGAAAGTCAAAATTATGAAAACTATTTTTTAATTTTTTTTATTTTGAAGTTAAAGGTCCCAAAGGGCCCCTTAAACAGAAAAATTGAGGTAATTTTTTACTCTTCTGATCACAAAGGACACTGAAAATTAAGAAATCGAATAAGAACTAAATTTCAGGATAAAAGAGTTTTAAATTGAACCCAGAATTACAAAATTGGTCCAGTTTTGTTATGTGGGTCTAATTAGGGACACTTCAAAGTCAAAACATTTTAAAAATGAAACAAAAATTAAAAATTCAGTTAAGAAAAACAAAAACTTTAGATTTTGTATTTTTTGGAGTACCAATTTCAAAAATCACATTTTGAACTTCCAAAATCTCCTCAATAGGGCCCAAACGGGTCCCATTTTTTTCAAAAAGCAATATATTGGAATTTTAACTACAGCAATCGATTTGTAAGGGCCAAAAACATAGGAATCAATATAATAAACACCAAAATCGGAACATCCCTAGTTTTTTTATTTTTATGATTCATTGGGACTGATGCAATATTGCATCAGTCCCAATGGGCCCCAAAAATAAAAAAACTAGGGATGTTCCGATTTTGGTGTGTATTATATTGATTCCTATGTTTTTGGCCCTTACAAATCGATTGCTGTAGTTTAAATTTCAATATATTGCTTTTTGAAAAAAATGGGACCCGTTTGGGCCCTATTGAGGAGATTTTGGGAGTTCAAAATGTGATTTTTGAAATTGGTACTCCAAAAAATACAAAATCTAAAGTTTTTGTTTTTCTAACTGAATTTTTAATTTTTGTTTCATTTTTAAAATGTTTTGACTTTGAAGTGTCCCTAATTAGACCCACATAACAAAACTGGACCAATTTTGTAATTCTGGGCTTAATTTAAAACTCTTTTATCCTGAAATTTAGTTCTTACTCGATTTCTTAATTTTCAGTGTCCTTTGTGATCAGAAGAGTAAAAAATTACCTCAATTTTTCTGTTTAAGGGGCCCTTTGGGACCTTTAACTTCAAAATAAAAAAAATTAAAAAATAGTTTTCATAATTTTGACTTTCTGACTATGAAATTCCAAAATGTCTAAAAAATTGATTGATAAAATTCGGCGCTATAATCATTTGAATTCTAAAAATAGGCACCGCACGCCACTGATATATATATATATATATATATATAGGAAACTCGTCTCAAGTTTTCATTACCACTTCTGCCAGTAATTGAGTCCTGACAATAGGTTAAATTCAAGGAAATAATTTGATCCCATTTATTAGGTAGCCTTCATGAAACCATCACTTCACACCATATTCCATTATTCCCAAGAATTATGCAAATAAATGTATTTTATAACCAAAAGCATAATTGCGCTGGACAACTATGACAAAATGAAAGAAAGGAGCAAGCTGTGGCCTTCATTTTAAGTATATTTACACAAGGTGCCTAAGATATATATATATACAAGGTGGTATAATTCGCCCTTTTACTGTCATCAGAACTCGGTTTCCTTCGTAATACTTCAAATTTTGACATACGTCATACAAGGTGACTGTAAACAGAGCCACGTGATCTCTCGATCAGGTACATTACATTATGTACCTGCACGAGGAGGAGGGACAAAAATGTTCCCTCTGGTTTTGATTCACCTTGTGTGATGTTTCATACCTGATGCTACCTAGGCAAACTACACCATCTTCTATTTATTTACATGTTGCACAAGGTGCCTACCATGTGTCAAGCCACCCATCTCATCATGCTAACAAGCTTCCATTTTTGTATTCTTGTCCTTTCATTGTACATCAATTAATACACTAATTATCTGCCATATTTATTTTGCATGTAAAACTTAGAAGCAACATAGCAAATAATTGCTCCTAGGCAACAGTTGTAAATTGGTGTGAAGATTGATTAACTTTGACAATATTAATGAGGATAATGAGTAATCAGCTTATTATCAAACAATCCCTTTAGTGTGATAAAAGGGAGGAGGGGGAGTTCAAAACTTTTGGGTAATTGCATGAATCAATGAGATTCAGTTTGAAATATTGACACCGAAATGTGCTTGCTTGCACCAATCTGTAATACACAATAAAAGCTACTGCATTCTAACAACTGGCTTGAAATGTCTTATCTCTAGATTTATATTTATAATGTTACATCAAGTGAAAATCTTGCTATTACACTAATTTAATGTCTTTTAATGGGCATCTCGGAGTTTTTTTTTTTTTTTTTTTTTTTTTCTACTGCTTCTTATGCAACTCCAGTAGTACAAATTTCATGATAGGAAATGTTGTTAACAAATAATAATAAAAAAAAAAAAGGCTAACCATGCTGATGCCCATAGCTAGCTAGGTGTAGCTATAGGTGAATTAAGATGTTGAGAGCACAGTGCACATAAATATTTACATAAATTAGCCTGTGCCATCACATTGATTGACTTGTAAAATTGACGGCAAACCAAAACAGTTTCAAATTTCCTTTCAATTGATAAGTGATGCAAATGGTTTGATCTCACGTATTGAAAAAGCTCACCAAAAGGTACAAATTATTGAATTTTTATTTAATTATCCAAAAGAGCCTTTGCTACCGGCTACTGCTACATTTTGCATCTATGTATTTGATTTATTTCCACTTAATATGTATAGTAATCAAGTGTCCAAAATGAAGACTTGAAAGCTACAAACCTAACTGATAGTTTAATATATTTAGTAAACTGAAGCTATCATTCAGTTTCTATTCATTTATGTTATGAAATAAAGTACTCCAATGATAAATAAAAATCAGCAGTAAAATTAATCACAAGTTTGTTAATTAGTTAAATTTAATGTACTTACTTAATAATTAGTGGTAAACTTGGAAACACCAAGCACACTTGTACGTTGCGCAAATAATGTTATCTTTACCTCTACCACACTATTTACAATGATAAAAAATAAAATGGAATATCAATATAACCTCACTAATAACATATGTTGCCAAATATTTGACATCATTTCTTGACAAGACAAATGATAATCATTAGACCAGAGAAGCATGGACTAAAAACCTGCTCATCAAACCTACTTTTTCAACACATTTGATGACAACAAAACACTAAAATGGCAGAGAGAAGGAGCCAAGTATGTTTGAATAATTATATTTTGTAACTCCTTCTCTTAGCCCCTGTTTCTCCCTATCAATAATCTTGTTTCTAGCCTAACTTGTTACATATGCTCAGAACAACACATGATCCAGCCGACAGGGGAAATGAACAACAACTGTTGAATGCTGTTGAACTTGTGATATGCTACACATGCATGCATTCACATCAAGGATGTTTTGTATCCTGTTTTTGTTTTTGTTTTTTACTTTTTTTATTATTATTACTTTTTCTTTTCTTTTTTTCTTTTTTTTTTTTTTTTTTTTGTGTGAATGGGTTAGTTGGTTTTATTTAGTTGAGTTGGTCAGTACGAAAGGTTTGACAAGATGATAAAGTTACAGATGTGACACTGAGCAATATTTTAGGACAATTTAAGAAGACGGGATGGTCAGCATTACATGTCTGCTGACGAGTGGTGAATCTGACGAACAAGCTCAAGCCATGGTATTCACGTCATTGCTTGGCTGCTTCATTTTGAACCATGCAGTTTCTTTGTACAAGAACCATAAATCAGAAGCCCAGAGGAAGAAATTCAAGAATCCAAGGATCTGCAGGGTACAAAGTTTAAATTAATAAAACAAGAAATTTGGTTTGTGAATGTGTTGTTGCAAATGTTAGTTCCAACTCTGATCCAACACTTGGGCATGCACTTACCACAGAAATGTTTAGGGAAGAAAAGCTGCCAGAGTTAACAGTGGTGCAAATTTCTCGGCACTGTACCGATGCTATTAGGACACTTGCAGATGTGGTGTTCTTGAGTCCTGAAAGTCCATTTGCCCAAGCGGCGCTTGCAGACAGCCAAAGTAACGCAAGCAGGGCGGTGATCCCAAAGTCCTGTGCAACATGTTTATTACCTTGCTAAAATGTCATCAAACACATACAGCTATTCGTGGTGCAGCACATTCTTACTTGCTGGTTCAAGAGGTTTGGGACACACCCTTTTTCTCCAATAAATTCTTGAACCAAGAGTAATTGCATGTGAAATACACCACTCAATTGTTCACAAAACTGCACAAATCTTATAGATTATTTTGTGTCTTATTAAATATCAAGAACATAAGTTGACAAATGATTGCAATTGACTGGCAACAAAATGAAGCTAATGCAATGCATTGCACCTCAAGTTTGCCATTACAAGAGTGTCGACTAGTTACTTACAGCAAAGGGTATTAGGTAGTTGTTTTGGTAGACAGCCTCATAGAACATGTAAACGAGGATGATCACAATGCAGTACACGAAAGATAAGATTCCCGTGGCAACAAAGAACTGGGCATCATTAGAAAAGTCTCCAAACAAGCGTAGTTGACTTCCTGTAGTCTTGCACGCAACGTCAGGGTCAATATGGTCTAGCCTACAACAACAATTATTATTTCTCAACATGCCAATATTCTCCATCACAAAATGTTTCAAAATAATACAAATATGGTAATAATACTAAAAGAAAATTATAAAGGAAACCAGCAAAGGTCTTACTATAGTGAAGAGAGTCCCATGGTTCAGTGAAAAAATCTTGCTAGCACTGCAGAGATAAAAACTAACACATATTGGTAATAAACTAGAAAGCTATCCAAAATGTTTTTATCTCTTTGCTACTAAGATTTTCACCAAAAACTACAAGACCCTCCTCACTACTGGTTTCCTCTTTCCTTTTCTTTTATATTATTAACCCAACTGTGAGTCCTCCCCCCCCCCCCCCTTACATTTGTTTTAGCTATTTGTTTTTACATCATTTTGAGCTTACATATTGCACTTCAAGAGAAAATTGACGGGAAATATAACAACACTCTACCTGAATGGATATTCATAATCCATTTTCAATGATGATGGTGGTGTGCACTTGACTCCAAATTCTACATAGTTGGTGTAGCCAGTGACAGTAGCAAATGCACACACAGAGAACACCTGAAATATAACACCATTTGTATCATTTGCTATTTACGTATGTATTAGTGGGAGTGAAGGCTGACTCTTGTACATGAATACAACATAACAACATCAAGAGATGTACATGAATACAATACAACATAACAACATCAAGACACTGCTAATAATTTATATGTACGAGAAAAAAAAAGTATTTTAGGTTACAAATAGAGGCTAGGCCTATTGGGTGGATGCTTCAATTTTAATAGCATTATGCCCTGGAGTGGAAACAAACTTAAACACCCACTCTACATTACAAACTTTTAATTACTATTTCAATTATTTCCAGAAAACTTTATTAGTATCCAGATTGGAAGCTTTCTGAGAAGAAAAGAAAGACAGGGAGGGAGGGAGGGAGGGAGGGAGGGAGGGAGGGAGGGAGGGAGGGAGGGAGGGAGGGAGGGAGGGAGGGAGGGAGGGAGGGAGGGAGGGAGGGAGGGAGGGAGGGAGGGAGGGAGGGAGGGAGGGAGGGAGGGAGGGAGGGAGGGAGGGAGGGAGGGAGGGAGGGAGGGAGGGAGGGAGGGAGGGAGGGAGGGAGGGAGGGAGGGAGGGAGGGAGGGAGGGAGGGAGGGAGGGAGGGAGGGAGGGAGGGAGGGAGGGAGGGAGGGAGGGAGGGAGGGAGGGAGGGAGGGAGGGAGGGAGGGAGGGAGGGAGGGAGGGAGGGAGGGAGGGAGGGAGGGAGGGAGGGAGGGAGGGAGGGAGGGAGGGAGAAGCTTAGTAGATTCAAAGTTTTCATGGAGAAACTAATTTGAAATTAAACAGCAAATTTATACCAGCATAAAGCTCTCTGGCTATGTAATTCTAGTGCTGAATGCAAGAAAAAAAAAAAAAAAAAAAAAAAAAAAAAAAAAAAAAAAGGTGCTTTTCCATTTGCACTTACAAATTGAATGACTCTCATCACTCCTCTGGGTTCCCTGAATGCAGAAAAGCTTAGAGTCATTGCTGACTTCATGGCCTGGTATGGAGTAGATCCCACTCCTTGTGGCTGAAAACAAAATTCTCAGAGTATTACAACAATTATTTCTAGCACATACAATTACAAATTGAACTGTGCAAACATTTACTTTAAAAGTTTTACTCATACTTTATTAATAGAGAAATTAATTAAGAAGATAGTACCACAGTAAGGTGGTGCCACTATAGAAGAACCCTTGCACATGCCACTGCAAGTTGCAACCTCAATTACAACAACCAAATCCCCTAGGGGTTAAGTTTTGCAACTTACAGCTCATATTGTTACAAGAAAAAAAATATTTACCATTCCAGTGTCATACTGTGTTGGCATTGGCTGTAAATAGAAACAAGACTTTAAAATACGTCCACTTCACCACTACTCAAGAATGATTATGTGAGTGTATATATATGAGCAGCGAATCATGTTGAAGAGAAAGTAGTCTCGGTAGCGTAACGGTTAAGGCAGTGGTCTTACAAACCAAAGATCCAGGTTTGACTCCCGGTCGAGCTGAATTCCTTTTCAACATCAATTGACTGCTTATATAACACAGTGTAACACAATAGCTAACCCTTTCAATACTGATTATGTTCTACATTTATACTTTGGCAATTTCCACATCAATCAACTTGTAACCCAAGGGTTAGACAACATCAAATGAGACATACTTCACAAGTTGCATACAGAGGTGTATACTTATATAAAATATTATTTATTTATTTTCTCATCAAACATGCATTTGTAAAATTCTTTTACCTGGGGCTCAGCCTCATAATTCATGTTTCCACTCAGCTTTTTCAACAAAAATCTCACAATTAAATTCATATATTGCCAACATGATACATTTTTACTAAGGATAAAAGAAAGTGAAAAGAAAACTACATCAATGGTACACAATGCAAAGCAAGGCGGAGTTTTGGACAATATTAAGTGCCTCGACAATACTAACATTGGAAAGGAAGAGGAATCAACATGCATTTGGAGAGACTCATGTTGGAAGAAAATGTGGATTACTCATATAGTTTACAATTTTGCAACATTATTGCCTCCTTTATCTTAACTGATTGATATGAGCCTTCTAAGTAAAATCAGTAACTCTGCATGTAACCCATATTTTCAACCTCCTTGTTTGAATACAACAGCTGTACTTGGCCAAAAGTCTTGTACATCACAATTAAGTGCAATGCATCCACATTTATGGTGAAGTCACAAGGCAGCCATAATAAAACATGCTCCAATTAGGCTGCACAAACTATTTAACAACACTTTAGTTATACAATCAATGAATGAATCAATGAATGAACAAATGAACAAAGTTGAGAGGAAGGAAATAGATGTGTATAAAAATTTATTACATCAGGGCAATATTTTATTGATTTATTTATTTGCTAATTATTATGTTATCAGCAGTAAATGTGGACATTGCTTATTATAAATGTGTAAGTCTAATCTAGACCTAATCTCTAATCTGGCCTATTTGGACATAATGCTATCTTTGATTTGATTTTTTTTTATACCAATAATTTATTATTTACATATTATTATATTTTTTTCATTAAGACAAAATAAAATTGCAATACCCCAGTTGATGGCCTGCTAGGAAGTAAAAGTTAAGCACTGTAATTTCATTCTTTCAGAAGGAAATGGAAACATAAAACCATTTCTAACATCTACAATTTTAGTACAGAAGAAAAAATAAATAAATAAAAAATAAAAGGTGAAGAAATACACTGTATTAGTTGGCAAGATAAAGTTGCTTCTCTCTCCCTTACAGTTATGTCACCAGTACAACATTTGACCCTTAGTTACTTACAAAACATATCCATGTTATTTCTTTTTATGTATGTATAATAATGTGTGTGTGTGTGTGTGTGTGTGTGTGTGTTGATATATATACATATCGATGTTTACCCCGTTCAAGTGAACCAACTACACTTTACAAATTTCACTTAAAATGAACTATCTGCGTTTAGTGCTTCTACGCGTTTTCACATGAGAACTAGATGGGGGAACTTGGAATTTTTAAAGTGTAGTTCGTTCACTTTGACAGGTAAGCATTGATTACATACAAATATATATATATATATATATATATATATATATATATATATATATATATATATATATATATATATATATATATATATATATATATATATATATATATATATTTATATATATAGGCCTCTATAAAAAAAAAGCGTTATTTATTGACTAAGTTGAAAATAATAAATTATATATATCATTTGTGAAAAGACAATCACACCATCTTTCTATATAATTTGTACATCTGATTGGTTCAACACCAGTGTATAGCTCTCTGAAGCAGATTAACATATTGACCCCATAACTGTATGTACTGTGTTTTATATGAGTTAAACAAAATAAAAAATATAATACAATTAAATAACAAGATCAACATACTGTTAGTAATTTATGGTAAAGAACAATTTAAAAAAGGAATTTTAAGTTACAAATCGAACGCGCAGGATGTTTAGGACGTATCAGAGAAATGTTTTTTTTCGTAAAATTTAAAGTTTTGAACGTCATATCGCAGCAACGAAAAGATTGAAAAATACTTAATGCCTATCATCTAAAAGCCTGTTTAGTTGGCAATGTATGAGCATAGTTTCAGATTTTTCATGTTATTAATAAGCTCGCAAAAAATTAATTAGTAACTGAGAGTCCCGTTTTATCTCGGAATTTTCAGAGGTATGCCAACTTAAGCTGACATATCTACGTTACCCATAATACAAAAAAATTCAACCTTATTTTTTATTATGTATAAACATCTCTAGTATACGCTACAGTACTGAAAAAAAATTGCAAAAATTTGCACTTGCCAAAAATTAGCAAAAACTAAAACTCAATATATCTCCAGATATACTAGTGTGATCAAATTGAAACTTAAACTACAAACGTATTCTAGTGTTCTTTTAACAGTGCTTATATAAAACTTAATTATTTTGTTTTAGTTAACGAGAAATGAATTCTTCTTTAAATTTTGTGTTAGGCGGGTTGCCTACTTCATGCTTCATCAGACACTAAAAAATTTGTAAATCTCCGTAAAATAAAAAATCGCTAATTTTTTTAAAAGCATTGTTAAAAGAACACTAAAATACGTTTGCAGTTTAAGTTTTAATTGGATCACGCCAGTAAATCTGGAGATACATTGAGTTTTAGATTTTGCAAATTTTTGGCAAGTGCAAATTTTTGCAATTTTTTTTCGGTATTGTAGCGTTTACTAGGAATGTTTATACACAATAAAAAAAAGGTTTGAATTTTTTTGTATAATGGATAACGTAGATATGTCAGCTTAAGTTGGCATACCTCTGAAAATTCCAAGATAAAAAGGCACTCTCAGTTACTAATTAATTTTTTGCGAGCTTATTAATAACATGAAAAATCTGAAACTATGCTCATACATTGCCAACTAAACAGGCTTTTAGATGACAGGCATTAAATATTTTTCAATCTTTTTGTTGCTGCGATATGACGTTCAAAACTTCAAATTTTACGAAAAAAAACATTTCTCTGATACGTCCTAAACATCCTGCGTGATCGAAATAGAGAAATTGATCTATTGCGTGCTTTGAGGTGAAATCAAAGTTAAAACGACAACGCAAACAAATATACATTGATGCTCAGCATTACCAACATTTAATTAACATTTCAATTTCTTCAAGAAAACTAAATTAGTATTCAGATGAAAGCTTTTAATTAGGAAAACAAGAATTGAAAATGTTCATGAAGAAAATGTGTTGAAATTAACCAACGCATACCGGTGTAATAGTATTTAAGCTCTCCGTCAATGTAATAAATAATTATTGGTGCAAAAGATGTTTACAAAAATGCAACAATGGACACTAAATGATTTTATTTTTTTTTTTTAATTTAAAACTGTACGTAATAAACATAAAATAGTAAAATAGAAGTAAACATGCTAAAAAAAATTGAAACAACAGGAAAAAAAATCAGAAACGTTACTTCGATATTATGCATCCTGTCGTGCTGCACAATTTGAGCAGAGAGAAAATTTAATAATATTGTAATAATAAAAAAAACAAGGATTTTGTTCCCCTTAATTACTATTTATTTGATTGTTTCTTACACGTACTAGCTCATTTTAATTTGTTCAATCCAACATAATTTATGCTCTTCATAATAACTATGCTACAAAGCACAAATTGATGCTGTTGCGGCTAAACCACACTTCTACTGATAGTGGGTTTGCTTACTTTCAAACATCTACATTTATCGCGATAGCCATAGAAACACGCAATGTCCCTCACATGTCTTCCAACTCCAGGCATTTTTGTAGTCCACGCAACACTAGCGCCATCACACGTGACACCTGAACTACAATGTTAACCTTACGAAGCTTTGTAGTTGCAGGTGTCACTACTATTGGCGCATCGTCGTTTCTATTGAACTACGGGCTGTTATAGGGAGTTGGAAGACATGTGAGGTACATTGAGAAACACGCATTTACATTTATTGTGACAACAGGTATAAAACACATGTACATAGGAAAACAGGTGTACAAGTATTCTTGACTTGTTGTCACGATAAATGTAGATTTGTGTTTCTATGGCTATCCCGGTAAACATAGATGTGTGAAAGTTGACAAACCCGCTAAGAGTAGAAGTGACTAGTAGCCGCAACAGCATTGAAATATTCTGTTGTACGGCATAATTATTATTATATCTGATTCAGCACCATTTGAATGCAGCATAAATTATGTAATTTTTGCTTTTCAACTTATCTGGCACTACACTGCAAATTGTTAGTCATAAACTGGCTACTTTAATGGTTTAAGTGAGTTCGTCTTAGAAGTGTAGCACTCCCCGCCCCCCCACCCCCATGTCTACAAACTTTACTTGAAATCATGCTTAATACAGGGCTGAGAAAACAAAAATATTTATAGCATAGAATGTGTATGGACTTTCACATTTTAGCCCACTGGATACACCCTGGGCTTGTTTGCAAAACTTTTCACTTTGATTTAAAATAAAAAAAAGAACATCAACTTGGGTGATTGTACTTGAACAAGATTTAATAATCAAGTTAACAACAATTTTTAATTTACTCTACTTTAATTTTTTTTTTTTTTTTTTTTTTTTTTTTAATCCCCTCATGTTACATTTCAACCCAGCTGTTAAATTGTACAAAACTTCAGCTTGCAAGTGTAGGATGTAATAAATACAGCAACAAAGTACCTGGGCCATGATCAAGCTAAACTTGAATGCTGCAAGCGATGCTCCAACTAGGCTCTCGTCCACAACAAATCGTCTCAACTGCAAAAATATACTTGAAATGTTATACAACATTTTTAGTGATTAAATTGCAACAAGTTATATATTATCAATGCATAAAGCACACTTCCAGTCCAAAATAGTCAAGAAGATGTTGAGGCTTGTATATCCATGATTGAGTCACCGTCTAGGTCAGGTCATTATTTCATTTGGGGGTCTCTCAACGCGCGCCAAAATTTTGTGATCATTGTCAACATGTCTTTACAACTTAATACAAGTTTGTTTGAAGTTGATAGACCGACCAGGGGCTGAGCAATGAGCTCCGAATAAAAGAGCGTTGAAGTGACTTTTAAAATACATTAAACTGTAAGGTGCTCGCAATGTTAAAAATGTGTTAACGAGAGGGTCTAGGCTAATATAATAATATGTAAATGCGTAAAGTGTCTTCATACTTATTGTTGCAAATGTGATATTATTTGCCACTAATTAATTAACAAACATAAATATGTATGATACATACACCCGGAGGCACAAAAGTTTTTATGGACACTGTGCATTTATAGAGATTTTATACATAATTGATGTTATGCTCCCGGTAAATATGGTATTTTCACAAAAATAAATTAAACTTTGCATCCTATACATAGTATGACATAATGCACTGGAAGTACAAGTATACACATTACACATAGCCTGCATTTGGTGTTTTTTTAAACAAATTTCTAAAATATTACATTCCAGTTTACGTTATATGTTATATCATACAAAAAAAAAAAAAAAAAAAAAGGAAAAAGAACACAATGCAAGCAAAATAAGTGGTAAAATATTTAACTTTTCTTGATGAAACTGGTTTTTACAGTAAGCCTAAATCAAAATAAATTTTGATAAAATCAATTTGCATTTTGTGACAGCTAAAAATGTTTGCAAAAAGTGGGCGTAAGTAAAACGATAAGAATAAAAGACCTTTCCAGATCAGTCTGCAAGTTTTGTTTTTACTTTTTATAGTCATTCAATTGTTATTAATGAGTAGTACCTAATCTTACCAATTTTAAACACAAATCCAGGTATTTAAATCAAATTTAGCTGGACGCCAAGAGATCAAAAGTTGCGAATAACTCCTCCCAACCTACTCCCAACCAACACCAAATCTATAATCATACAATTCAAAAGGTTCTTGGCATTACCACTTGGGGACAGCACATTACATACTGATCATTTTTTTTTTTTTTAATGATCCTGATTAGTTGATTCAGAAAACGCGCTAATTTGTGATATTTTGGTTGGCCTTTTCAATATTGACTCCACCTTTGTTTCTCCAAGGTCCAGCTGAACTGAAAGAACTGGCTGGACAGGGACTGGAAACTCAAATGGCAGAAGTTGTGATCCCAAAAAAGCGCCACCTATTTTCTTCATTTTCTAATATAACTGGAATCTTACTAAAATAATGGAATTTGATAGGGAAAATTAAACTATTATTTTTAAAAATAGAAATTTAATTAATTAAATTGATTTTAATTAGAAATATTGATATTTAAAATATTTATTAACTTTCGCCCCACTACAAAATTTAGTGGTGGCGCCACCATGAAATAGAGGGAAATTTCAAATTTTTTTGTTTTTTAGTGTGTCACATGCGGTCACATGTGTAGTGTATGATGTATGCGACATTTTGTAAAGCACGTGTGCAAAGTTCTTGTAATAAGTTTATTTATGAAATATTTTATTAGAAATGAATTTTTAGTGATTATATCTATCATTTAAAAGTGTTGTAACCTTTTTAAAGGGAAATCTTAAAAAGAATTAAATTAAGTTTAAGTTCAGTAACCTTCTAGAAAAAAAAAATCAAGAAATTTAAGAAAGGAAATAAGAGCATTTAAGAATTGAAAATCCTTAAAAATCTACAAATGGAATGAATATATAAATAGTATTTAGTTGCTAATTAAATAACCACTAGGTGACTTTGTTGAAATGGGTCGTCTGGGAAGCAGATACTGCTGTATATGTGGCAATGGACGTAATTATTTAGAGCCGGATGTTTTTTTTCACCGGTTCCCTAGAGATATAGTCAGGTAAACTCCTGTGTTCTTTTAAGATTGTAAAATATTGGATTCAATGTATTCTGAGGGAGATATGATCGTAGCTATAACTTTTTTGTACAAATTTACAGGTGTCGGCGATGGGTAGATCGTTTTAATCTACCAGATCTGTTGTCCATACCTTCCAGTGAATTAAACTCACGATATAGAGTATGTAGTTCACACTTTGATGTGTCACATTACCTTAATATATCTTGCCATCTCTTAAAAAAGGATGCCGTTCCAAATGTTTATGTAGAAAAGGTGAGTACAGTCAACCGGGGTGAAATTGAACGCCCGGGGTGAAATTGAACGCTTGGCCAAATTTTACTAAAATAATGTTTTTAAAAAACTGGTGCACTTTTTGAACCATTTTTTTTACTGAATAGATGGATGAGGAGTTATGTTTTCAGTTTTTGCTACTTTTGGTGGGAAACATACCATCTTTTTTGGGGAAAAAAATTATTTGTTGAACATGAAGAAAACGAAAGAAAAATGAAGCTCCACAAACAAGGACTCTACAAGGTAAATAAAATAAATTTGAACATTCTACCTATTATTAACTTGCCACAAATACCCTTGTGAACACCTGTACCAAAAATTGCATTGATTGCATGATCAGTTGTGGTTTTATTAGCACAAAGTTCCTCCGGGGTGAAATTGAACACCCGCTGATTGAATTTTAATTTTTGCCATAAGAGCAAAACCTTCTTTGAAATACTAAGTAAATGAAAAAAACTACAAATGAGAACAATGGTGCAATAATTAGAACTTTTTTTACTTCTGTTTTATTTCATGCAGTAGTGACTAATTTTGTGTATATATTATGCCCAAAATTTAAGTCATTCATATCACAATAGATAAGAGCTTTTTTTTTCTTAATTTTTATTTCAAGATCCTGTAAGAACATCTGTATATCAATAAGTTAGTGCTTTAAAAACATTTGACATTAAATTTTAATGATGTGTTGTTTTATTTCAGTTTTGTGTTGGACAAAATGCCACGAACATACACCCAGTCCTACTGGCACTTGAAGCTACAAGAACTAAAAACCTAAGACTCTTGAGCAAGCCAAAGAAAATGTTAAAAAGGGACATATGTCTCTTAGAAGAGCAGCTGGAAAGATAGAATGCTTCTTGACTTCTCAGGCATCAACTGAACTGGTAGGTAAAATGGCTTCCAGCTTGTATGAGAATAGGATTTGGTAGCACTGCAACAATATCATTGTGACCAATAACAGAAATACCAGTGTATGGACAAAGATGAAAACAGGGTGAAAAAGAATATAATTAGTGCATTCAAAGCTACAGGCATCGTCCTCCTCAATTTGAGTGCTAAGCTGAAGAGACTACCAGGCCATGAGGACCTTGAGAAAGTATAAAGTGAAGCCTGCAAGGAGCTGGTGAACTTCTACAAGCAAACAGCACTTCACAGACAAGCCAGTGACTGAGAGGAGGCACAGGACTATATTGAATGTAGTACCTGGCAAGAGAGTAGCTGCTACCCAAGACTCAGAGAGTGAGAGTAATGCTAGCCATTCTGACATTGACTCGGACAGCAGCTCTGCATCTGAGGAAGATGGTGAGGAGGAAGAGGAACTGACCCATGTTAACATACCACCTCTCAATCTTATACCTGCCAATAGCTATCTCTTTGTTGAGTTTCAGGGAGGCAGTCACATACAAATTGTATGGTATCGTTACATCTGTGTTGTAGAGAGAGTTGCTGCTGAAGGGCTGCAGGTTATGGGATTCAGATCTCTTCACTCTAGCAAGACTGATATTGTTGATATTGTTGTTGTGACCAATTTCAGTTTCTTTTGGCTCAAATACAGTCTTGCTAGAGTGAAGAGATCTGAATCCCATGACCTGCAGCCCTTCAGCAGCAACTCTCTCTACAACACAGACGTAACGATACCATACAATTTGTCTGTGACTGCCTCCCTGAAACTTAATAAGGAGATATAGCTATTGGCAGGTATAAGATTGAGAGGTGGTATGTTAACATGGGCCAGTTCCTCTTCCTCCTCCTCCTCATCACCATCTTCCTCAGATGCAGAGCTGCTGTCCGAGTCAATGTCAGAATGGCTAGCATTACTCTCACTCTCTGAGTCTTGGGTAGCAGCTACTCTCTTGCCAGGTACTACATTCAATCTAGTCCTGTGCCTCCTCTCAGTCACTGGCTTGTCTGTGAAGTGCTGTTTGCTTGTAGAAATTCACCAGCTCCTTGCAGGCTTCTTTGTACTTTCTCAGGGTCCTCATGGCCTGGTAGTCTCTTCAGCTTAGCACTCAAATTGAGGAGGACGATGCCTGTAGCTTTGAATGCACTAATTATATTCTTTTTCACCCTGTTTTCACCTTTGTCCATAAACTGGTATTTCTGTTATTGGTCACAATGATATTGTTGCAGTGCTACCAAATCCTATTCTCGTACAAGCTGGAAGCCATTTTACCTACCAGTTCAGTCAACCTGTTGATGTCCGAGAAGTCTACGTAGTAGCATTCTATCTTTCTTTTTAGTTTTAAATTTATATATTGTGTTTGCAATTTAATTGTAAGATGTCATAGTATATTGTTATAGTAGGTTTGATTTTAAATTTTATGTAAATCTCTATATTAATTATCATACTACTGTTAATATCAACACAATTTGTAATAAAATTTGCTATTTCTATTATAAATCTATTATTTTTACTTACTTTCAACTAAAATTCACTTTATTTTTCAATATACAATGTTTCTAGAGAACTGCCAAGCATGAAACACCAAGAATGTAAGTATTTCACAAAGCGTTCAATTTCACCCCGTTGCCGGGGTGAAATTGAACACACCTATTTTGATTTCTTTTCTCTGTGGTGTGAAATGAAATTTTATATATTGGACTTGATTTACCTAGTACTAAGTAAGTTACACCACCATTATTTTTTGTTTTCCTGAAAAAAATTTATTGGCTGAGATATGTTATAATATGTAACCAAAAGCGTTCAATTTCACCCCGGTTGACTGTATATCATAGTGCATATATAATGCATACATATTTAGCATAACTATTATGCTATATGTATTTGTTTCCTTTTCCCATATTTTGTAATTTAATTTCTTGGTACAACTTAAACTCAACTTTTATTTTCTTTTTACATATATTATATATGCATACGTATTAGCTCTAATTTCATTGATTATAAAAGAGTACCAGTATATATATATATATATATATATATATATATATATATATATATATATATATATATATATATATATATATATATATATATATATATATATATATATATATATATATATATATATATATATATATATATATATATATATATATATATATATATATATATATATATATATATATATATATATATATATATATATATATATATATATATGGAATTATTTGCCATAAGCTATTGAAAAAAGAATAATAAGTATGCAATGTTATCAAAAATTCATTATATATAATATGCTACATTGCAGAGTTACGACGTGTCATCTGTTCAAGCATTAACTGCTACAGTAGCTGGATCCTCAGTGGTGTCTTCTAAAACACTAACAACACCATTAGTAAATGGCACTCAATGGAAGGAAATTGAAGAGACAACAACACTAAATAATGGTGTATGTGCTCGATCAATGTGTGAAGAACTAACAGTCTCTACTCAGCTGTTCTCTACTGGTATCCTTACACACAGTAATTCTCCATCGTTACATCAGTTGTCACCTGATGGAACTCGTCAACTTCTTTTGTCTGTAAGATCTTCATTCACCTTTTGTTATTTCTTATGATACTATTTGTGTTCATGTTATGAACTTCTTATTAAATTTGTGTATATGTATGTATGTGAGTTCAGAAGGTGCGGTCGTGCATTCAAATTTATTTTAATATGTATATTATATTATTATTAAAATGCTACAATAAATATAGCGTTGATCATAATTATAAAAAAGAAACAAATAAAATAAATAGAATCTTATTTACATATGAAAACAAATCCATGTGTTATTGCAGAGTACCAATGTATCGTCGCTTGGAGAAGTAAGTTCAAAAAGAGCAGCTGAAACTCCTCTGATCTCTCTGAAAACCACAACACCACCAGTAAGTGGCAACCCATTGCAGGAATTTGGTGGTACAGTAACTGCTAGAATTGAAGAAGTAGAAGTCCCAACCACGCTGTGCTCAACTAGTTCACATGTACGCAGTACTGGGCCAGGATTAAGTCCTTGCGTTTCACCTGAAGGAAATTATCAAATTCTTTTGACCGTAAGTTGTTCAAAGCTTATGTGTTGAGAGTATATTTGTATGTATTTACAGTCAAGCTTTCAGTGTTCCATCTAGACACAGCAATTTGAAAGCGGGTCTGTGATTGGCTTTCAATGTCACCCCGCGCTTTCAATTTTATTCACCCTGGTCCCTGGTTGACTGTAAATACATACATACATATATGTATGTATGTGTGTATGTATGTATGTATGTATGTATGTATGTATGTATGTATGTATGTATGTATGTATGTATGTATGTATGTATGTATGTATACATGTATACATGTATACATGTATACATGTATACATGTATACATGTACATATATGAAGTACATAAATGCGTCTATCAATATAATCTCTCGATACTGAGGATTATCTTGTTATGTTAATAATGCAATATTTGCAAAACATCACAGTTGAAGTTCCAATCTTCATGATTGCTCACCATAATAACATAATTGTCTGTATCAAGCTGGTAATACATTAATAATCATTCATGAATCATGTACTTAACATGTACATTACTACATATTAAAAGTGCTTGATAAATTGGAACTTCAACCTTGATGTTGAGCTAATATTGCATTTTACTATCAACATAATAAGATAATACTCAGTATCGATAGATTGTTATAATCATGAAATATTATTGTATTGTTGAACATAATACACATGTACATTAGTAATGTGCATATTGAGTACACCAATGTGTATCAATATAATCTCTAAATACTAAGGATTATCTTGTTATGTTAATAAATGCAATATTTGCTCAACATCAAAGTTGAAGTTCCAATCATTATGATAGCTCACCAGTATAACATAATTCTCTGTATACTCTTATTCTTTTGCATATTTCAAAGTCAATTAAGCCTCTTATTTTTTTTATAATTGTGTTTTCTGGGTTCCTCTTGCAATTTCACCTTATTTATACTTTTCTATGTTATTGGTAGTTTGAGCTGCGTTCCATGGAGTTGCGTCACTGGGCTATGCCTAAACAAGCTAAAGAATGTGCAAGAGAGCTCCTGTCTCTGATAGCTAGCACCAAGCAACGAGTGTTGTTGGGACTTTACGTGTGTGCTCGGCAAGTCATCTCAGTGCCTGTGACACTAATAATTTTAAAAAGTATAAATGTAAGCTATGTAAGTGCATACCAAAATACAACACTTGGTTGTGTTTTATATTTCTATCTCTAATTTCTATCATCTTTTACTTTTTCCTCCCCTTTCTGTGCAAAATCTGCCTTGCATACAAGTATGTACCACGTAAATAAGACGACATGCAGGGTGGTGGCGGTCGCTTGCTTCTTCGCATTGGGGAATGCGGAGGGGGGTGCGCGGCGGCCATCGTTCGGCACGCGTACTTTGCCCCGCTCTCTCACTATCACACAGTGAGCACATTGTATTGCTGTGGGCTGCTGATGAGTGCCTAAGACCTGCGATGTTTTTTGTGCATTAATTATATAATTAGTGCATAAAATTGGGAACGGATATGGACGAAACGCGCGTCCAGCTAGATCGCGAGAGGTGTGTGGGTCGTGAGGATATTTGGTATGTATGGTTAGCATCTGCACAGAATCAACCATCCTTTTAATTTCTTTTCATATAAAACGTCGTAGCCAAAATGCTAGTGAATTGATTTGAATCCCTACTCCATTAACTTTCAAAATTAGAGAATTTCGCTTTGTATTAACTTTCAATACACGGTGCTCTAATTTCTCTTGTCCTATCACTATCCTATTGTTTTAGTAGTATAATTTTAAAAAGGGGGGTCTTTTAGGTGTGGGCAAATTATAATAACTAACACCCCATAAAAAGAGAATGAATAATAATTATAATATAGTACTGTAGGACATAAATACAATTACAAAGAAATGTTAAAGCACTTTTTTTATCTCATTTATCTCCTACTTCAACTGTAATGTCTTTTAATTCTATTTATTTCTAATTACAGCTCAAGTATTACTAAGGTGAGAGCCTACATCACAAACACGGCACATAACTGCAGTTTAAATACTACTGCTATTAAACCAACTGGCTGTGAGATGACTCGAGATTTACATGCTCTGTGCGGACGCCTGACTTCAGATTACCTCAAGTCTATGTGGACCACACTTTACAACCTACAGCAACTTGAATCTCTCTCCTTACCACCATGTGTGGTGCTACAACAGGCAGTGGAAGGGATTGAAGTGGGTGAACCTCAAATCTTGCCTCCTATCATGTCTGCACTTCAGTTTTACATTTACAAAGAAGTTGATACGCAGCTCGTGAGAGATATCATAAACAAAAGTGCTTCTCTCTCAGCCTTGAGTTCCGCAGAACTGCAGTTGTTCTGGGTGTCTATCAAGCAGTTTGTTGTTATGATCTACAGCAAACATGTGATGGCAAGGGATGATTTACAGGATCTTTTAGAACAGGTAAAATGTTTCATCAAAATTACTAGCTCACATATGATGTCAATATCGAGGGCGCTTCTCTTTAATGTCCATGTCCTTTTGACCTTGGAAAACAATGGTCTCGTAGTTGCCAATTTTTTTTATTATTATTTTTCATTTCAGGTCATTTACACCAAAAAAATAAGTATATTTACAAGTTTAAGTGGACATTGGACAAATAGAGAAGCACCCTTGATTGTTTGAAATTTTTATGCCAAGATCACATAATCTATAGCCTATTCTTCTGGTTCTCAAACCAATTAAAGGAAAAGTATAGAGAAAATTAATAAGGGGCTTACTGTAGTAAAGTGGCACCCTGAACTGTTTCCAGAAACCAATTAATTGATCATGTATCTCATTTTAATTTCAGTTGACGGAAGAGCTGCACAGTCATAGTCAAGTTGTGATTGGTCTGTTTAACCTTGTGATAACTTAAATAACCTCTAGTGACCCTGAGATGACCTTGACCTCTAGTTCACTGAAACATGTCTTGAGCCTTGGTTTGTTGTTTGGGCCTGTGTTGAGGAAGGACCAGAGAATTGAACACAACACGTGTTTGTACATAGAGGTGTTGAGGAAGGACCAGAGAATTGAACACAACACGTGTTTGTACATAGAGAGTCTGGGGGAGGAGATACCTGCAAATCTTCTTATCACGAGGTTAGACAAAATCAATATGCACAGAGAGAGTAACACTTTTATAAATAATATGCCATTATTATTGTTGATATTTATAAAAGATTTGATAAAAAAACACATAGATAGATTCAGAAAATTTGAGGAATGGGAGATCGTATGAGCTTACATTTACAGGGACACAAGATAGAGAAAATATTCTAACCCAGGCCAAAATTAAACTTAATTAATTTCGGCCTGGGTTAGAATATTTTCTCTACCTTCCATCTCTCTGTAAGTCCATCCCTCATGCTATCTCCCATTCCCCAATTTTTCCTAATCTATCAACTATTGAATAGGCGATTTTTTCCTAATATTTATCAATAATATAGGTATTCTTATTTATTTGTAAATATTCATAGAAGATTTTAATTAGAAAGTACAGTATATAAAAATTTAAAATGAAGTATACATTTATATGGAGAGCATAGGAAAAAAATTCTTAATATAAAATAATGAAAGAAGGCATATTTTTGTTTTGTATTTAAAATTACAAAAAAAAATAATAATAATAAATAATAAAAAAAATAATAATTAAATTTAAAAAAAAAATTTAAATTAGTATATTGATGTTGAAAGTCACCAACAAAGATTATTGTTTAAATTTTATTGAGCTGATTGCTTGAATTTGATTGTTACAGCCAATGTCGTGCCAGCCAAGAGGTTCGCTGCCAATGTATTCAGTTTGTGTTGAGTCACAAAGATCCCCGGCTGCTAGATGATCTTGTACGCCAACTTGTGGCCCTTGATGTAAAGAGGAGCAGTCGTAATAGCATGAGATACTTTGCCGACTCTCATGTGCACAGAGTGAAGCACAGAACAGCACAGAGTGTCTTGCTATTACAACCACTGCTCTCTAAAGTAAGTTATCACAATTAGGTTCAACTTAGGAGATCAAGCACTATAGGGCAAACAGTGCCTTATGTTTGCCTTGTCTTGTCAAACATGTCTTACCTTGACATGTATGATACATGCATTATGTTGTTTTATATTTTTGAATTGTTCACCAATTAATTGGGGGGGGGGGGGGGGGGAGGATTGAACACAATTTGAAAATAAGTCTTAAAGTTAAAGAGTTGTTCAATGAATGCTGTACTACTACATCAAAATATAATATTATTGTATCCCATTATTATTTTTACTTTTCTAAGCCCATGAAAATTATTACTACTTTTAGCAAGACAAATTATCAATTTTATAATTTTTATTTCAGGCCTGAAGTTTGCCCATTTATCTCATTTAAATGTGACACAGTTGGCTAGTGGTATGCAGCTCTTTGTTAAAAAAAAAAAAACGCTCGTCTCTTTGTGACGATAGACAAAAAACATGTTAGTATATTTTATTTCAAGCATAGTAAAATAAAATGTTGCTGGGATGTAATTTTGTATTTTGTGTGCAGTCCTTGTTGTTATGGCTGGTGCGTCTGAGCGGAGAAGTGGTGGAGAGAGAGCAGCTAGCTAGAGTGTCTGCAGCATGTGCCGTGATCCTTCAACAAACCCCAGTATGCCCAGGACTGCAGGAGGCACCTCCTCAAGTATTAGAGCCACTGCTACATAGTGTGAGGGCGACACAACTGCCATGTAACCTGAGGACTAGAGAGTGGCTGTGGGCACAACTGCCATCTGCTTGGAAAATACCAGTGCTGGGAAAGAAGCTTGATATCGCATCTTGGTGCCCTATGCCTGCTGATACATTACAAAACTTTGAGAGAAAATATGGCAAAAATTTAGAAGAGTTTGAAGCCTTTGAATTTCCTGAAGCTACTATGTAACGTACCAGAACTGGAACCAAGTGAGCTTATATTGTTTTAATAAAGAATAAAATATAAACATGTCCGTTCAATCGTGATAAATGATTCATTACTGTGTTATCCAGATCCTGTGCTCAACTTACAGGCAAACAAGCGTAAAGAAAGTGTTCTTCAAGCAGTTGAAAGTTTTGAGGTCCGAATTGGTCAGATCTTGGTAGGCTCAGCTCAGTACAACTTAACCACCTGGAAATCAGGCAAGTATGAATTTTGCAACTCTGACATTGTAGCACACATCATCCCATGTTATGTTGCTTCTGTATGTAGTATCTTGCTATCAACATAATAAGATAATACTCACTGTCAGTATCAATAGATTATATTGATATAGTCATGAACTATTATTGTTTTGTAGAACAGTAAAAATGTACATTAGTGAAATGTACAAATTAATGTCTATCAATATAATCTCTCAATACTGAGTATTATCGTATTATATATATTTTGATAGTATAATGCAATATTTGCTCAACATGAACGTTGAATTTCCTATAATTATGATAGCTCACCATAGTAATTAACATAATTCTCTGTATCAAGCAGGTAACATAGATAGTCAATCCAAGTAATTAAAATATGTAAATTACTAATAACATTGATAGTCATTCATATGTACATTATAGTACATGTACATGTTAAAAGTACATATGATTCATGAATGACTATCAATGTTATTACCTGCCTGATACAGAGAATTATTTTATTATATGATGAGTTATCATAATGATTGGAACTTCACCTTTCATGTTGAGGAAATATTGCATTATATTATTAACATTATAAGATAATACTCAGTATCGAGAGATTATATTGGTAGACATTGATATACTCAATATGCACATTACTAATGTACATGTGCACTGTTCAACAATACAATAATAGTTCATGACTATAGCAATATAATCTATGGATACTTGTAGTATTATGTTATTGGTGATAGTGTATAATGCATTATTTGCTCAACATGATGATAATATAGTCATGAGATACTGTTGTATTGTAGAACAGTATACATACACTCCCCCCAAATAAATCTGACCACAGCATTCATGTCTCCAAATGTTAATGTGATGAAACTTAAACGCGACCGGTCAGATTTATTCGGGGGGAGGGGGGGGGGGGAAGAGTGTACATTACAATAATGTACATATTAAGTACTTGAATGTCTATATCAATATAATCTCTCGATACTGCGAGGATTATTTTGTTATGTTGTTAATGTAATGCAATTTATTTGCTCAACATATGAAAGTTGAAGTTCCAATCATTATGATAGCTCATACATATATAGTAACATATATATTTCTCTGTATCGAGCAGGTAACATTGATAGTCATTCATATGAACTATATGTACAGAAATGAATGGATATAACTTTAAATTTTGTATAGTGATGCATTTCACCCAAAGCGACTTCACATTTTACATTAATATGTGTTGACAGGTGCACGCTGTGGTTGAAGTTATGTCTATAGATGATACAGATCCCATGGTAACAGTCATGAAGCTGGAAAAAGCGCCACAGGAAACATGCTGATATTAGAGGTAACTTATTAATAATTATTACACAAACCTGAAGAATTTAAATCTTATAGTTTTTATTACTTAAATTACTTTATTGAACAAATTTAAGCATAGAAAAAAGTACATTTTTGAATGGGTGAGGTTTAAGCCTGACAAAATGTCTGTATAATTGTGATCATAATTTTTTAATTGAAAATTAAAACCGTACGGATTTTAATTCTTTTTTTTTTTTTTTTTTTTTTTTTTTTGCCACTATACTTCCATTCTCCTTACAATCAAGATGCACTGAATGCACTTGTTGAAGGTTATTTATGGAATTGTCAATTTCCTCAGAATGCTATAGCATTTGAGTACGGGGGAGATAGGAGGTAGGATGAAGGGTTGAAGGGAAGGTTTGGCGGCTGTGGCCTAATGGGAACTGTCTCGGTATTTACCTACCCGTCCAAGGGAACCATAGAAACCTTGGAGAAGACAGCCGATACTGGTCAGTTACCTGAACAGTATCTCCCGAATGCTCCAAAGCGCGTGCAGTCAGCGTAAATGCCACCACTGCTCAGGATAAGCCACGCCCTCCCCAGGTGGGAAGCGAACCGTGGATCTCCCGAGCAGTAGGCAGCAACGCTAACCACTACACCTTGGGCTCGGTTTTTCTTGTTTTTTTTCTTAGATACTTTATTGCATGACATATATTAAAGCCATAGACCGCAAAACAACATGGGCTTTTTAATGAATAAACACAAAATGGGATCTTCAAAACTATGATGACAATTTTTACCATAATGTTAATGTAGCCCCACGAGAGAGCGTGAAAATACTGTGAAGTATGCAATTTGCGTAAAAATTTATGTTTGTCAGAAACATGTAAAAATTAGTATGAAAATGTTGTGCGGGTTGCATAAATAAAATTTTCTGATCACTGCTGCGGGGCTACTGTTGGGTTTTGAGATAAACTAATGTTATTTATGTAAATCCCATCAAGTGTTTTGTGATATAAATGCTTGTGTTTTTCTCTGGTCTATTCCTTTAATGCTGTTTGTAAACCCTGTTTTCTGCTACTATAATGACGATCAAGTATGGCTATTCAAGTGTAATGTACATTTTTTGGTTAAAAAAAAAACAGGCGGGTTTACGAACAACACTATTATGTACTAGCTCTAACTGTGCACTTGCATTGAATTATTAAATGCAGACAATTATAGACAATTATGCTCCAGTTTACAATCAGTACATGCCAGTAATTACTGTGATCATTAATATTTTTCTAAGGTAAATTAAATTCTAGAAAACCATTAAAATGGTAAGTTTTGTATTGTAGTTTTTAATTATTTAACAGGTGATGTTGTAGAAATTGTTTCATACTCGGCAAGATAATTGACTATTGCATATCAATGGTTTGCGAACAATATGTGTATCTCTTTTTTTTGTCATGCAAAACAATATGTGTAAGTCGAGCGCCATCTCCATTACATTAAAAAACGACTTACACATTTTGCTTCGATTGAAAAAAAAAAAAAAAAAAAAATGAGATACACATTTTGCTACGCGTGATAAATAACGAGATACACATATTGTTAGCCACAAGATTGATATGTTTATGTAATACTATGTGATTGTTTGGTGTTACATATCAGTTATTGTTGCTTGCAGGCTTGGACACGCAGATCCAGGAGATTAAAGAATCTGTAGAGCTACCTCTCATGCATCCTGAGTACTACGAGGAGATGGGTATTCGTCCACCCAAAGGAGTCATCCTGTATGGACCTCCAGACACAGGCAAGACCCTGCTGGCCAAAGCTGTTGCAAACCAGACATCAGCAACCTTCCTCAGAGTTGTCGGCTCAGAACTTATCCAGAAATACTTGGTACAAACAAAGAAATTGCGTAGAAAAACTTCCCTGTTTTGTTTTCTTTGACGTTTAAAGCACAGATTAGAAAAATTAGAGTACGAGAGGCTCGTTTATTTTTAGAAGTATTAGAGGAAAATGAAACGTAATTATTAGATTTTTTTTTTTTTTTTTTGCATAGGTTTTGCACTTCATTCCCCCCTCCCTTTTATATGTTTGGCTTATAATTGAATTTTGAAAAATGTGGTACCATGTGAAAAAAAGTTACCATGTTTGCAGCAATTGCTATATCGACTGTCAACTACAGTGTATGTAATATGTAAAAGGATCCATAAGTTTATATTAGATCAGCTCAGTTTGTCACTATCAGTTTTCCTGTGTTAAATGACCATTGTGAAACATTATGTTGTATAAATATGTGTGCTAATAAAATATTATAAAATAAATTAGTTTACTTGTGTTTTTAAATTTTGAAATGCAAACCATCTAATTATTAGTTATTGTCATGAAATTGTTATTAATTGTTATTATAAGTGCTTATACTTATAGCAATATTATAATCTCGCAATTGTTGTTTATTTTATTTCTGCTTTATTTTATTATAGCTGCTCCTGAGGATGTTCATGTAATACCTATATTGTAGATATAAATTGCTGAGCTAGTATAATCATACTGCTGATGGCTGTACTGGCATAATGTACTGTTATAAGTATACAGTGGCTCGCACTTATCCTTAAATAAAACAAAATGTAATAAAATTTATATTAGTATTTCTCCTAATTTATTTCCATATAACTTTCTATATTTATTATTTTAATAACATCTCCATCAATCCCATTCCAATCATAGGTATATAGTTCTAGATACTAAAAGGAACGAATACTTTCCCACATCTGTACTGTTCCCATCACACTTTTAACTTAAATTCATGATCCTAGCTTTTCTATATGTAGTTTTATTTTGTGCTTTTTTATGATGTTAAATTCCCCCCATCCATTCAATTCCATGCCTTTTTGATTAAGGGATATATATGTGGTACCTTTGCTTCATCTTCTCAGTAAACTCTGCTATATATATATATATATATATATATATATATATATATATATATATATACTACTGTTGATGTGTGTGTGTGTGTGTGTGTTTTATTTTATTTAACTCGTAGAATACAGTTAATTTTGAGGTTATTCCCACTTCAGATCGAGAGCTATATATACGCTTGTGTCAAAGCAATTTACAAATTATATAAAAGAAAGAAAAAGAATGAATAGTGACAATTTTTGTTATATTTTCATAACATTTAT
Organism: Ecdyonurus torrentis; assembly: GCA_949318235.1. NCBI lineage: Eukaryota > Metazoa > Arthropoda > Insecta > Ephemeroptera > Heptageniidae > Ecdyonurus > Ecdyonurus torrentis. The sequence continues at coordinate 59,389,446 of OX439127.1, forward strand.
ATATATATATATATATATATATATATATATACATTTTATTATCCTTTTAAACAAAGTGCTTCTTTTCGTTTTTGTTTTTTTCATATTTAAGATATATATATATATATATATTTAATATTTACTCATTTTCATATATTTATTAAGTATCTTTTTAATTAATTACAGCAAAATTAAAGGAATAATGACATTATATATACATGTGATGCATTTTCCGGTCAAACCATGCAAGCTCTCGCAGAATGTCGATTTTACTTGCAGTCGAAATAAACTTATTTATGCGACAATTGATGAAAAATAATGTTTGCTCTATGCTGAACCATGCATTGAGCACCAAAAACATGGTGACAATTAAAGCGCAAGGATGTGTAAAAGTCTTTATTATGCCAGATTAAACTTCAACTCATTTATTGTATTTTAAAAAAAGAGCGCAATTACCAAGAAATAAGAAAAATGCATGCAAGCGCCATCTGTAGTTCAAAAAACGAACAACATAACTTAGTTTCACACCTATCCACTTTTAAATTTGGAGGCGCTGAAGCGAGTCTCCTAATTTAAACAGGGCGCTTCATCCCCCTGGGCTGGAGGCTGGAGAGGAGCCGTTGGAGAGTGAGCTTGGCTGCTTGGCTGGAGCGCCGCGCTGGAGCACCACTGGAGTGCACAGGGAGTGCAGGACCAGTGCAGGACGTGTACTCAGAATAAGAACACACGTACAGTTGCGCACAGTACTGCACGACACACCGTCGACCTTTAAGCAATTTAGGTATGCATTTAGTGTTTTCGGTCGTTTTTAGGCAGCATTCACTAGACTGTCTAGATTACATGCAAAAAAAAAAAAAAAAAAAAAAACTGCTCTATATGTATTAAATTATTTTTTATTATCATACATAAAATAACTATGTATGTTTATTATTGGACAGGAATCCTGAGTTTTCTAACACATTTATGGTGACAGTTTTGTACTCGATGTCCTGTCCATTGAAAGTTAATCATAATTTTGATTATTTTATATGAAATGCCAGTGATACATAAAAAGGTAAAAATAGCACGAGTTGATGATTAGCAGGAGCTTCATCACTTTAGGTGTATAAATGATTGAGCTCTCAGCTATAGGAGACAGTTATTTTATTCACCATTTACATGGTAGAGGTCAGAATCCATTTTTGTGATATGTGTGCATGACATGAATAAATTGACATTAATCATAGTTATACCGAAACGTTATTGAATTATAGTCATTATGTAACACACGTCCCATGGGAATAGCTTTGTAATTATATGGTATACATACATTTGGGTGATAAATATAATTAAGATGTATTTATATCTTTGTTTTGTGTTTCAGCCTAGAGAAATAAAGAAAGGCCATGCCACTCGGATGAACTTACCACTTGTTGTTCTATCCCTCGAATGATGTTGATGAGCTTCATACGTAGCAGAGCAGCAACATGACAAGCATTGCATATTTTAAATATGTTCTCCTTGGATTACTTATAATTAGCACTATGACAACAGTCATTTTTTACATGTCAAGTGTTTCTCAAATGGACACAAACCTAGGTAAGCTACTCCAGGTTGTACTTTTTGTAAATTACAACCATATTAGCATCTTATTTGTGATTATATATATATATATATATATATATATATATATATATATATACATATATACCATATATATATATATATATATATAGAGAGAGAGAGAGAGAGAGAGATGTTGTGGTTTATTGTCCGTTAGAGGTACTCCAAAGCAGTACATTATAATCTCTCTCTCTCTCTCTTTCTCTCTTTTTTTTTTTTTTTTTTTTTTTTTTATTCTTTCTTTTTTTCTTTTCCCCTTACTGGTTCTGAGAAGGAAATTGAGGCAAAACAAAGTGTCTCCTGAACTGAAAGAAATAAGGAAATAGTATTTAATATTTTTTATGCACTTTACTAATAAGGAAATAATGAATATAGTACACCATTGTTAAGAGGTTTTATTAAATAATTAAAAAAAAAAACTGTATATTTGATATGTTGAAACATGAATTGCAAATAAGAAAAAAATAAATACAAATGTGCAAAGTCACTTCTACATGTATAAAGTATGTATTAATAAACTTTTGACAAAATGAAATTTAAATTATTATATCATATAATAATTAAGGAAAAATTTACTTTAGGAATTGCTAAAAAGATTTTATTAAAAAAAAAATAATGAAAAATTGTCGAATGGGAGATTTAGTTCTGTGAGAGAATTGCTCGTTCACATGCGTCTGTAAGTCTGAAATTAAATAAATCAATCGGGTATTGAATTGCTAGGCATTGCTTTTGTTGTTTGTTTACTTCCGTAATGTTGACATTTGTGTGACATGTTGTCCGCAGGTCACACAGCTGAGCCTCTGGTGTTTCGAGAAGTATTCCAGAAGAATGCAGGCCACATTGTTCTCACTCGTATGATTGACATTGAACGCCAAGCACGGCTGCAACAGACGTGCAAGAAGGAACATATAACCGTCGACAACTCCATCAGAGTGGAGGAGAACATGCAGTTGTTGGATCACATCATCGTTGATGAAACACACAAGCTGTTGTACTGTTACGTGCCTAAGGTAAGCAGTGTTGAAGTCAGTGCAGTTGTGTACAAATTTACATTGGCCCTCAATATATTATTGATATTCTACTTATTTTTACACTATATAATTAGGAAAAAATAGACTTTGCGATAGGTTGATAATTAAAAGATAGATAGAAACACATAAAAAAGAGAGGTAAAAGATTTTTGGGGAATGGGAGATAATGAGCTTAGTTCAGGGACCCCGCAAAAGAGAGAGAAAAATATTCAAACCCAGGCCGAAATATGATGCATAGTGCGCCGTATGCACGTTGGTATGAACTAGAAGCTCGTAAGCAAATACTAGGTAAACAACTAATATGGTGATATGCGTATATTAATGATCTTAGATACCATCGCATTAGAGCACATCTGCAAAAGCAGCAAAGTCAAAACTCTTGATCTTTTTGTATATTGTTTTGAACTTTATTGCTTTTAGCAGCAAAGTCAAAACTCTTGATCTTTTTGTATATTGTTTTGAACTTTATTGCTTTTGCACTTTGTGCTTTAATGCGACAATACCGGTATTTTTTATTTATATATTTGAATAACTCCGTTAAACTAAACAATGAAAGAAGTATGCAAATTAACAATACAAATAATAAGAATTGAGATAACTTGTGTTCAAAGTACAATGTTCTAGAATTAATGTGCTAATGCATTTGTGATTCTCTTGGAATGAAAATAAAATTGATGAAGAGTGTCGTGTTTTGTGACATCTGGTGGGAAGAGCTGTTTTTTTTTACTCGCACCATCTTTTCTTGTTAACAAAAAAGAAGTTTTTTGTGTCCGTATAGAAATATTTTCTTAGTGACATCATAGTTTGGTTAGTGGAACGTTTTTTTTTTTTTTTTTTTTTTTTTTTTTTTTTTTATTATTATTCTTCCTTCAAATAGTTATACTTATAATTTTGTTAATTAATATTTAAATTATTACCCTATGTTTTTTTTTTTTTTTTTGTACACCCAGTGTGTTAAATTCAATAAAATAAATAAAAACGTTACACTTTTTTTTACTATCATAATATATTATCATGGAATAACTCTTTAAAAAAATTCAATGCCCATGTTAATTTTTTAAAGAATAACAAAGGAACCATTTTGTGTTAGTTAAACAAGCTTAATTTGTTATGTGTGTGTGTAATATATATATATATATATATATATATATATATATATATATATATATATATATATCGAGGGTGCTCCGCTATAATGTCCTAAGTCCATTTGACCTTGAAAAATATTTTTTGCTGCAAATGACCTGAAATGGATAAATCCAAAATTTGGGGTTGATCCGACGATTTTTTATTTTTCAAGGTCAAGTGGACTTAGGACATTATAGCGGAGCACCCTCGATATATATATATATACATATATATAAATATATATGTTGGCAACCATTGCCGAATTCGCTCATTGGCCGAAATAAGTGACCACGTCGCGGCGTGGCAATGCATTTTTGCCAAGATCCGAAATGCATCGTAATTTTGACCACGTTGCGGAGTGGTTTTTAACAAATGCCAAATTTTTTGCAAATACATTTTAGCCAATTTGTGAAGTGGTTTTTGATAATTGCCACGCTGCAGCGTGGTCAAAATGTTTAATACGCAGGTTACGATATTTGGTATAAGTATGAATAATATCATATATTTTTTTATTATTATAACACATCATTTTATATTATGGTTCTCAGTTGTAATTAAAATATTTATAAATTTATAAAAATGATTTCTTATTAAATTTAACAAAAAAAAATTGTCTATGGTCAACATTACGATGCACAAGTGCTGAATTTCGGATCTTGGCAAAATTGCATTGCCACGCTGCGACGTGGTCGCCTATTTCGGCCAATGAGCGAATTCGGCAATGGTTGCCAACATATATATATATATATATATATATATATATATATATATATATAGGCTATAGTATATATACCTATATACTGTATATATATAAGAACTTTAAAATTATGTTATTTGTTTTGCGAGGCAGTAATACAATAAAGAATTGCTTAACAATAATGCAATACATGGTACATTATTGATCAAAATTCACTTGCTTTTTAGTACACAAATTGCTTTTTTTTTTTTTTTTTTTTTTTTTTTTTTTTTACTGGACATATAATAAAACTACAGTATCATACTTTATTATTTGCTTGTAATAAGTTTTTTTTTTTTTTTTTTTTTTTTTTTTTTTTTTTTTTTACTGTTGCATGACTCTGCTGTAATTTTATTTTGCTGTAATTTGAAAATAAAGGTGTTGTTGTTTTTAGGTGGCATGCACCAACTGGAAGAGGGTGTTCATGATTCTGCTACAGAAAACCAACTTGACTAATGTGCTGGACATCTCTGCTAGTTTAGCTCACAGCCAAGGAATGTTCATGAAACTTGCAAACTACTCCAGTACTCAAATTACCAACATTCTGCAAACTTATACTAAATTTATATTTGTGCGTCATCCTTTTGAAAGACTTTTGTCAGCTTACCGAAATAAGCTCGAACAACATTATGAAAGTTCCAAATACTTTCAACAAAGATTTGGTAGATATATCATTAAACGTTATCGAGCTAATGCCTCACAAATTTCTTTACTAAAAGGAGATGATGTAAGCTTCAAAGAATTCTCAGCATTTCTAACAGACGAACAAAATGCTGTTTTCAACGAGCATTGGAAACCAATCAATGAGTTGTGTCAGCCTTGTCTAATCAATTATGATATTATTGGCAAATACGAAACTCTGCAAGACGATGCAGAGTTTGTGTTGCGTCACATCGGCCAATCTCAAATACATTTTCCAAAACTCCCGAAACCCTCCAGTACCTTGTCCAGACTACAACAGTATTTTGGGACATTACCAAGTGAAACTATTCAACAATTGTACCACATCTATGCTTTAGATTTTAATTTATTTGGATATGACATTCAAGATCTGTATAAGCCAGATCCTACATAACGATCTTAATTTATAATTAAATATTAAACATTTGATACACAGTTTGTGATATAAATTTAAATTTATATATACAAATTTATTTATTTCCTAATACAGAAATTATGATTACTTTGTATCTTCAAATTTCTGCTCTCAGAAACAAAATTAAATATACATGGTGGGCCTTATAGTAATTTGGGCATTTATTTTTCTTTGACTATTTATTATCTTTCTCTCTCACTCTCTAATATATATTGTTGTGGTGCCACTATAATGTTGTATGTCCATTTGACTTTGAAGTAATATTTGCTGCAAATGAAATGGAAAAATCCAAAATTTGGAGTTGATCTGATTTTTTTTTTCTTCTTCGTCTTCCCCCCCAAGGTTAAGTGGACATTGGAATTTATAGCACCACCTTGATGATATGTCTTTATTATTTGTACAGTTATTGCTGCATAATACTTGCTCAAGATGAAACTTTAATTTTTGAAGTTGAGTGGGAGTTGAAGTATTTGCAGTATCTTGATGTGATTTTAGTTAACTTAAGTACCTATAAAACAGACACTCTGTATAAAATTGCTTTAAGGACAAAGACACTAAGTCAAACACAAAGTTATTAAGTTAATTGCAAGGATTTAGTTTTCAAAACTCAAATCATTCCTTTGAGGCATTTAAATCCTTGTGTGCTTCCAGAACATAGTTTTTTTATTTTTTTTTTTTCTTGGTCTTCATAACATCTGTTACCCTGGGTTTGTCGTACCTTGAAGCACCAGGGTACCTGAAGTTGTACCCTGAAGCACCGTTTCTCTCCTGCTTCCTAAAATCCAAAGTAGTTGCATGTGAGTAAAGCCTAGTTCACACTATGAAAGAAAACTATGTTTTCAATATCATTACAATAATATATTACATGAAATATTTTTAATGCAAAAATTTCCCGGCCATAATATTTTGTATTATTTGATAGCGTGAACTTGCCTTACTACTTCCTGTTCTGTGCAAATCACTGAATCTTCTAGTTGTAAATCATTTTGGCTTCAATTGGAAAGACGTACTTATTCAGATGCAAATTATTTGCGATTCTCTTCCACTGGACCTAGTTGGAAAGATATCTTTTAATAAACTTCCTATATGTGAGCTTTTTCTTATGATGTGCAATATGGGTTTCATGGGTGTTGATCATTTTGTAACCCGAGGCCATCTACTATAATTGGTTCTTTGCAGATTAATAATAATAAAAGTGATGTGTACAATTGTGAACAAGTTAATTTATTTTAATATTAATGTAATGTGAGTCTCAATTTAAAAAAATGTTAAAATTTGGTACAATGAGATTAATATATACTATACTGTATAAATTATTCTGTTTCACGTGCTTTTGAGAAGTTATTTGTAAGGTTGAGTGGGATTGGTTGTTGTTATTGTGTGACAGCAAGTGAAGCAAGGTCAATGTGTATCACTTGCTGTCAAGTTGATTCAATAGAATTGCTATCGTCTTGGGATTATTGTGCACATTGCTGCACAAGTTATTGTAAAAATTGACAGCAAAGTTGAGCTACTGATAAAATCAACTTTTGTGGCATAATTAGCAATTTTAGATCAGAAATGGACTTTGCAATAATGAGACATAAGAAAGAAAAGGGAATGATAAACCATGATGGTTTATTTTCCTTAATATCTCTCATTATCACAAAGTGGATTTCTTTTCTTCCACAAACTCTCCTTCTATCTCTACCTTGCATCAATTTTGGATAAGAGTTTTTATTTCAATATTGCTTTTCACAAGCACAGGGGAGTATTAAAGTAGGCTTGTATTGAATTCAATTTTGTGGGTAAATAACTTGATTCTCACATTAGAAATCCCGGTTAATGTGCAATATATAAAGAATATAATAGCATTAATTTTATGCACAAGATATATTGTGTATAATATAATCCAATGTGGATATAATACTCACTTCGGTGTATAATTGTAATTAACTTTTAAAGCAGTTCTAAATTTACTAAACGTCCATTTGTATTATGTAAGTTAATTATGTTCGTAATGGTGTAAGTGTACAGTAATTAAACCACAATTAACCTCTGTCTTTGTAATCTCTGCCAAGTTAACAAATCAGCTGATAAGCAAAATGTAACACCGCAATTACATGAGCTGCCTACTTGAGATAAGGTTCAAGATCTCGCACTTGTATACATAGGGGTAAGTCTCAACTTTTCACACATGGGGTAAATATGTACAGCATAAGTTTTGCACTTTATTGGTGCTGTTAAAAAAAATTTAATAATAATAATGAACAATCCATCCAGTATTGAGGAGCATGGAGCATCTGCAATGCTAATTAAATGGCAGAGGCTCCCTGTGCCACACGACTATAGAGAGTTCATTTGGACACAGTAAAATATAGACACATATTCTTACATACATACATTCACTTGACTTGTAAACATTGGTTTTGAGAAATCAAAAGAACTAAAAATCTCAATAAACTCAAGAGGAATAATATTGAAATATTTGCTGAAAATCACTGAATTGAATTTCACAAAATCAAGAGTTGATTATTATTATTTTATTACTAACATTGATTTATTATTTAATTTTATATTTTACTGATATTTTACTGATATGTAGCAAATTTGTATATCTATATACTGTAATACTGTAATGGCAAATATTTCCCCATGTGAATTATTTTTGGTTAACAAAATGTTGATCAATGGTATAACATGCAAGTATTGCATTACTGTATGTCCTGTATTGTACATGGGAAATATATGTCCTGTATTGTACATGGGAAATATATGTCCTGTATTGTACATGGGAAATACATGTCCTCTGTGTATTGTCATGACTGGATGGACGTTACCAGTGCTGTTGTCACACACTTTGCTCTTCTAAGTTTTTGCATTTAACTTAATTGTTTAGTTGCTTTGTCAGGATAATTCATTTTCATGCAAGCAGAAGATTATATATATATATATATATATATATATATATATATATATATATATATATATATATATATATATATATATATATATATGTAGGATATGTATACAGACACACATATACAATAGGAATGCTGACATACCATGTAGATTTTAGGTGGGCCATAATATATTTTAAAACAGTTAGTCTTGAAATGTTATTGTTACTTTAATACATTTTCTTAGCCAGTAGATAATTCTTATAAATAGAAGCCAATATATTTAGAATGTGAAAATTGATTGTTACCTGTTACATATTTATGCTGTAAGATTAGTCACGCCACGCTTGTTAGATATATGTTGTTGCTTGCTCTATAATTAGATTTGCTGTATGATTAATTGTGCTCAAATAGTTGTGTCACTCTAATGTTTGTAGTTTGACTTACCAATCAATAAATATTGTTATAATGGCGTGTGGCAGAATATGCTTTTGATGTTGTGTGCAAAAAACTTAAGTGTTCCCTAAAGTGACTGAGAGAAATTGTATTTGATGTTTTTAGCTTGCCATATATTTAAGAGAATTTTATCCAATATAATATACCACATGTTGTCATATTGCCTATAACGATAAGACATTTCTTGTGTGCCAAGAATGGATACACTTTAACTTTATTATAGCACACAATTTTCTTTTTCTCTGTCAAAGGTAAACGAAAAATGAATTTATTAAAATGATTTTTATACAACCAATTTCAAATGTCAATTACACAATTTCATCCTTATTTTGCTACTAAAGTATTAAAATACTCTTAAAAAGGTTTAAAGAAAAAAAAAAAAATCTGCCTACTAGTACATCACAAAGTTTAAAGTCCACAATAAAGGCTATGTTAAAATGGAGTAAGGGTTGTTAAATATTTATAATTTGATTTTAAAAAGAGACGGTGTTACTTTGCGTATGAGGTGAAGCTAAGTTGATCCTCCTAATTAAATAAATAAAATGGAAAATATTATTATAAGAAATGACTTTTGAAGGAGAACGCTCCAAATTTGTTGATTCCAATAGCAAATTAAAAGGAAAAAGAAAATGCATTTATTATTATATTTTGGTCCAAAGTAGCTCCAGTAAAAACAATTCCAATATTTAATTGTAGATTTGTGGGGGGGGGGGGGGGGGGAATGGAGTGACAGCCAAATACGTTATCAGAGTTGCCAAATCAGTTGTTGGATTCTCGTAGCCAGGAGAACAAAAAGTATTGAATGCATGATAACAAAATACTTACGAAATGTATAAGTTATTTTCACAAGAAAAACAAAAGTTTTAAAGTATATATAAATGTACGTATCATTGTATTCGTTATTAATCACTTAATTTGGTTTGGCTAAACCAAGTTTTGGGTTTATATTTCTCTGGAGAAGATTGTCAGGACTAAATTGACATCACAACATTTTTGTGTCTTCGTTTTAATTAAATTTAAGTGATAATTTAAACAATCAAGGTTGTGACTTGTATAGATAAAAATGTTTTGTCGCGCATTTCCAATGTAATTGCAATGAGTTACAGAAAGAAAGATCCAATAATTATATTGTTATCTCTACAAGTTTTAAATTGGATATGTGATATTGTGTTGTTTATATTTATAAATTTATTGAAATATGGGTTGGAATTTGGAGGAAATAATAATCTAGTTTAAATTGGAAGTGTTAAAAATATATTTTTACTGCAACGATTTTAAAGCATAATACTCAATTAAAAAAATAACAGGTTTAATGGGATTGATTGTTTCAGTGACACTTTTTCATACATTAAAATTTTTCCATATACCAACTCTTCTTTTTAATTTTTACACTTATTGTATATGACATATTGTAAACCTCAATTATTTTGTATACTTTTAACAAAAATAAAAAATTCTTATAACTATAGTTTTAACTATATATTTTGAGAAATATCCTTTTCAATTTTTATCCCTTCAATAATTTGGATCAACATGACATGATGTTACTGTGAGCTAGCAATCAAGTAATCAATGTCTAATAAATCTAAATTAATACACTCAATCAGGGTGACATTCAATGCTTTTGCTTGTATATTATAACATCTAGGACAATAATTTGTTTTCAGGAAAACAAAAAATGATGGTGGTGTAACTTACTTAGTGTAGGTAAATCAAGCCCAATATTTAAAATTTCATTTCACACCACAGAGAAAAAAAAATCAATATAGGTGTTCTCAATTTCACCCCGGCTACGGGGTGAAATTGAGCATATAGTTTCAAAAAATTATGACTGGTTTTGGGCTGAATTTTGAGCCTTAAACTACCATGGTCCTAATTACTAGGGGTCTTGTTATATGATGTAACAACTCCAGGCCCACCCCCAAACCCCCAAATTAATTTTTTTATTTTTATTTGCCCAAAAGTCACTTTAAAAATATTTTCAGTAGGAAATCGACGCATATTTAAACAAAATGAAGTTAATTTTTGTATTCAAGCAACTTAATTTCAAAATTTATATTGTCTGAATGGTATTTGATAGTTTCACCCTTCATTAATGTTAATTAGTAATCTTTTTACTAGATTCCAAAAACTCAATGTTATAGATAGGGAAAAAAATTAATATTTTATTTTTCAGCTGCATTTTTGGTTATGGGTATATCTATTGGTACTAAAGGAGGAGGTGGTGTCCCTAATTTTTGGCTACCTGGCACCCTTGACCCTGAAATGACCCTGTCTTCTTTAAATTTTTATTTTAGAGAAAATCCAACAGCACCATTAAATTCGTAGGCCCTCAAAACCTAAGAATCGACATCTTGGTCATTCACATGTCAAAAATCATACTTTGTAGGAGAGGGTCCTGACCCTTTCCTGTGGACGGACCCTTTTTTCAAAATAGTCTTAACCTGAGAACGGGTTGAGATATTTCAGCAAGTAAGATGTTGATGTGTAGTTTTTTGGGGGCAAGCAATCCAGTGGTAAGGTTAAAACTTTGCTAAGTGACAAGGAAAACATTTTCAGGGTCACTTAAGGGTCAAGGATCAGGGTCAGATAATAATTATGGTACTCATTGTTTACAGTCTCTAAAATACAAAATGCCAAAGTTTCAGAATGATACAGCTAAATTAAATTTTAAGGCCTATATTACATGGGAAATGTGTTTAAAGTCACCCTGGGCAGGTGTTCAATTTCACCCCGGAGAATAAATTAGGCTATTAAAAATAGACCTCTTGCCTAATTGCAATAAAAATTGGTATGAATGGTCAGGAAGATATATGTGATAGGATGCTACCAGATTCACATGCTATCTTTTACCCCACCACCCTCCAGGGTAGAAATTTTAAGGGTCTTTGTTTATTTGTTAACTTTCCCACTTCTTGGAAAATAATTTATTCTGGAAAAACAAATTACTAAGGGAACTCAAAAAGCCAGCAAAATTAAATTTGGACATGTGAACTATTTTAAGTTAGTGGCACAACGCACAACCCACTATTGATAAACAAGGGTTAAAGTTAAAATAAGCAAGTGTTCAATCTCACCCCGCGGTTGACTGTAAATAAAGTCGTGTAAGTGACGTGGTGCTCAATGTACAAAAAATGTTGCTTGCTTGCATGTAATTGAATATTAAAACCAATCGTGTATATCAGTATAGTGTATATTAATTGTATAGTGCAATGTATGGCTCCTTGTCATCAGGCCCCATCATCAAGGCATATCCTAGATTATTTAACGCGATACGTATACATACTTTACGTCTTTGAAAGTAAAATTTTTATATACTGCGATCATCACTACCTTTATCCCGTTTATAATAATTACATAACAAATGCATTGTTATATCAGATTGTGTGGTTTTTATTGCAATGGAAACGATGAGAATATATAGTTAAATAACTCGATCGTATCCACTTAATTTTACTTGATATTGAAACAGTGAATTCAAAACTTGGTGTAATATTTTTATTTGCCAATTGTCAATTAAATTATCCATGAGCTTATTTGTCGTCATTGCACTTGATATGGTGACTTTCCAACCAAAAATAACATGCAGTCTGCTGCAAGCAATGTCTACATCTAATAACAAAAAGTTGCGTTTCTGTAATTTATACTTTAATTAAATATAATGGTCTTTATTCAGAAAAGGAAAAGCATAGAAAATAAAAACATTTTTGAAAGGGTCCGCAACTATATATTTGAAATATTTGAAATTATATTTGATGTATAGTTTTATTTATACTGCATGTTTAGTATTGGAAATCGGTTATCTCCGCGTATTTTTTATTCAGAATATTAGGGATTATTTTCACGACACGAATATCCAATAATGGCAAATCCATTAATTCCTACATTAAATTTTAAGGACCTAATAAATTACGTAATTTATGCTTCATTGATGTTATTATAGCACAATTGATCTAAGTTATAGAACAATATAAATAATTATTATTCTGCGTACAACGTTGTACATAATGATTGCACTTTGTAAATTTTAAATGTTAATTAACATATAGTCATGATGGAGTATATTAATAGCTTATTATGTACGTATTATGCTGTATTGAACAAATTGTGCAGAAAATGAGCTAGCATAATTATTACGTATTATTTTTGTCCATGTATATTACTATTATGATTATATTACACATAAAAATAAATAAATAAAATTTAAAATATTTTATTTTATTTTACAATTAATTATAATGACATATAATATAAATGTTATGCTTTCTGTATTATTAATTATTATTTTCTTTTATTATTTATATGTACAGTATAATATACAATTAAAAGTACTCATATATAGTTAAAACATCATTGTTCTTATGTACTTATGTATATTAGGGATATTTTATTATCAGTGATATATGCAGTATGCAGGGGCTATATGATATCGTTTTGTTCCTCGTGACATAATAAGGAAACCCCATAAAAACAGATGGGCTTTGCGCATGGACAAAAATAAATACGTAATATTTATTGCTGTAGCTCAATCCAGCAACATTTATGCATAAAACATCATAAATTTATGCTATCTGGCATAATTAATAGTTAAAATGTTCAGTATAATTATTTTCATATGTTATAACTGTCTGCAGCATTTTGTATTTAGGAATTCTCAGCATATAAAAGTAATACATTTATTTTTGACGTGTGAATATTGCATGGTGGCGAAGCATTTGACATTTTAGCTGCGGATTGATCCAAAATTGTTCCATAACATCATAGAGAGAGTTTCTCTCATTTTATATAATACTGCAACATCAGGCCTTACTTTGCATTGCTGTACTTACGTCACTGTATTTAATGTAAGATGATGAATATACACAAAAATAGACAAAAAAAGTAAAAGGTGTGGACAAAATTTACTTATCAAATCTTCATTATATTGTAATGGTAAAAAAAAAAAAAAAAAAAAAAAAAATGCACAATAACATATTAAAGTTTATTTATACTATTATACTATTATTATACATTTATTCTATGTTACATTGTGATTCTTAAAAATCTGTCTCTAAATTAATTTTGTATTATATTAGTATGCATATGAACTGCCAACTGTGCGTTAATAAAATGTTTTAGCTATGTTGAAAATAAGATAGCAATTAATTATATATAATAAGAATAAGGTGTACAAAGTGTGATACATTATTATGCTTTTGCTGTATAGATAGCATAACAATTAAGTGCAACTACATTTTATTAAATGTAGGATATTATATGAAATCAAATTATATTGCCATATATCTTAGCAATATTTATCTATCTTACAATGCCAATTTCAGATTCAAATTCTCTTATTCATTTCTTTCATCCAAAATGCATAATACGTACAATTAAAATGCATCAAAATGTATTGTAATCATTAAATCTAAATGTATCATAAATGTTAATGTATCATCAGTAAATGTATAAAATCAATATTGGCTCCAAATGTGACGAATGATTGTCAACATATTTACAAACAGTCAAGAATTACATTAATATTACATGTTGTAAATTTGTATTCAAATTAAGACATATATCATTCATAAATTCATCAACTGAGTAATTGGTAATTTAATACGAAAACACTTTTGAATGCAATTTAAAATTAGTTTGTTTTCTCGTTTATCCAAAGGAAAATATTATAAATATTTAGACCGCGCGCAGCTACAAAATGAACCTTTATTAATTTCATTTTTTTATTATTGTTTTTTTTATGTTATTATACTTTTAATTACATTGGTAGTTCTAGTATTTTGGTCATGAATTATTTCGTGGCTTTTAAAGAATTCAATATTATGTTTTACTTTCATTGCACATTCCATGATAAAAACACAATAAGGTACAGTGTATATTATATACAGTTAAAACATTTTGAAAATATCTATACATTGTGATCGAAATTTAGCTTACCACAGATTATGCGTATTACTTTTTTTTTTAAATTTAAAAACTCTATTTGCATCAATAGAGTTTAGTACAAATTTCCAAACTATAAATATAGATGGTATATTTGGTGTAGACTTGGTGCAGTATTATACTATTTATTTACTATATATATTATTATTATATTATACTATTTATTTACTTATACGCTTATATACGCTTATTATTTATTTTTCCACCAAAATATATTTCATGCATTATCTGGTTCATTTTTCTGTTAACTTTGCATCTAATTTTTGCCTTTATTATTATATTATTAACAGGCAGAGAACTTGACTCTTTTAGATTTTATTTCAGAGTCAAATTGCGTGTGCTCTGCTCCTTTTAGTGTATAATGCATGCGCAATAACTTTTATAAAATATTATATAACATGATGAATATTATGTATTTTGTTCTATGTTACATTTCTAGAAATAAAGAAACTGTAAGAAAATTATTTAGCTTTTACAAAGTTACATTTTATCCATGTGTCTTAATTTTCTTAAAGTATGATATAAATATCTAATTTCAATAAGGTGCGTAATTGACAAGTAGAAAAAAAAATGTCGTACAAAAACTGATTAGCACACAATTTGTTACAGAAAATATATGAAATTTCTATTATTTCATAATTGTTCTATAAATTTGGCTATATAGTCCTCACTTTTATTTTTAATTGCCATTCATTTTTGAATCAATTTGCCAGATATATTAAAAATGTGTTAACGATATTTCTGTATTTTATTGCAAAACATGATAGTTCATGCTATGTGTCTCGTTTGTATGGTGCTGTACGCACTGTAAGACGATGCTGCAAGAAACTATAACACCTAAGTAACACGGTAAGTGTACCTACAATTATGCAACATCTCGGCTTGTTCGCTTCTTAGTATATTCTTTAATTGAAAATGAGATGCATGGGCAGCGTTACTTAACCCGCACTGCGACTCGTGGAATTTATTTCGGCACGTGGCCCCCACCATGCTCTATGAAATTATCTTAATGATATTTTTTTCAATAATTAAAAGCATGATTCAAATTGCCTTTCAATTTATTTCCACTCATAATATTTGTGTATATGTCAGAGTGAAAAGTGTATATACCCGCAACATCTCTAAAGACAAAGTATTGAACAAGTTTGGAATACTGGGAACAACTTTTATTGTAAATTATGTTTAGTTAATAATATTGTGATTTGTGATCTTTTTAAACCACTTTTATTTACTTCCAATTTTTCTAACAAGTAACATACGAGTCTATATTTGTGTTTGAAGTTTGAACTATGATAACCCTGACGAATATAGGATCATCTATTTCAAGTTCACCAAGTTTGCACAAGTTATGAATATGAAAAACACAGAAAAAAAATTGTTTAATAGTTTAAAGCTCGCTATAATATATTATACAGGCGGGTGTTCATATAAAAAAAATGGTTAAAGTGCTAGCTAGGTTTTAAACAAATGTTTACTTTCAGATCAAGCTAATGGAATGCATAACATGCAGGACTTTTATAAATTTAGTTTGATTTCAATCAATATTAAATATATATATTTTTTAAATTTATATTTTTTTGTCGAGAAAGCATATTTAATAAGCACTATTAGAGCAAGCTAGCGCCTAAATGCAATCTGTAGCAATCTGTAGCTATAATACGAAAAAAAAATGGACACATCTATGGATGTTTTACAAAATATATCATAATTAATATAAAACTTCACATTTTTAATTTAATGGGAGAGCGTTGGAGCACTATTGGAGGAAGGGAACATTAATAGAAGAGCCATTTAAATAATAATATTATTTATAAATTGAAAGTGGATGACTGCGCTGGAACTCTCCTGGAGGAGCTAAAAGCTGTAAGGAACACCAATGCATGCTTGATGGAACGACGTTTTCTTTTTAAACATGGACTATACAGTATTTATTTATTTCCTCCTTTTCATTTCGTCTAATTTAAGGCTATTACAATTTACAATGAATTGTTTTACAAAAGAAAGCACGGCAACAGCAAAAATAATGAGTATATATCAATTAAAGAACAAAAAAACAACAACAACTATAAATCTATGAGCTTGTGTGATTTATGGTATATAGATTAAAAAAAAAAAAAAAAGAAGAAGAAGAAGAATAAAAAAGTTTTCAAATTCAAGTTTTATTATTGGCTATTGGGAGATTAACAAAAAAGACCAATTTTTTAAAATAAAATTGAAGAAAAAAATATATTCGAGTTTTAAATTTGAATTTGTTAACTTCCTGTAAAACTTGCTTTGCAAAACAAACTAATTTGTTATATTATATGAATAGAACTTTTTCAAAATTCCTTAACAGTATAAAAAAAATTGTCATTCATGCATTTTGCATTGGCCTTAAAAGAAATTGCCGTAAAAAAGTATAACATTGATTTTGGTCAAAAATTAATCTAGAACTTTGGGATAAAGTCACATTTTTTATTCTGCAAGTTGAAGAATAAAATAAAAATTTTCCATAAAATTTGTTGTATGGAAGTTTTTAAAAACATTTTCTTCGTGATTTTGAAATCAGCCACATATTTCTAAAATTGTTTTTTCTAAACTGTATATAGAAATAGCCATTTTAAAATATTAAAACAAAGCCCATATTGCACTTTTTTTTTTTTTTTTTTTTACTCTAATTCAATAACTGATAAAAATGTCAATGTATACTATGACTATCATATAAAAATATATAATAATAATAATAATAAATGGTTTTTATTACGAGGCCAAAAAGGGTACACACCCACTTACATGGTCCTCTGACTTATTCTTAACATATTTAGATATTATCGTCAGAGTATTTAATTTTACAATAAAACATAAAATACACGAACATAATATAATATTATTTCACTATAGTAATCATAATCATACATATAAAGAGCATTTATGTATTTTTTATTTACTTATTCTGATACAATTAAGATAAACAACTTTACTGACATATTATGCTATGATATATAATAATGATCAAAATTTCTTTTTACAAACTCAATACGCATATTTAGATAATTATTTAGTCTTTAACTCTTTTATTCAGACTTAATCAATAAACAAAATTATAGTAACATTGATTGCTATTTTTAACTAATAGCGATTTCAGCATTTTAATGCAACATTGTGTTAATGTAGGAATTCTAAATTTATCTCCATAAATATGTGTCTTTTAATCCACCGACTGACATAAGGAAGAACACCCCCGGAATCGACCTCAGATGAAAACCGCCCGCACCCGCTCCCGTAATGGCTTACTATACATGTATGCAGCAATTCGAAAATCTGTCTGTTTGAATTGTGATCAACCTATTTTTCTATTGATTATTATTCTGTATCAAAGAATTATGAATGTTTAGATGAAGGAATGCCTCTGTTGTATATTTTTGTATTGTTATGCAAGACTAACTTTAATTATAATGAAATCTCATTTATTATATTACAGTATAATGTTATCCATACACCAAAAGGCTCTGGTTGCTACTAAATGCTTATTCAAAACTTAATTTTTAGTACTCATACTAAAAATTAAGACAAAAATATATGTGTAATACTTAAATTATAGTTCCAAAGTGAGACGGGTGCCTCTAAGTGTCAGCGCATAACACGAGCTCTCAGACAAAATTAAAACACACAACAAAATCATTGTGGTCGATTAAGTAAAATAGACATATACTTTTCAATTTAATATGCAACCACCAAAACGAGGGAGGGTTCCAGTCGTTTTAGCTATAGGTTGCATAAGCGCGAGAGTTGTATTTTATACTTGCAATTTTAATTAAACGTGGGGTACATAAAACAATCAGAATTTCATCATATTTAATGTTTAATTTATAAATAATAATAAAACAACAATTTTATAATAATTTATTTTTTAACCCAACGTAGGGTAATTTTTAAAACTTCTATAGAATTAAAATCTATTTAGAATCACATCAGTGTTTCTTCTATAGTTTTGAGCAGTATATTTCATTGTTAACAGCAGACATGGGTGCACAGTTTTGAAAAAAAAAATACTGTACGTTATACTTTGCATATCATATCATAGAGCCCTACTCAAATTTCTACTACTTGGAACTTTGGAAAAGATTGGTGGCGAACCCTCTAAACTCTAAAAAAGCATAATTATACTACTTCGATATGCATTATTGACGCAAGGGAGGTGTTGATTAGAAGGGACAGCCAATGTTAACATTTATTTTCGGTGTATCATGACGATTTACACACCATGCATTGATATAAGAGCCTTGGTTGCTGACGTGGTTCCGGCGGCGACTGCACCTCAAGTAGCCAGCCCAGCACTTCTCCACTGTGGCTGCCTGCCTGCTAATGGACCAGACAGACGAGCCTTAGGAATGGCAGTCTCAGGAAAGTGCACTTCTAACCATTCCCACGCTCTCGACTTAAACTTTTACACCTTAACGTTGAGCAGCATTGCGCAGTTGTACTATCAAACAGTCAACTCAGCACCAAACAAATAACACCATTTAATAACTTGCTTTCAATGTATTTTTATTATTTACAATTCAAAACAAAAACAAATCAGTAATAGTCTTGTATTTAATAGCGAATGCTTAGCTTTAATAATGTACAAATATTACGCGAATAAATAAAAGGTTATTCACAATTAATTAATTGTTGCTAAATTTTAGTAATATTATAAAATATTAAAAATAAGCCTGCACGATTTGACAGTGCATGATTGAAAAAATTAGAACTGGTCATGTTATTAAAAAATTAGATGGACCTCTCTAGTGATTGACAGATCGTAAACAGAAGGCAGTGGGGGAGGGCACGAGTAACGAGTAAGAGTAACGCGCACAGTCTCGGTGTATGTGGAGTTGCAGCTTGACGTGAGTAGTGTGCGAAAGTGTTGAGTATATACCACAAGATAGTGACACTTATATTGCCACCACTAGATAGTGAGACAACTATATATTGCCACCAAAAGATATAGTGACATATCTATATATCCACCAAAAGATATTGACACAACTATATATATATATATACATATATATTATATATTATATATTGCCACCAACAAATAGTGCACAACTAAATATTGCCACCACTGGACATGAGGGGCAACTTCTTATTTTATGTTATATGGGGTCTTCTCCTGGTTTCCGAAATAATTTTGACGCCAGTTCCAGAATATTTAAAGCATCTGCAAGAAGAATCAGAGAAATCTATAAAGCACTTACGAGATAGTACAAATCGTGTTAAGAATTTTCATTCTTTAGCACGATCGTATTCTCCTTCGTCTGTTGGCATAGGTAAGAATAAAATAAAATAATAATTATTGTCGCGAATTTTGTGCTTATGACGCGAAATTTGTAATGTGCATTTTACAATATTGACTGAAATGTTGCGAGACCCTCAAATATTGTTGTTACACTGTATTCCAAGTGATGTTGATACACTAATCTCTCTCTAATATCAAGAATACAAGATCGATAATACACAGCAATGCATATAATATAAAAATTATATATCACTATGTACCTATGATAACACAAAAATTGAAGTAACATTTACGAGAGGCTCTGCATGAGCATCATGCTTATATGTGAATAATATGAATGAATGCGGTTGACTCATTACAATTTGCGTAGCGATTCATTCTGAAAGATGCAATATATGGAATATTATGATATATAATTAATTATACACATCTATATAATATAACCAGAACCAATGATTTAGAACCATTTAGCATAATATGGTTTTTGGACTATTTCAAAAAAGCTTATACACATAAACCCACACACCTATATTACAGTATGTATATAGGTTAATATATTAATAATTTCTTGCACATTTGGTGTAGAAATATTTATAAAGTATTTACTTTAATATTAAAAATTACTTTTATTATTTTTCAGCACTTTTTTTTAATCGAGTACTTTTCTCTGCATTTAAAAATGTTACTGCATTTTAAATATAGCTATCGATAAAATGAGCCAATTAGTATGCAATATTAAGAGTTACAATGCAATTCGAGCAGTGTACGCGCAGTTCAATTGTGCAATCTCATATTACATGTAACTGTAGAATGCTGAGTACAGTACAATGTAATATTAAGCCATATCTGTTAAGGAGGGGCGTAAAATTGATACAATGGTGGTTTAGAATTAATTTTCGTTGCCCACACTTTTTGAGTTGAAACATCCAAGTTGCAACTTGGACATGTCGCCAACACTGCAGACGTGGTTCAGCCTTGTACTCCATTTTTTATTATATTATCAAAATACTTTTAGGGGTGGTTTAACCCTTAAAACTACAAAGATTTTTAATGCATATAATTGATACAATATGGCGCTTAAAGCGTTTAATTTTTTTTTGTTGCACATAAAAATCAATCAGGGTTCCTTTACTTCCTTTAAATTTCCTGAAACTTTTACGGAGCCTTGCAATGATGTAGACGCTGGACTGGGGTAATTTTGAGCAAAAATATCAAATAACTTCATGCTGAATTGTTGTTAAAATCAAAATTAAGTTTATAAATCCTTCAATAGGTGGTGCTTTTTTGGTGCGTATTTAACGCCCCCCCCCCCCTAATCAATTTATTTTTTCTTCTATATCAATGGTTTTTATTAATTGCAATGCGTTAATATTTGATTTCAAAGTGAGATGTCCAAAACATGTGTGAAGTGCGTAATAAGCTGACACGCTTTGATATACCTTTAGGTCATGACTCAAATATTATATAACCTTTTTAATTTATATTTAGGATTGTATTCATAATTATAAATCGTTGTATTTATTTAAACAGGCAAGACAAAATATTTTATAGTTTGATAAAGACATTATTCGTTTTTCCCCTTTTTCAATACTTTGGTATAGGTACAAATCCCTGTAAAAAATATTTGAAGTTTCCCTCTAAAATTTTATTTATTCAATTTTAATTTTTTAAATTTTCTTTTTTTATACCTATCATTATATTCCTTAAACAATTTCCGTGAAAACGAATTTCACAAGCAACATTTTTGTTTTGTTCTGAATTTTGTTGTATGGATATAGATATATGCTTAATTCGTATAATTAATTCTAATACTGAAAAAAACAAGCAAACGATCAAACAAGTGAGTGATGCGCCCGATAAAAAGAGAAGTAAAGGAAATGAAACAAAAGGAGAGAAAAGCCAAATTGCACGCAGTTCAAGTAAGCGATCATAATTATGAAAACAAATAAATCAATTCTCTGGCCAATCCAATGCTTTCCTTTCACACGTTTGCTGAAAATAAATACCATGATATTAAAAATTTAATAAAAATTAGGTTGATTGATCAAATGCTATAGTAAAATTAGGAATATTAATTAGCTTTTATGAAATACAAAACGCATCGTCGTCTAACTACTAATTGCTTGATTCAATATTACCAATCAACTTTGCAAAAATTTGAGACAAAGTATAAACTTCTTAGAGCATACAACACAAATTGCTTTTGCATTCAATGTTAGATACCTATACAACAATATCTGTAATGATAATTAATAATAATATGAATGTAAAATGTATATAAGTATGTGAAGGTGAATTTTTATTTATTTAGACATAGGTAGTTTGCTGTAACATTTCATTTCTTTTTCCATCTAACACAAATATTCTGATCTATACGTGTTTGTAGTAAAGCTGTTTATTGTTATTTGATTGGGTTTTTGAAAAAGAACGCTCAATTAATATGATTCCACCAATTCTACTAAATAATTACATTTCAATTAATTGAAGAAAAAAAGTCAATTTTGTGATTGATACGTATCCTTTACTTTACTTGATTGCAGAGGCAAACGGTTTTACTTTGCACTTCGGAACACCTGATGACGAACTCAGCCAATACCCAGACCGTCAAGTGTGGTTGGTACTAGCGTCAATTGTGCGAGCTACAAGATCAACTATGACTGTCAGCATCAATGTCCGGCTAACAGGAGGCTCGTCAACGCAACAATGGCAAAATATGACACACCATTCACGACATTTTCAACACTTCATCCGCTTTGATATTACTCAATTTATTCCACTGAACATGGAAGCTACTGGACTGTCAGTGCAAATTAATGCTTGGAACAGTAGGGAAGAATCGTTGATAGTAAGTGACGTGCTCGTGACGACTGGTGTAGAACGTGGTCCATTGCTGATTGTAGCACACAGGGAACTGCCCAAAAAGGAAGGCAAGTCCAGGGGTTTGAACTGGAAATAAGAGAGAGAGAGAGAGAGAGAGAGAGAGAGAAAGTAAGATTATTTTTTATAGTCATTGGTTGTACATTAAAATCTCTACAGTAATAAATTTAGCCTACAATGTAATTACTAAATAATGACAGCACTTGATAGTTTAAACTATATATAGTATTATTGACTTTTGATCGATTTTAAATATAAGGATTGAATATGTTAATAACTTATTAAACCTGGTAAATATATAATTGTTCATTATATAGTATTAGTAAAATAATACAAAATAATGCATACTTCATAATTATATACCTATACTTCAATTGCACTCTCTCTCTCTCTCTCTCTCTCTCTCTCTCTCTCTCTCTCTCCTTACATTAAATTAGAAAGTTTCACTGATCTATGATTAAATTACAGGAATCAATACAATTCCCAGTCGTGCCCGACGCAATTTGGTACGATATGAAGGACGGGTGGAATCTACCAATCATCTTGCATGTCAACTGGAGACCTGGCAAGTTCCTACAGCAGATTTGAACTGGCAGTCCTGGGTGATCTACCCTTTGGTCCTGTCTCTCAATAATTGCGTGGGCAAATGTCCGACGCCGCTGATACACGAGAGTCTCAACCCTAGCAACCATGCTTTGGCAAGAACTTTCTTCAGGTAATTTACTTCAATTTTCATCAATGACATATGAGATTACATTGACTATACAAGTACATTATAATGAAGAAGATGGACGATTTTCTCTTTTATTATATATGCATGTTCTAAAAGAGAACATTGTCTTCAATTGATAGGTATGTGAATTTATAATTTTTGAGTACGTTTTGGTATTTAATTAATTTTTGAAAGTCGCAAAATGACGTCAAGGTCGATACCTTTTTCCTTTATACATTACATGCATCACTTATTGATCGTGACGTCATTTTTTTATTTTCAAAAAATAATTAAAAATACTTAATGATCTCAAAAATTAGAAATTCGTGTATCAATCCAATCGATTTAAGAAATTGACCTCTTTTAAAATATGGAATAGAATTACCCCCTAAAAAATTGGTCTTCCTCATAAATCAATTTCTGCAAAAATTACAATTAATTATATACGTAATTTTTTTTTTTTTACGTATATCATATAATACAAAAAGTTCCGTAAAAAAGTCATAAAAATGACATGTGCCACGGATGTCGTGTTGTTAGTTCCGTCATGTTAAGTGTGCTTCCTTTTCCGCATTTTGAGTAAACAGAAGCACACCTTATGTTTACTCAAAATGCGGAAAAGGAAGTGCCGGAAAAGGAAACCACGTGACGGTAAAAGTGGGAGGCAGCTCAGGCCTAGCTTGCTGCTGGCACCAACTTTTCTCCCACTTTTACCGTCAAGTGGTTTCCTTTTCCGGCCACTTCCTTTTCCGCATTTTGAGTATATAAGCAGTCATTCACTCGTAACGTGAGTAAAAATGAAATGCTTCAAATGTCATTTTGTTGGCAAACTTTGTTTGTTGTTATAGATTACAACTTCTTTTTTTTTTTTTTTTTTTTTTTAATTCTACAGTTGTAATATTTTATAAAAGTTGATCATAATATTCACAAATTTTCCAATTATCTGCTTGATTCGTACTTTTCATGGGTTACATTGCTATATATACATGGCCAATATTTGCTTACAGTACATCTGTTGGAGACATTAGTTACAAGTATAGGTGATGAAAGTGAATTGTGTTATAACAAAATAAATAAGAAAGCAATTATTAAATACCTACTGTATATATCAGTATTTAATGCTCAGACAATAGCAAGTACTTAGTATATAAATAAATAAATAACCATCTTGAATGCTAAGAAGTTTTTTCAATGTAAAACAATAAAAATAACAGGATAAACAGGAATTTCTATTTGCATGGAAAATAATACCATCAGTAAAGCCATAGATCACATAACAACATGTGTTTTTTAATGAATAAACACGAAATGGGATCTTCAAAACTGATGACAAAATTTTACCAGAATATGTTAATGTAGCCCCACGAGAGAGCGGGAAAAAACTGTATAGTATGTAATTCAAGTGACTATTCATGTTTGTGACATCAGATACATGCAAAAATTAGTATGAAAATGTTGTGCGGGTTGCATAAATTGAATTTTCTGATCACTGCTACGGGGCTACAGTTAGGTTTTGAGACAAACTAATGTTATTTATGTAAATCTCATCAAGTGTTTTGTGATATAAATGCTTATGTTTTTCTCTGGTCCAATAAAAAAATTAGAAATACATTTTCATAGCAGGCCTTTAATATGATATGTATGTATATTCATACTATGAACATAGGGAAACCATAACAGTGTTCCAAGTTTGAAAGACAAAAAATAGAGCACGAAGATGAAAGGCAATACAATTTAAGATCAAGACATGAAATTAAAGCTAGTGTAGATAAAAATATATTTCACATCTAATCCAAACGTATTTCATTGATTTTGAGCAGAGAAGTTGTTTAATTTGTCTTATTATTATTATTTTTACTATTCAATTTAAAGGTATATAGAAAACATGAAACAACATGTTCTTTTTAATCATTAATCACAAAATGGGATCTACAAAATTGATGATATAATTTTTAACCAGAATGTAAATGTTACGTTTTACAAGAGAGCGTAAAAAAAACTATGCAATTTTTGGGCATAGGGCAATATAACTATAGTATGAAAATGTTGTACAGGTTGCATAAATCGAAAATTTCTGATCACTGCTTTGAGTTTTGAGACCAATTAATGTTATTTATGTTATGACATTATGTCTTATGCATTATGTATTGTTATGTAAAGGATAATGGTTTCATGGTGTCTATGCCTTTAAATGTTTGAAATTTTTAAGATTTTGTTATTGCAGATCGAGTGACACGTATACACCTTATCATTTAAAATGCATTGCGAACATTTATATCAATCCTGTTATTTATAACCAACAATGAAATGAAAGCACTTCATTTCACACGTTCTTGACGCTTTAATTAATAATTCAAATGTTTTTTTTTTTTTCAACATCATCTAGACTAGATGATATACATTTTGCAATTTTATAAATTTAATCAGATTAGCAATAAAGCCCGTTTTTCCAATTATTTGGCATTCAAATTAATGACAACTCCTTTTACATGCAACCTATACGTATTGTTAAGAGTTGTGAATAATTCAATTATATACATTATATATTATTAATTATTATATTAAAATATGATAGTTTCCAAGAGAAATGCAGATGCACATTGTCTCTTATTTTTACAACAATATGTGCCAAGTGTTTGCTTTCAATATGATATAATAGCAATTGACTAACGGCTTCATACCTTGGTAAAGTTGTTATATAATTACAAAAGTTCTTTTAATTAAACTAAAAAGTTTATTATAATAGGTTATGGATATACATATTATAATATTATAGAACGGTGAAAATAAGTTGCTAAAGTAAACAAAGAACTCCTTTTTTTTTTTTTTTACTAATAATATTAATATTTTATACGCTACTGCTTGACTCGTATACATCTCCATGGTATTACTTTTAATCATTATATAATATTATTTAACATTTATTAGAATTATTGGTATATAGATTTGCTAGTCTGCGGGACTGCAACAGGATAATCGTGTTGGGTGTTGTTCTTTTTCTCTACACGACTTTTCACGTCTGACATTGAGCATTGGTCACATTTTTAGGTACGAAGCCCTTAGTCCCTTGAAGATGTGACCATACAACGTTGGACGTGAAGAGAAGAAGAACGACACCCACCACGGTTGTCCAAAACACTAGCAATGTTTTCCCACAAAGTTGGGAAACTATTTAGGTGAATATATGTCTCATTATATTGTCTCAGTCAATATTTATGGACTGCTATTATAATTTTGGGAAAATGTGCACATGCAGAATATCAAAAAAGGAGTTCATGTGTTTTAATTGTTTTCAGATCTTATATAAATGGCAGTCATACTGAAATTCAGTGCGTCCCAATCAGTTTCCGCGTGGTGACCCTACTGATGCAAAACGGAGTGGGAAATTACACCCTAGCCTCTAGTGACGACCTGTCTGCCACGCGATGTGGATGTCGCTGATCCTTGTGTCATCCTCAAGCTCTACTTCCTTGCTCGAAACAAATTGGTTAAATGTTGTTGTTGCTTGCAGTGAGTTTATTTTAATTTAGTTTTATATGAATAAATCAATTTATAGAAATCAAAATAATATATTTTTTGATACGACACAAAAAGTAGAAAGTATAAGCTTAAAATATATATTCTTAAGCTATATTACAAAGACCCTGTATTATAACTTGCTTTTTAAGTTTGTAGATTAATTGAATAAAACTTTGATGTGCAACGATTGATGGCTATTTAGAGTATTAAGTACTCACATGACACTCGGGTTTGTTCAAAACAACACTGCAAAATGTAATATTATAAACTGTATGATTATAGTAGAGACTACTTTCCTATAATATTAATGTGTTGCTAGTTGCCATCTTCTGTTTCATTGATGGCACCGTGTATCAGTATGTATTAATTGTCTATGTTTTTTTTTTTTTTTTTTTTTTTTTTTTTTTTTTTTTTTTTTTTGCAATTTATACGTTTTGCAATAAAGCTGTACATCAGTCTGTTCTTACGATTACGTTGCGATAGTATATTTTACTATTAATTAAAATCTTGCATTAAATTTGCAATGTTATTCTTACGAGAAAAACACGCGCTGAATGTGAATGGTAAAATATATTATTACAATCGTTTGTGCAGTAAGTATACGCCGGGCATAGTATCATAGTATATTATATAATAGCATAGTATCATTATAGTATATTATAGCACTGCAGTGTGTAAGTAGCATACTCACACACGTACAGTACTGTACACTTGCCCCAGAAAAACCTGACTGTTAGCATTTTCGTACACATTTTCGTGTATATATTTTGTACACAACATACATTGATCCGTATTTTTTACTCACGACAGCTGTAGGAAAATTAGCAGGACATTTTTATTGCAACTATACTGCTTTACTAAACTTTTTTTATTCAAGTCTTTCAGACTTTGGAAATTTTTAGTTATATAATTTATTTATTAATTTTTTATTTAAATTTAGGCTATGCATGATTAATTAAGTTGTTATGAGAATTGTCTCGCAAAGTGTTTAGGTCCGCCAAACGTTAGTGCATGCAATCACTATATGAGAATTAGCCAATATAAATACAAGAATTAAAAATACAATCGATTATATCCACTGTTGGTTTGTAAATTTCTGAAATTTCAAGAGAAAAAGGTTAACCTTATTAGTGATTATGCTTTCTTTTTTTTTTTATATTCATAATAAAAAATGTAATCTTTGATCCTTTTTTATTGTTATTGCATCAAACGTTATCGTAAGTATAAAACGATGTACCGTGGGTTCAGTCTTAGCAAAATTGAAGGACTTTTTATATTGAACTTCAATTTAAGCCTTTTGAGGAACGCATTGCCATTTTTTTTAAATCGTTGCACCTTTTTGGTTAATGTTTTTATAACGTAAGCGCAGTCATATTACTTATTAAATGGTAAATTTTTTACATGCATACCTTGTAAAGTTAAATGCAGTTTAATTGTCACACTAACACAATCTCTGTCATTCTTCTGTCATTTTTGTTTAGCATGTGTGAAGAAAATTTGGAAACAGTGCATTTAGCCAAATAATAATTAAGCTAATACTTGTTTATGGTATGATTTTCCTTGCAATTTTGAGTACATATTAAATACTTTTTATTGGAATAATGTATGGTCCCCTCATTAATTTGACAGCAGTTTCCTTATATAAATATTAATAATTATTGTGTTTATAATGAATGAACAACAAGAAACTAAAACAACACATGATTCAGATATGTATATGACAAAATAATAATAATAAACTATAGTAAACATGTGTGTTTAAGTCTGGGAGGTTTGAAATACGATGCGAGTGTTTTATAAACATAAAGAATATGATTTGGTGTTTATTTTTCTGTATAAGCTCTAAATGAAAAGCATAATTTTGAGTTGCACTGTTGGTATGGTTTATGTAGCATAACCATACCAACAGCGTAACTCAAAATTATGCATTATATGCATACACCCCCACTTGCATTATACTGTGTGTGTGTGTATATATATATATATATTATGTATATATTATATATATATATATATTATATATATATAATATAATAAAATATAATATTTGGGACGTTTAACGTCAGTTATACTTATATTATTTGCAGTAACGTAGGAATGTGTGAACTAAAAGTGGCATATTCTTAAATTAGGACAATTAGGACAGTTATAATTCTCATTGTACGTAAATTCAGTGATCGCACTGCATGTGAAATTGGTGACGCACTAAAAAAAAAAAAAAAAAAAAAAAAAAATGCCACTCAAATAGTAATGAATACAATTGTAAATATAATATTTAAGTCAGTTTATAAGTATATACTTCTATAATAAAACACCTATTTTAAAACAATACAATACTGCGTTATAATATAACTAAATATATTTAGCAATATGTGCCAATATGTCATTATGTAATGTTTGTAATAAATCATTCAAATTCAAAATTCTTTATTCATTTCTTTCATCCTACACACACAATACATAAAAATATGCATCTGTCCAGGTTATTGCTTTAAAAAAACACAAGCAAATAGAAATGATAGTCAATAAACAGTATACAAAAACAATTACACATAAAAAATAAAACATAATACAAAAAAAAAATATATATACTACAAATAACTACTTATCTGAGTCGTTAATAAACTCATCGATTGAATAATATTGTTTATTTAATAAAAATGTTTTTAAGTTTCTTTTAAACATAATTTGATCTGGTTCCTTTACTTCATATTTGTAAGTAAATAAAGTGATTCTGTGCTCGAAACGTAAATTATGCAGTTTAATTTCTTAGCACTCATAGAACTTTAATTGTCTTAATATCGATATAAAGATCGATATTTTATGCATGTCCTTAAAAATGTAAATAAGTAGGACTTATAGGTATATAAAATCCAATAAAAATGCTTGTAGCCATGCAGCAAACTGCAGCAAACAAGAACTCTGGCAGTCCTACTAATTAGAACTAATACTAATTACTATAATACTGATTCATATATTTTTTAAATTTAATGCATTCATTGTTTGATTGTCAACAACAAAAGAGAAACATATTTTCTTCCAAAAATATGATAATCATGTATCATGATTATACAGCATTTTTCTATCTAAATTTTCTATAATAATTAATGTATACGTAGATTAAAAAAGGTAGACAACACTACCTGACACCATCTGTACTATGGAGATTATGAACATTAAAATAATTACTTTGGAGTATTGCAAGGCAAGTAAGTAAAATATGCTAATTATTAATATCACTTTACTACACACTATATACCCATTAACTTTAATAAGTTTAGATTTATAATTAAAAAATACACTGCATAACTTAAGTGTGTTTATTGATAAGTCTTATAAATATCTGTATCCTGGTTACAATCAATCCACATTGATTGCGCACTTTGACTCATATGCTACATAATAATTTCTAATATTTTTTTTCATGCACAGTTTATAAAAATAAAAATAATAATAACAATAAATTTAAAAAAGGGGGGAGGGGAGGAAACAAAACTATAACTTCCCGTCCTTACTTTTCACAAAAATAAATCTATATAATAATATACAGTGTATATGAGAAGATATCACTTTCCAATCAAGAATTGCAACGTTGACAAAAACACTCATCTTTGTTTTCTCATATAAAATACAATATGTTTTAATTTGTATTTGTACATATTTAGTTCAAATAAGATGCTCAAAAATGGCTTAGAAACACCATAAAAAAAAGTTACAAAGGTAATTCCAGGAAAAGTGTACTTGCCTTAAAAGTTACTATATGAAATATGAACCGCCTGAGTCAATAAAGTTTCTTATTTCTTATTCTTTCTTATTTCTTATACTAAAATGTTTTCTTATGGTATTTCTTGCTGTCCTAGACATTTCATGCTTTTAACCGTAATATAGTAAATATATGTGTATAATATTGTTACCTTGATTGCTCTGTGCCTGATCGCCTGGTCAATCATTCCCTAGCTAGATATCTGTTATAGCTCCCCATTTTGTATTGTTTTGTGCAGATTATAAAGTTAACTTTCACAGTCTATCTATAACATTGCGCGTCAGAACGACACTAAAGTATACGATGTAATTGTGTGTGAGTGTGTGTATTATATATTACACATACACACAAACATACATAGTATAATTCGATAGACCAAAAAAAATAATAATAATAAAAAAAAAAATAATAAAACTTTAAGAGTCTTTTCAATTTATCAAATTTCAAATTTGTAAATACTCTTTTCATATAACATATTTTATAGCCAAACAGTAAATGTTTGAACTAAATAAAGCAAAGAGTTGAGATATTTGGAATTGTTAGTTTTATCTTGAGGTTGTGATTGTGGGAAATGTCAATATTTACAATAGTGAATCATCGCAGAAAAGGTTTTTACTTGCTTGAAAATTATAATTTTCTTTCAATTACCAGATAGACGCAAATTAGTTTATATATAACCTGATATTGGTGACGAGCATATCCGGCAGGTGAATGAGAGAGTAAGTGAAGCGTACACGTCACTCTTTCCCAACTGTTCGCATGGCGGGGTGACTTGAGGAAGCTATAGGGTGGATGGCTCAGGTAGGGTTGAGTTACCATCCGCAATGTTTGCTGCATATGGTGGTATAGGAAATAACCTCACCTGCCTAATTTATTCACAAAATAGTCACTAAATATGGACATAATAACAACATGATATTACTAAAATATGATTATAGTTCAATCGTTTACATTTACGTTTGAAAGAAATACTTTATTCAATTAATAACACTTTACACTAGTTATCATACACTACATTATTTTGTTATCTGTCATACAATAAAGATATAATATGTTATATTAATATATACAGTATGTTATACAATATAGATATAATATGTTATATTAATATAAATATACAGTATGTTATACAATATAGATATAATACAATTGGCTGGTGTAATAACATGAAAATATTGACAAATTTATTGTTTGTTTTTTCCTTGTTTTTGTTTGTGCTTTATATCTAAACAAAATAGTCGAGATTTTTATAAATTTGTAATAAAAATATTTATAACAGTGTGATAACAGTCTTGGTCCTATAAGCCAGACAGATGTCTTGAAAGGGTAAACTGATGTGCGATGTTCACTCACAGCACTCCACAGCATACATGCATTACATGCGACTAGTTGATAGACGGCCCAAGCTTTCACAATCAAGTAAAGTAAGTAAAGTAATGCAGACTCTGTGATATTAAATGTTGCTCTATATAGCATACAATAATCTTATGGTGAATTCGTGTCTCTGTCAAGTAAGAATAATTTAATGTATCGAATGTATGAGTTTAAACTTTGCAATAAATATGGTTACATGTAAACTCCATAGAAATCTATTAAATTTCCATGCAATTTGCATCTGTATACTAATAACATATATTACACCATGCACCGTGAACACGCCTAAATTTAAAAATGTGTGCGTTGTAAATTTACAACATAAATAATTTACTGCGGATTTGAGGACATCAAATTACACAAAATTAAAATGATCAAAGAGATGAGGGTATTATAACAATACTTATATAAAATGTAATCCTCTTTACTAATGTCAGTGGCTGCACGTAGGGATGAACTTCTTTGTATAGTTTTGGGCGGGCTGTAGGTCAATTTCAAATAATATTTTGTTCCGTCATCGCGTGTGCAGAGAGCAATTTGTCGTGTGTGTCTATATATTAGTTTTATTAAAACTACATCTATAAACTGTGATGATGGAGAGACTTTGTGCTGCCGTTATCCCAAACTTAATTATTCCCATTCTAAAATTATAAAGTTGAAGACAAATGTATACAATGCATGACAGAGATATAACAATATATATTAACAACCCCAATTGTTGCCCCTAAAATGTTAATAAAAGTAGGGAGAACTCATGACAGCTATATTTGCATGACAACAAAAGTCATATATTTTTAGCGATATCTTTGATTACATTATACATAAAAAAAAAAAAAAAAAAAAAGTTCAACTTTTTTATTTTTAATAAAAAGTATAACGAAAGAATTTCAATTGTTCGAGTATTAGCTGTAGTGGTGCAGCAACGTAAACAATGATCCCAAATCAATTAAAAAATATATAGTTATATATTTAGCCGTAAAGCACGCGGGATTGCCTGATTTAATACTATGGTTCAATGCCTGCAGTACAATTCAAATCTATAAAGCAAGATTTGAATGCTGGCAAAGCCAATATTTATCAAGCAGAAAAGTTTTTCAATATTATTATTTCATGTTTTTCTTGTGCATATATCATCTCATACGATAATCAATGCTGTGGTCAACATTTTGTAAAATACAGGGATGTGAAGCCGTATTCTTATTACAGTTTAAATAATGACTTAACGTGCACTGACAATGTTTGCCAGCAAGACAAGCGTGTTTTATACTGCAAGTCAAGTAAAACTGGAGTTCAAAGTTTTTTTTTTGTTTTTTTTCCTTTTACTTTACTTTTTGGTTTCGAAACTTGAAACTCCATAATATACTGTCCAAAAAAGGTCCATATTGTCAGACTGTTGCAATTCTTGCATCCATCTGATGCAATTGAGTTGTTGTCACATGCATGTATTTAAATTGCTAATATACTGATTTTTTAGCAACAATAGTTATAAAATAAATTAAAACAAAATATTATTTTTGAATGTCTCTTTTGTGCCAGTGCAAGAGAACAAAAAAAAAAAAAAAAAAAAAAAAGACTCAAAATTCAGATATCAAACAATGATTAAAAAAATCTTTGATCAAGGAAAAAAAATGCACAAAATAATAAATGTGTTATATTTATTCATTGCTTGAGTTGCTAAATGAATATTATGATATTGCACACTTGATTCCATTTGAACGTTTGATACTGTTTAAAGCAAAAAAAATGTTAATAAAGGAAATGTTGCTCCACAAAATTGCAATAGCAAGGTATGTCTGCTGCTGCATTTCTCAGGCTATAATTATATGTCAATGCAGTGACCAACGACATAAATACGCACACCTTCTTGACTAGCTGGTGCACATCTTCTCTCACTCTTTATGATATCTCACATCTTGTGAAAAGAACAATATCACATGCAAAACCAAACATGTTATTAGATTTTTTTTTTTCGTGCGTATTTATGTCATTGCGTT
Source organism: Ecdyonurus torrentis (assembly GCA_949318235.1). Taxonomy (NCBI): domain Eukaryota; kingdom Metazoa; phylum Arthropoda; class Insecta; order Ephemeroptera; family Heptageniidae; genus Ecdyonurus; species Ecdyonurus torrentis. The sequence goes on from OX439127.1 coordinate 59,423,795, forward strand.
GTGACAACTATTACTATATTGACAACTAGCCTGAAAAGGCGGAGAAATGCAGCAGCAAGCAGCATACACACCTTGCTATTGTAATTTTGCGGAGCAACATTTCCTTTGTTAACAATTTTCTTGCTTTAAACAGTACATGGCCAAGTAATGTATTGCTCATAGTATTGAATGATATTTTCTTCTTCAGTTATACTCAAACATGGAGATAAGGCGCAATGCAACCGCGTTGAAATGAAGTATGTACGACAGCGCTCCTTTCTTTTCCACCGCATGAGACAATTAAACAACGAAGAAAGCTTGAAAACCATCATTATTTAAACTTTGGCTTTGTGCTTAATGAAAGAGTGAGAATATTAATGAGCTACAATACTAATTACTAATAAAATTTCTAATTCCAGATGTCAACAGCTTTTCTTTTTTTACGTTTATGACGCAGTTGCGTACCATCACCATGAAATGGATCTGGTTCTATCATAATGCTATCAAAATATAATGCAGCTATATGAAACCAATTATTCAGTTGTTTGACCATACTTGTGTCACAAAAATACCAACCCATTTAAAAAGCGCTGTGGTTTGTCTTTTGTCTTTTTTTTTTTTTTTTTTTTTTTTTGTGTGTTCCTTATACATATACAAACACAGTATACCAGTTTACTAAACAAATGGATTTCTATTGGCTTATGGCCACAATGCAATCAGATGGAGATTTTATTTGATACAAAACTCCATTTAAATACATGTTATTTCCATATGCCAAAAGAAATCCATTTTTTAGTATTTGGTTCTCGACATTAGAGGACTCAAATACTTGATGTGTAGATATTAGGGCTAACATTTCAAGTTCAACTAACCTTTTTTTTTTTGCAGATATAACTCATGAGGCAATATGACTCGTATGATTGAAATTCAAGTTATTACAATATAGTATTATTAAAATAATAATAATGATAATAATAAAAAACTCTTTTGCAATTAAAATACAATAAACTACATTATATATATATATATATATATATATATATATATATATATATATATATATATATATATATATATATATATATATATATATATATATATATATATATATATATATATATATATGCGAAATAAGTATATTTATGTGTATATACTGAAATATTTTTTATTTTATATATAATTCAAATATGCCATAATGATTTCAGTTCGGTAATTATATAACTCAAAGGGACTCATAATATATTAATTAATATAGAATGATGATCCTATCCTTTCTTGATCCTATCCTCTATCCTTGATGATCCTTTATCTCCTATATAATGTTTGTTGTTGTGAAGAAGAGAAAAAAAATTGTATTACTAGAGTAAAGAATTAGAAAATAAGTATATAATTATTATTTGATTTAATTGTTAAGAAGAATATGTATATTATGACTGCGAACTGAAGTTCATTGTTCTTCTATATAGTGCATAATTGTGACATTAATGCGTACTACTTTATTTATTTTGCTTTAGTTGCGTTCATTTATTAAAGTAATATTTTTTATAGAGGACATCACACGTACAGAGCCTTGAGAAAGTGTGTGTGTATTTTAGTTTTTGGAAGTAGGATCACACCAATAAAACAATAAACACGAGTAACAAAATAAATTACCTTATGTATATACCGTATATTTTATTATATTAAAGAGTATGAATGATAATTTAAACGAGTAATTCCTGAAAACGTTGCTGCCAATCAGAACTTCGGTATACATTTGATTTGTGTGAGAGCTCCTAATTGACCATATTGTGTATATAGGGTGTATACATTCATGTTAAAGTCAACGCCATGTTGGATCACTCAATAACATGGATAGCATACGAAAATTGCTCATTTTGCCATTTAAAAAATACTACAAGCAAGATTTTTTTGAGAGCATTGATGTTATTTTTAGTAGCTTGAATTAGGAAAATAATGTTAGCAAACAATTAACTGATTTCGCAAAGAAAATAGGCAAAAACGAAGTTGTTCCTATGCTGAGCAGTTATTCATTACTCTAGTATGACATCCAAGCGCACGAAATATGACGTCATATGGATACACCCTATAACCATGATATATATACTATTAGATAAATGATTATAGAAAGGGAAATTAGTGTGGAAAATCGCATTTGCTTTCATCACTCAAACGTGTGCGTCGTTGAGATTGGAATTTAGGATGTACGCGCTTGATCACATTTGACACCTCTGATAAAGAGCTATATTTGTACAGTCAACAGCTTTATACAAAATGAACGTCGTCATTATCAGTTCGGCATGTAATTTGTAATCTATGTTGCGAAATAAGAGATTATTGCAAATATGTAAAGAAATCCACTTCGATATTAGGCCGCGCATGAATTCTTAAAAATATTAAACATCCTTTTTTTTATTACTGCTGTATTTTCCAGTTTTTCTCAAAATATTAAATAATTTTTGTTTTTATATATCACGAAGTTTTAAGGAGTTGTCGATTGTTGCAGCATGCGATGCGTTGCTCGGCTGGTTCCATGCACATTTGTGGTGGGGAGAGGGGTTACCTACCTTTGTACCGCCTAGCAGCAACAGCAAGGAAGCAGTTAGTTACCTGGCTGGCTGCTGCGGGTTTGATAGGCAGATAGAGAGCGAGCGATCGAGCTCCGTGGCCGCCTAAAAGTAAAGTAAAGCATCAGCACGCCGCACCACCAGCGCACCGCATTCACTTCCAGTTCACTTTAGTGAGGCGTTCATAGTTGAGGTGCACGCGGTGGTGAATCTTCTCTGCTATCATCGCAAAACATTAGGAATATTTCGGAGCATGTTTTAAAACATCTGTTCAAGGAAATTGATTCAATACCAATAATCATGAATCCAGGTAGGTGCACTTCTAAGTTTTTTTTTTTATTTTTTTAAATCATAAATTTTAAAATAATATAATTTAGTTTATAAGAACACCAAAATTCAGTTTTTTAATCTTGCATATTATATATTATAGCAATATGCAAATGCAATAATTACAATATTAATTTATACATGTATCGTTGCACATCATCAGCCTATAACCTCTGTGTCAGTGGAATGTGACACTGGGATAAGAGGAAAAGACATTTGAATTCATTATATGATTTGCCTTCCCCTTGTTGTTATGTTTACCTGTGATATTTAAAATTAGTAACTTTATTTGTGTTTTGTACGTTTATTATATTTACAATATTATTAGATGCTTGTGATTTTAGACTGGAAATCGTAACATAATTGCTATAAAGCAAATAATAATAAGGTTTTCACGTCGCTACATTCAGTCGTCTCGGCATAAGGGTCACGCTATTGACCCACAAGTTATATTGACCCCCAGCACGAATCATGCTTAAAGTTTATTGAGATGCTGAGGGAAAGAAAAAAGAAATTCACTTACAATTATATAAAATGAAAATATTGGGTTCGCAAGCACGTATTTCTGATAATTTTGATGAATACTTACAAGTTGCTAGATGCAATATGACTAAATCTTATTACATTATTTTACATTATAAGTATATAGACTATTTTGTATAACGCGTTAAATTCAAGAACGCGTTTAATCTTTTTCTTTTAGTTGTTACTGTGATATATTGCTCATTACTTTATAGCTATTTTTTTATATACGTTATAAACAATGACTATCAGCTAATTTTCCAATGTACAAAGTTTAGTGAGATTAGCAATTAATTATTTTGTTGCGTGTCTGAGTATGTCTCTCACTCAGCATCATTGCAGAGAAAGAGCGCAAGATACCGTACAAAAATACATTCATATAACTTTGAGTGAGAGCAGAGAGGAAGGCGGACTTGCCCTACATACCTTGCATCCTCAACATTGAAAACATACGCAGCATCTCCTTTACTTGCGTACTACAATTATTTGAGATATTCCAACGTGTTATTGCTTTGAGGCGCATGGAGGGCTCCTTTTCTTCTTCCTATATTATAGTTTTACCAAAATAATTACAGTATATTATATTATAATTTTTCTTAAAGCTTACGTATCGTAGTTGTAAATTAATTAGTAGATTTTTCACACATTGCTTTGGAGAAAAAAATATGACGTGGTATATTTGATGTAAGAGTATTTTGTAATCTTTATCACTATGAGCTTACCGATACTTCAAATTTAACTCGAAGTACTATGTAAAAATAGCAATAATGTTATAAGTATAAAACAAATATTTCGTTATGGGATAAATTAATATCAGATCTAAATTAATCAGGCACAACACAAAATACTTTATTACTCTTTAAAAGAATTAATACTGTATGAATTACGTGTTATGGTGCGATGACACGTGCATTATATTATATTGGATTATGTATTATTAAAACGATAAACGCCTCATGGATTTTAGCATTAGTGACAACCGCATCGTAATGAATATTTGGTTCATCGCTGTGTATAAAAAATAATTTGTTTCTATCTCTGTCAATCAAAAGTATTGCAACAATATGACTCTGTACACTTTTGCTTCGCTAAAGTTTGGAGTCAAGCTTACATAACTTAATAACACTTTTCAAATATCTAATTTGCTCTTCTTTCTTTCTTTCTTTCTTTCTTTCTTTCTTTCTTTCTTTCTTTCTTTCTTTCTTTCTTTCTTTCTTTCTTTCTTTCTTTCTTTCTTTCTTTCTTTCTTTCTTTCTTTCTTTCTTTCTTTCTTTCTTTCTTTCTTTCTTTCTTTCTTTCTTTCTTTCTTTCTTTCTTTCTTTCTTTCTTTCTTTCTTTCTTTCTTTCTTTCTTTCTTTCTTTCTTTCTTTCTTTCTTTCTTCTTTCCTTCCTTCCTTTTTATTTTTTCTTTACTTATTTAAAAACTAATTATAAAAACATCTGAAAATATAATTATATATTATTTGCTGAGAAAATAAATTTGCATTAATTGTCAGTTTATTTCGTATTCCTTAATTCTATCATAAATATAACATAATAAAATTCAAAATTATTTTGATAGTTTTTCTTTCTTATTATTTGTTTCCTCCAGCAAGATGGTATAGACCCCTTGCACATCCTTGCGCTTTGCCGCCATGTTTGTGGTGACTAATGCATTGTCCAGCATAGGGGAAACTTCGTTTTTCCTAATTTTTCACATAAAAAATTGTTTGTTTCAACTCAACAAATTTTTCTCATATCCTTCGAGCTTATTAGGAGCTAGAAATAAGGCTTTGATTGAGGTTTGAAGCTTCTTTTGCTATTAAAAAAATAAAAATGATGTTTTTCCTATGCTGGCCTATGTATTCCTGACCAACAAAATGGCGGCTCTTAAATATGAGTGCAAGCGGTCTATATATAGAATATTTATTAAAGTTTATCATCTTGTAGTCATGCACCTCGGCTGCTGCAGGGGAGAGAAATTGACCAGAGATTATACTTTTTTGTTGTGAAAATAACAATATTTGATGCTGCATATGTTATGTGTGTGTAACTATATAATATAATTATTACATGAAATGTTCTAAGGTTATAAATTATGGAATGAACTGCGCTCAAAATTTTGCCGTATTGCATTTAAAAAAAAAACTCATAAAGCAAATTGAGAAAAAAAAACTTAATTGTTGGTGGCATCTTACGTTCAGACTTTGAAATTCGTGCAGAGAATATCTTTTAAATTTATTGTATTGGAGTAAAAGAAGTATAATTTTTTTATTGTTATAATTATATTGTGCATGATACGTACACATGATTGTGATAAAATATTTTACCATTCCTAAAATTACGCCAAATTTGCAATGTTATTGTTAAGAGAAAAACATGTATTGCATTGAATGGTCAAATATATCGTCACAATGGTGTGTAGACGTTATTTGTGTCATGCTGGTTAATAAGTAAGTTGATATTTTCAAGTTGCTCTTCCTCACAAATTGTAAAAAAGCAGCTATTATGGTTAAAAGAATGAAACTTAGTTTATTTTTTTATTTGTTATTACAATATTCTTGACTAAATGTTATGACCAAGGTTCGTGGCTGCAAAAGCCGTGTATGCGCTTTAATATGTGCAAGTGTATGCCTTAATTTATTAAATTACTAAAATGATCAATTAATGAATTAAAAAATAGCCTCAGTTTTAGTGTCAGTTTGAAAGTTAAAAGTTAGCAATAATTATGCAATATAACACCTACTTAATGCATGTATTCATCTTCACTATGGTATGCATTGGTATTATTTAGGTATAAAATATTGATTGCTCGTCTTGGATTGCTTTCAATCAATGTAATTTCCAGACCCTATCATTGTGGTTACTATTAACAAGGACAAGTTTGATTCTTTCACTGTGTTACTACTTTTTATTTTGCAGTGCATACAGCTATTATTAAGATGATAAACAAAATGAGTCATATGGTATTATACAGGCAGGAGTATTACACAAAATAAATAACGTAAGTCCACATACGTAATATAAGAAGCATGTGTAGATAGCGCAGCGTGGAAATGATTAAGCATATAAAAGCATCATTGCACACTATCTGGAATTCTTAAATAATGATAAAACCAGACCAAATGATAAGTTGAAAGTCAAACTTGCAATGAGGATCACTCTTTTTTTTATGATAATGGAATTAATTTTCAATTCAACCAATATAAATTTTTTTTATTGCATTGTATAACTTTCTCAGCTTTAGCTATGAAAGTACAGTATAATATAACAATAAACAATCGATAAAAAAATAATACAATCACTCTTTTTTCTTCTTAACAAAATTGCTAAGTCATCAATGTGGTCGGCGAGCGTATATTTCTTTTTTTATGACCATGCAACAGAAAACATTAATCATTATTAAAATTATCTTGAATATAAAATATTGGGAATTTTTAGTAATTGATTTTGGTTTATAATGAGCTTGATGCACACAAATGTGAAAAATTGTACCAAGGAAAATATGTTGAAGTGTTTCTGTATAAAAGTCACGCAGAGATAGAGAGGTCTTCAACATGACTACATTAGGTCGATGCTCTCTCTCTCTCTCTCTCTCTCTCTCTCTCTCTCTCTTCGTTCTGCTTTTCGTTATTGTTTGAGATGTGATCCACTGCTTGTAACTGAGATTGTGAAAATGTCATGAAATGTTTCCCGGCTGAAATATTCGATCATAATAGTAAGGTGTGTATGATTGTGTACGCCAAGTACACTTACTGCAGCAAGTACTTGGATAATATGCAAGTTAAACTAAACTGCGTATAAACACCTTGCTTGTTATCACGATCATTTTATTCATCACGTTTTGAAGTAAAGAGAGAGCGGTTGAGTCACTTATGCTAATTTCTTTCAAAAATAGATAAATAAATCATAAGAAAAATCAGTAACGCAATTGTAATTTTTTATAGCTTTCAAAAACAATTTTGCATATTGCACAATTACTGTTTCTTGCTCACCACCAAAAGTTATAAAATAAACAACCTTTTACTCTAAAATGTTTATTATTCTAGGCACGCAGAAAAACACGATGCATTTCGTAATACGTACTATAGATTATTATAATTTTGTACTTTAATACATTTTCAGTTGCACTTAGATACATACATAGGAACATTATTTCTTTAGAATTTGAAGGGGAAAAAAAGTGCGAAATTGAGAGATGGTTTGTGTTCGTCGTGAGGCAAGTAGGTATACGTAAGCATGCAGAAGCAAAGCGGTGATTGTCCTCCTCGTAGTAATTACGTAAAGTTAACTGTGTCACTCAGCTTGAGACCAGCAAGCATGCCTAACACTGCAATGTTATCCGCCTACCTGTACCTCTTTACCATAGCCGTCACAAACTCCTTTTTTTTTTTTTTTTTTTCCTTTTTTTTTTTCCTGCTGTCATATTTTGTATATTGCTGGCAATAACAAAAAGCTGTCGTGTGATCCCGCGTCGTGCCATGCTCGTGGCCGTGTCGCATGTCAGCAAAAATGTACGTGCATGTGCTACATGTGCTTTGTGTATTTAGTTACAGCAAATTTGCGCAAATATAAAAATAAATAAACAAAAAGACCTTATTATAGTAATAACTAATTTTAGAAGCACAAATTGTGCGCAAGCACCAGCCTAAACCTTCATGTCTTGGCTGGACCATAAAGGTTCGTAGACGTTTTTGTGAGTTTGTGTTCAGCAAGCATTAATTAAGGAAAAAAAAGAATTCAATAACGTGAAAATGTTGCAATATTTTGTTATTTATTTCATTGATGCTTCTTTAAATAAAATAGCTTATATGGATCGCTAGAGCGCAGCATCTTTTACGATTTCACGAACGAAATAATTTATGGGCAATTTTCTGTTTTCCTTTTTTGATGAGATTTAGAATAAAGAATACATTATTTTTTAAAAAAAGGCATAATTTATTAAATATTTATTATGGGCCAAGTAATACAATAAAATGAACATCATAAATCTACTTTCACTTGAAATCTTTAAGTAGTGTGAGTGCGAGCATATAAACTACTTTTAATTATGTGCAATGATTATGGGCTTTCTCTGCAGTTAAATAATTAATCACAATTCTTATATTGTTAAACTCGTTTAAACAACCTCCTCTCTACTTTGCTATTTTCTTCTCTTTGCAAGTTACATACATTGTGGGACGTCGTTGTATGCATGCATGCTATTAGTTGTCTCACCGTGGCACCAAACTTCCGCTTGATGCGGTTTATTTAGTTAACAAGTTTTAGGGTTGAGGGATTTCATATAGTGCTGGCTTGTGCAAACTATTGTTATATCATGTAGCCATGATGCAAATAAAATACTATTCAAGCAACAACTATCATCCACAACTATAATACTATCATATTATATCATTAAAACTTGAAAACAAAGAGATTATACCTTTGATTTGGCACCGCGCAGACAAAAGACTTTTTTGCTTGAATTCAATGAAATATTCGCGAACCTGTAACACTTTAAATCCATTTATGACACACAGCATACACATTATATACATACAGACACAAAGCATACACGTGTGTATATAAATATATATTATATGCATATTAAAGTTTTTTTTAAAAAACAAAATTCTAGTTTATATTAACAAGTTAATTATAATACTTAATTTGTGGAAGCTGTTATATTCTTCATTAATATTCAAATGTTCTGGGTCAATGCAGTCATTAGAAAAAAAAAACATTCTTTTAAAAATAAAGATGTATATAACAATGGAAATGCAGGTTAGATGGTATACGTTAATATGAACGGTCACGATGTATACGGTCGCACGGACCAACAGCAACTTTTATATTATGTATGAAGAGTTTTGTCAGACTTTTAAAACATTCCATGCGAAGTCTTCCATGGGTTACTCCCACGAACGATGAAACTTTTTAATTGCTAGCGTACGTCGCCTCCACTGTAACGCAAGAAGTAGCGAGCGAGCACATCGCTCTTGCTTTGAGAGGACACAAGAAGGTGTGTGGGAACTTCACAAGCAATGCGTGCACTTGTACTCTCTCCATACATGGCATTCACTTGCTTTTAGTTTTTTATTTTATTTAATAAAGCCAGTAAACAAACACAATTTTTAAACTTTTTTTATTTTTAGTGTTAGATATCTTTGTGTTAAGCTATAGCTATATAGTGAATAAATCGCATTGCAATAATAAATTTTAGTAAAAATAGTATTTATATATAATTATATAACACAAATACGACAAATGTATGTAATGCACAGCTTGCAATTTTAAATGGCATTGAAGAATTGTTGTCTTGTCATAGCAAATATCTAAAAAAAAAGAACTTGGGATGAATTTCACACAATATTATATAAACAGTGCGCATTAACCTATGCACATCAAATTGAAACCTAAACTTTCTCTACATTTTTCATATTGAACTTTTTTGTGACATTGCATTATAATTGAGTAGAGATGCTTAACCTAATCAACGTGCACTTGCAGATAAATATTTATTTAAAGTTTGACTTTTGTTGGAAATAAAGCTTGTGAGTTGCAGTCACTGAAAAATTATAATACTCTATATTATGCTTGGTTTGAGGGGTTTGGGGTTTATTTGCGAGTAACATTGTTTTATTATTATTATTGGCAAATACAAAAGAAATGTGCGTGTTGGAAAGAAAGTAAATTCCCCCAACAGCTATGCCCAAAGTCAAGTTTTACAAGTTTACAAGCCCTGGACTGAATTTGGGTATTTTATTTACCGACTATAAGACTGTAGACTATAATACTATAAGACTATAGACTATAGTAAGTAGACTTATTATATTGTAAGTTGGTATGTTGCTATCAATAAAACTTTTCACGCTCTCTTCATATTTAAAGTTCTTGAAATAATAAAAAAATTAATACATAAAGAAAATTTGACAATAATGTGGACTTTGCAATGGCGTTGCTGGCGTTGCTGCAGAAAACCTATGTGAAGAGGCTTGGGAATACTTATACATTGATGGTGTCTCTTTTGCTTTTACTATGCTATAAGTGTGGCAATAACTATGCAGGATTCATAAATCCTGTCTTTGGAGGTGGATCCAATTTTGTCATCTACGAAGATGATGCACTGTTAGTATTGATGCAGAGTATTGATTATATTCTCTCACTGAATTGGAATTATTATTGAAGATTGATACTAGGGGAAAAATTTATTTTTTAAAATAAATTATGTAACCACTTTTTAATTTTTTTATGACTTCAGCAACAGAAATAAAGCCTTGCCTACGGTTAAGTACACTGCAGGTTCCTCAGTTATAGTTTTGTTGAGGCAAAACTCCAATATAATTGGGTTCGTGCTGAATGTTAATATTTATGTTGAATGTGGTTCTCGTGGGAAGACGAGGAGGTGAGAGTGCCTTGTGCACTTCACTTACTAAAATATATCAAGAGTTCATGACATCTCCTAGCTTGGTTCACACTTTTTGGATATCTGTAGTTTCAACATTTAGCATGCACCTACACGTAGCTCTACATTATGTACATAAACATAAATACTGGTTTTTAAATTGAATATCATTTTTAAAGAAGCGATTAAATCAGAAAATATAATGACTCTAGATTTTGTAAGTTAGCTGACATCCAATTTGAATAATTTGTAAATCTTTACTCTACCTCTGATAATAAAAAAGTGACGTAAATAAGAGGAAATAAGAGAGGAAAGAGCATCAAATTTAATGACTTTGAGAAATATAAGTTTTGTTACTTTTTTCTTCTTCTTTTTCTTCTTTTTTTTTTTTTTTTTTTTTTCTTTTAATTTTATTATTGACGAAGCAGTTTTCTGATGTTGGTTGGAGATTACCTATGTATAGACAACTTGCCTTTTTCTCGCCATATTTTGGACATTCTATTGTTTTCATATTATATGTAATATTTGTTATCTATTGCCCAATAATAATTTTTTAAATTTTAATTCATTCCTTAAAAAACCTTTTTCTTGGTAACCCCCCTGAAAGATTTTTTATTTTTTCTCGATTACAAAATATTGTGAAAAAAAAAAAAAAAAAAAAAAAATCCAATTACAGCTCACGAAAGTTGATTGCCATTTCTGACGTCACTTACACCTCAGCAAGATTCATTATTTAGGATTACAATTTTATTTCAATTTTCTTTTCAAATGTTATATTATTGGAAAACATGCAAAATGTTCGCAAATATTTTTGCAAGTATTAATGCTTCTTTAAATTTTAACTTTTTTTTTTATCTGATACAGAATTCCAAGAACATAATATGAAGATGAAGACATGCTTGAGAGTTAGTTTCTTTATCATTCATAAAATTATGTAGTGTTGAAACTTAGCCATAAGTGTCACTTATCGTCTTATTTTATACTATAATATATATTATATTTCACACTTTTCCGAGCGTCTTAATGGTGTGAAAATATTGTCTTGTTTTATTATATTATATTAATAAGTTTTCAATTATATCGGATATAAGAAAAATCACAAAAAAACGCACGAAATGGTCGTTTTTCGCTTCCTTACTTTATCTCCAGTTTCATTGATAATTAAGCATGTATATATTAGCAATTGGTGATATTCCATTGAATACGCTATACGTAACTTTTGTGTATATTTTTCATGCAGCCCGCTCTAGGGAATTGTGTATACCAACATGCAATACACTTAATATAGCATGCCGTGTCCGTGTGTAACAATGCATAATACAAATTTTCTGCAACACATTACAGTTAACAATCGCAGTTAGATACTTTATGCTTGAGATGCATTCATCATGAAAGTTTTCAATGCGTAGAAAATAAAACATCAATAAAACAATAACAACATAACAAAAAGACGCTAAAAATATCATTATAATATGTATATGGGAACAATACTTAAAAATAACAAGGATATTATAAACCTATCTATTTTGAGTGCTAAAATGTTTGTATGTATAATTTGATTATTTATATTATATAGGTATGTTAACCTTCTTATCGCGATATAAACATGATAAAAATTTAAAGTAATATGCCCAGTTTATGGTTTTGTTTTATCAGATTTATCACGCAATGGACGTTCGAAGATTTTACAAGTATGATAATAATAAAATTTCATTCATAAAAATAATAAAAGCATGTGAAGTACAATATTTCCTATTGATGTCCCAAATGTTTGTTATTTTCAAGTACGAGTGTCTAAATCACACTTTTCTTATGAATTGCAGTACATTTTTGTTTACATTCCATTGCTTATAATACCCCACTTGCGTCAAAGACAAATTGCTAAATCGTATGGAATAAGTTAAGTCAGGTGTTTGAAGTTTTATACTTTCTGATAACAAAAAGAACAATAAGAAAATAAATAGTAATATGCAATAGTGTAAATATATGATTTGTTTGCATTTAGTTTTTCTTATACTTTTGTTATGTAACATGATTAATTTACATTGAATGCGAAGAATACGTCAGATATGAGGTCTTGAAACAGCAAAAGACCAAAGATATTTAGCAGTAAAATTTAACTTTTATTTAATATTCCGCATTATTAAAGAAATTTTGAGATGAAAAGTTGAAAAATGAGCTAGAATGAAATGGGAGGCTGCATTGTCTACAGGCAAGTTAAATTAGCAAGACAGCGGAGGTAGGAGGGCGGAGAACAGGTAAGCGGGCAAACCACATTTTCTTGCGCCACTTCTCCCCTTCTGTCGTCCGGTCTCGCCGTCTGCCATACCCTGACTTAGCCTGCCCGCCCGCCGCCATCAGTTACATTAATAAACTTGGGCAGGTGTGACTCAAATAATATCAAGCATTTCAATTTTCAGCAGAAATCAGCATTTGCATTTTTTTTATGGTTACGTTTTTCCAGGGGATTATTTTCTAATTAAAATAAAATGTAATTTTATCCGTGCGTAAAAAAGTGACAATTATAATTGAATATAATATACGTCATGTTGCCAGTTGGATAAATACAAGTAAAACAAGTAAGTGACAAATTAAATAACTCAGAGAAATTGTATATTATGCACAACATTCACAATTTTTTTTATTAAATTTTCGAAAGGTAAATTTTTTAATGGAGATCTAAAATTACATAGCAACTTTTCTTATTTCGATATAATGTATAATATATATGTGTATTTTTTTCTTGATAAATGCAAAACTGCGATTTGTAGGGACAATGGCTGTAGCTTTTTCAGAGAGCGGAGAAAACTTGCCTCTTTGTTGTAACTGTTGTTGAAAACAATCATATTTGGCTGGAGTACGCGACGTAATAATAATCAACTGCTTAATTATCATTAGATAATATACAGAAGTAGCATCTGTCTATGAAGTAATTTCAAGACAATAAATAAAGAAAAACTATATAGGCAATCGTATAGGTACAATAATTAAATCAAGTCCACGACAGAAACATTAAGTTAATAATAATAAAAAGAGAGATTTTCTTTTGTTTTTTTTTCTCATGAGATTTATGAGAACGACAAATTGTTGAGTTTGCCGTTTTGTCTCTCGACTGAAAGCTGCGTGTTATATAGATGATTGAAGTTCCTACAGAAACTATCGGTATGAATAATTTATATATCATCCGTAAACTGCTATACATTACATTATCTTTCCTTGTGTGTGATGTGATTATATTATGTACAGTATACTAATGTATGATACTGCTCACTGGGTTAGAGCTCAATGTAATTTTAACAATGACAACGATATTTTTTACTGATCTAATTTATTTCAAGTTGAATATACCCTGCAACATGCTCCCCACGCGTAGAGAATGTTATAATAGTGTCTCAATTTTTATTATGCTCGATGCTTGAAAAGATTTGAAAGTTCATTTGTTGCTTGCAATACGTGGTATGATGATCGACATTAGATTACCTTGGTTTCAAGTGAACAACTCATACATCGCCTTAGGTCATGCTTTGTAACAAGGACAGGTTTTGTAATACGTACCACATTGCAGAAAGACTTGAACGCGCATATACGTACAGAGGTGCAGCAAAAAGCGTGAGTGGAGAGTGAACTCAGAACCAAAGTAAAATACAGTGCATTAGATATTATATACGTGTACACAACAACTGGAATTAAGTGTTGCAATTTACAAAAGATGGCAAGTTTGTTAACCTATTCTTATATTTTTACTTGAAAAAAAGATGTATATATTTGTACTTCAATTGTATCATAGAATTCGTCAATGTTTGCAAGTGGAATAATTCTAAAATCTTTTAAGCATACTGAAACCAGATAAGAAATAACTTTTATCATTGATATGATGTCAAACTTGATGGTTTCTATTTCAAGCACGTTCTGCTCTGCATCTTAAAGTATTATATAAGCTTGACGAATTGTTTCCCCAAATAAAGAGCTTTGCTATAAATACTATTTACACGAATACTGATGCCATAAGCATATTATTGTTATATCAGGGGTGATTATTTGTTATCGCGGCTGTCTGCACACATTTCTAGGTCAAAAATATTGAGCAATATTCAACTTGCTTTCATTTCAATAACATTCACACTATGCTCTGAATTGTTTAGTGTAATTGTAAATTTACTGGCGACTCAAATAGATCTGGACTTGCACCCTATTTAAGATTAAAATTCCTTTAATTTAATTGCAATAGAAACATTTCTGAACTTCTATAGTTATACACTGTAGATGAGAGTAAAATTTTGAACTTTACTTCAAGTTGAATGCGATTCATAATAATGAAATAAATTGACAATAATTTGACCTGCTCTTAATCTACTTCAATTGTTTTATTTTGATTTCAAATTTGCAATAATTTTAATTGATTATATTGAAATAAATAGTACATAATTTATTACGCAAAGAACTATAATTAATAATAAGTATCTGCAATCTCTTTGGGATTAATCATTGTTCTTTTTATATTTATATATATTTTTATATATATATATATATATATATATATATATATATATATATATATATATATATATATATATATATATATATATATATATATATATATATATATATATATATTGTTTTATTGTTATATACTACTCACTCTCAATTCTAACAATTCTCATTATTTAGTGTGCTAATTAATTTTATATTAATCAATTATACTTAACAGAGGCATACTTTATGTTCTCTTACTAACAAAATATAGCCTAAATTTCAAGGATACAGTTTGTCTCCAACTTTATTGGTGTGTGTGTCCGCAATTGAGTGGTTTATTTATGGTCTGTATCTTTTTCAATTGCTCTTTGTTACTAAGATTTCTCAGGTTAAAACTTATAGATTCTTTTTATTTGGAGTAGCAATTGAAATGATACACATTATGAATGAAAGCACCGTTATAAGGAAATTATACTGACGAGCTGCGTATGCATTGTATTGTATAGCAGCTTACTGTGTGTATTAATTTACACAATATACAGGGGCTTTACAAAGTCACTGGTGGTCAAAACACAACTCTAAAATTGCAGATCAATCAAACAATGTAAGCTTAAGTTCCACCAAAACTTGTCAGTCTTTACCGGAGTGTGAGAACATAATGTTATTTCTTATGTTTTAAAAAGTTCAAATTGAGGGCTTGAAGGTGATGTATGAAGTTGTTTCCACACTGTAGCTTATATTCACTTTTAGATTTGTAGTTGACTTAGTAAGCATCCTGAACAGGAGGGTTATTTTACTTTTTCAAAATGTTGATATTGAAATAAATAGAAAATTCAATGTGAAGGCAGGAGAGAGGCTGCTGTAATAAATATGAAACACTCGTCATTGCATGCATTTATTCGTTTCTTTATATTGAATTGTTTAAAACAAGCGTATAGACTTCATGAATATCTTCTTTAAATTTAGAGCCAAAATTTGTAATTAACGATGTAATTATTAATTTAATAATTTATACCAGCTACTACTTTTTTCTCACATCCACTTCACTGCGGTGGGAGCGCCGTTCTATAAGCTACACAAAAATTAAAATTTTAACCATCAAAATAAATAAATACATATACAAATGGTTGGATATAATAATATAATACGGACATGTATTATGTTATGTATTGCAATACTGTGCAGTTGTAAGTTTTTAGTTTTCCTCGACTGTCCACGAAGTGTTGCCATAATTAAAGTATAATTATATAACATATTATAACTTAATTTATACTGTATAATACTGTCATGCGTGTGTGAGGACACGATTTGTGTTACTTCTTTATGATTTTGTTAGTATTATTTAATTTCTTGTTGGGGTTAGGTGTAAGAGTATAGTTCGGCCACTTAATGTCATTTCCAAATCTCGTCCTATTAAAAAATAAAATAAAAAACAACTTGGAATAAAAACTATATTTATTTATTTATTTATTTATTTATTTATTTATTTATTTATTTATTTATTTATTTATTTATTTATTTATTTATTTATTTGCATAGTGTTACCATAACGCGTAACAGGTGTTCAGGCTTTGAAAGTGTTGCATGCGCATATATATTGTATGTCAGCAGACCTTGCAATTATTTTTTCGCACTGTTGTGTATGGGTATTTGGGTATACCTCCCTGTCTGTTGATGACTGCAGACTAGACTGACATAGACTTGCGGCCATATTGGTGATGGTGTGCGCTGTATAGGCTCAATCTTGACGTTACAAAATTATCATCCGACCAACCTTGGGTAGTCCTGTTCACATTGCAAACATTTCTTTTCACTGGACATTATGTGGAATCAAACGCACTTGGAAAACATTGCTCAGGGTAAACAGGCCATTACTCACCTATAGTACAGAGCTCAATTGCTTAATTTATGCTTGAAAGAATTCTCTCATGAATATGGACACCACATACAATAACTATTTTTTTAACATCATTTTTAATAGCATAGGAAAATACATTGATTTTATTATTATTAGTTTACAATCCATGACAAAATAGTTTTGCAAGCTTATCTCGGGGGAATTTACTTTTTAAAATCTGCATAAAATGGTATAAATTTTGTTCACAGAAAGCAGAACTTAAGTAATTTATCCTGCATTTATGTCAATATGGAATAATTGTTGCTAAATTGGAACAGCATAAATAATTATGCTATATGCAATATAATATAGCAGTATTATCATATAATAAAGAGTATAATAGGTATTATGCAGCACAACATAAATTATATATTTATGATATAGTGAATAAAATGTTGCTAAATATGAACTAGCAAAATTATTACTATAATTTAATTTTGTCCATGCTAGGACAAATATTATATTGCACTTTGAGTTATGAAAGGATATGTAGCTCTTTCCTTCTTCTTCTTTGTATTAAGGCTGATGATTATTAAGTCTGGATATTTAAATGGACCAATAATACTACACAGTGCAAAAAAATAAATGTACCGAGCTAAATGATATTATATTATATTTACATATTATGTTTATTTATGTTACAGGAGAAATCGTATGTGACTCCATCCTTGAAAACAAGGAGATGACGAAAACCTACTGGGAAGAAAGAATGATGGCAGCTGCAAGTGAGGAAAACAAAACACATAAAGATTCAAGTCCAACAGTGCAATATTTTGTGTCAGAAACAGTTTCACTTGTAGAAACAGCTCCTGATTCCTTGGAACCGTGTGATGGTTCTGCAGATACAAGTCCTAAGATTGTTGAAACTGTAGCAAAATCACGTAATGAGGATAGTGGAATGGAGAAAGAAATGACGACCGTGGAAGGTGACGAACGAGGTGTGGAAAGTTCAGTTAATGAGCCTGAGATTTCAGAGACTTGCTCCGCACCCGCTGCGCCATTCAGTCAAATGAACAACAGTGCAAATCAAGATGCAGCAACAAGCATCACAGAAAATCGTATTGCACTGGAGCTGCGAGAGATGA
Organism: Ecdyonurus torrentis; assembly: GCA_949318235.1. Lineage (NCBI taxonomy): Eukaryota > Metazoa > Arthropoda > Insecta > Ephemeroptera > Heptageniidae > Ecdyonurus > Ecdyonurus torrentis. The sequence continues at coordinate 59,442,008 of OX439127.1, forward strand.
GAGAGCGAGAGGAAGAGCTTCGTCAGTTACGTCAGCGCTTCAGTAGTGGAACAACTGGAGGTGACATACCGAGTGACACATTTCAAAGTATTCCAACAACAGACGAGGGCAATTTCTCAGAGTATGGCAGCGAAGAGAAAGAACTTAGTCTCGATGGTGGCAATAGCAGGTTTGTTCTAATTAATCAAATTAATAATATTTAACTATAGAACAATACCGTATTGGTTTCATTCTCTCTACCTCGCCTTAGAGTACTTTTTTTTTTTAATGAACCGGAAACTATTGTAATTAGCTTGCTTGGAGTAAGAAAGTGGAAAACAAAAACTATGAAAATTCTATTGATTAATAAATTAATTAGTTTTTATAGATGCAACTAACTGCAAATTGAATAATAATAAAATCACAAAATTTAGTAAAAGTTTACTGCCATATCGTGTAAAATCTGTCTGCAAAGATTTCTTCCAATGTTGTACACTCAAAATTGATACCCATAAAAACTTTTTTTTTTTCCTCCGATAATAATTTGCTATTATATATTTTTTATTTTTTCCACAAATTTAATTAAAAAAAAGTTACGTGATCCAACTATATGCTCGTTAAAATGAGACGTTAAATGTTCATATTCTCTTATTAATTACATTTGTCCTCAATGTAAGATTATATTTGCTAAACTGATATGATTATGATGCGGTTGCTATATGATACGTTATCAAGCAATACACAGGCTCATTGATTTCACTAGCTACGTCTGCACAATATACAAAAGATGCATCCAAAATATTGTGTGCAAAGTAAGCGATATTTATTTCAAGCCCACTCCAAATCTCAATCGATAAAACCCTTCTTTCAACATGCAGTTTTTCAAGGGTTGAGCAAGGTTTAAAAACATATCGCGTAGTCAATCACAATTTTACTATGATAATAATTTTGTATTATTACTAGTTTAATTTTGCACTCATTTTTTACAAAGTTACAAAATAATAATAATAAAAAGAAAAATCTACAAAACAATTATGGGTGCACGAGAATTCATATTTAGTTAAAATTGCTACTTTCGATAATGTTAAAATTTTTAAATAATAATAATAAATGTATAACTTTTATTCTTATTTTGAATGAAGAATTTTTTTAAAGAAGAGAATAAGAGAGAAATAGCGCTCTGTTGTATATGAAAATGGTAAAAGTGAAATCAATACAACAGTTGACGATCGAGTTAACGAAACAATGCCTATACATATTAATCAATTATATCACTCACAAAAAATGAAGTCAACATCGTACCATACAAATCATTGTATAGTTATTTTGAAAAAATAAAAAAAAAAATAAAAAAAAATAATAATAAAATAAAATATTTTAATGATTGACGACTTGTCATGTTTTACAGCAGTCGCGTGATGAGTCCTGAAGTTCCTCTCAGCCAAAATAGCTTTTCTCACCAAAGAAGTCAGTCCATGGACTCGATGAGTTCAGGCCACAGCTCTGGCTCCGGTGGCTTGGCTTTACTTCCTCCAGGAGAGCAAGGTCCTCACCGACGTCGGATAACAGTAAAACCTTTAGAGGAACCACAAGATGAAGAGATACCCGCCTACCTACGGTAACATTGCCTGTCTACAATCAGCCTAATTTATCTCTCACTTTTTTAACAATTATTTATTATTTTATTTGCGACAAAAATGTTGCTGCTGTATGGCATTTTTGTGGCTCTTCATTCATTCAAATATTTCGGAACTATTAGTTGGGAAATAAACCATCACAGCTTGAATAAATTTACTGCAAAATAATCGAAATATTTGCAACCTCTCTTTGACTGTCATGCATGCGTCAATATGAGTGGCATATCATAAAATTTAATCAGTGATGGACACACTCGCGGATGATAACATACATATTAGCGTAATCAGCTGTAGATTAAGACGACCATGATGGAAATATATTTTTAAGGTTGCGTATTTCCCAATATTTCTACGTCAGTTTGACACTTGATTATTACTGAATTTAAACTTGTCAGTACAATCATGAAAATATCAAGAGTTCCCGAAGTAAATAAACATGAGACGGGATACTTGTGATATTTTCCTATAAATAAAAATAAAAAATCTTAAGCTTTTCTCATATTGTATTCTTGTGAGACGTCGACTCATGATTTTGATACAGAGGTTGCTCAAATCTTAAAATCCTTCTAACGTTAGCTGTTAGCTTCCGTACATCAATTCAAGTGCTTGAGGAAAAGTTTCCAAATGTGTTGGGTTAGCTCCTATGTATAAATTGCATTCATGTGAAATTCATATAGTTGTCGCTCCCCGTAAATTTGAGACCAATGTTAATTTTAGCAATAATACGCATGCAGCAACTCCGGACCTGTATAAATAAATAAATAAATAAATAAATAATCGTCTTTATTCAAAAAAATGCAAGGAAAAAAAAATTTACAAATTTTTGAAAGGGCGAGGTTTAAGCCTGACAATAAGTCTGGCCCACTCTTACACCTAACCCCAACAGAAAACAATAACATTTTTGAGTAAATAATACACAATTATCGTAAGAAAACATAATGAGAGATAGAGAGAGAACTAAATCATTATGGTATCAAACATTATACTATTATTATTATTTTTTTTTGCATAAAAATAATGTATAATACGCATGAAGAAATATATAATAGGCTTTAATATAATAATGATAATAATAAAATAAAATTTGAAGAAAGCAAATTGTCAAGTTGTAAGCTTAGTAACTACGATATGTAAGCTTAGTAACTACGATATGTAAGCTTAGTAAGTACGATATGTAAGCTTAGTAACTAAGATATGTAAGCTTAGTAACTACGATATGTAAGCTTAGTAACTACGATATGTAAGCTTAGTAAGTACGATATGTAAGCATAGTAACTAAGATATGTAAGCTTAGTAACTACGATATGTAAGCTTAGTAAGTACGATATGTAAGCATAGTAACTAAGATATGTAAGCTTAGTAACTACGATATGTAAGCTTAGTAACTACGATATGTATGCATAGTAACTACGATATGTAAGCTTAGTAACTACGATATGTAAGCTTAGTAACTACGATATGTAAGCTTAGTAACTACGATATGTAAGCTTAGTTACTACGATATGTAAGCTTAGTAACTACGATATGTAAGCTTAGTTACTACGATATGTAAGCTTAGTAACTACGATATGTAAGCTTAGTAACTACGATATGTAAGCTTAGTTACTACGATATGTAAGCTTAGTAACTACGATATGTAAGCTTAGTAACTACGATATGTAAGCTTAGTTACTACGATATGTAAGCTTAGTAACTACGATATGTAAGCTTAGTAACTACGATATGTAAGCTTAGTAACTACGATATGTAAGCTTAGTAACTACGATATGTAAGCTTAGTAACTACGATATGTAAGCTTAGTAACTACGATATGTAAGCTTAGTTACTACGATATGTAAGCTTAGTAACTACGATATGTAAGCTTAGTAACTACGATATGTAAGCTTAGTTACTACGATATGTAAGCTTAGTTACTACGATATGTAAGCTTAGTAACTACGATATGTAAGCTTAGTAACTACGATATGTATGCATAGTAACTACGATATGTAAGCTTAGTAACTACGATATGTAAGCTTAGTAACTACGATATGTAAGCTTAGTAACTACGATATGTATGCATAGTAACTACGATATGTAAGCTTAGTAACTACGATATGTAAGCTTAGTAACTACGATATGTAAGCTTAGTTACTACGATATGTAAGCTTAGTAACTACGATATGTAAGCTTAGTAACTACGATACTCCACTCCTAACCCAAACTTACAAGTTAAATATAGTTAATATTTTAATGTATAAAAAAAATTTGCATTCTTATTTATTATCATATTATTATAATTATAAAATTTATTGTTTATAGAGAGAGAAAGAGAGTACAGCATAACTTTAATATTTATATTTAAAAAGATCAAAGTCATACTCTCTTTATATCACTAATTTACAATAACAAATATAATATATAATATAATTATATTTCTTATTGTAAATTAGTGATAAAAATTAGGTGAAAGAAAAGATAAATGAAGAGTGTTCCATCTTGACTAAACATTCCATAACGCGATTTTTCTTTTATTTATGCTGTATGTTATATAGAATTAAAAATATTATTTACAATATGTATATTTTAAAATAAGCAATTCAACATTATTGACGGAGGGGAAACGATTGAAAAGTTATTGTGATATATCCGAATAACAATTAGGCATCTCAGTCATGGTTTATGCACAAGTTCAGCGTATACTGAAGCATTTGCATCTATGGTCCAAACTAAAATCACGCCTGGAAGCTAACAATTTGATAATTTCAGTTAAATGTGATAATATTAATAATACAATAATATACTTCACTATTTTTCTTTTATTTATGCTGTATGTTATATAGAATTAAAAATATTATTTACAATATGTATATTTTAAAATAAGCAATTCAACATTATTGACGGAGGGGAAACGATTCTTATCGACGGTTTGTTTCGAGCTAAAATTTGGTGCGTTCTGTGTAAATTTTGTTGTGATTATTTAAATAAGAAATATTTGATTTTCTTACTTTTTTTTTTTTTTTTCGTAAATTTTAATAAAATTATTTCTTTTACAATAAACTGTATAACAGAAGGTTGATTTCAATTGCTTTTGCATCTGACCACAGAAACCGAATGACAGAAACGCCAATTGAGCGCGAGATCCGGCTGGCTGCTGAACGCGAAGAGGAGATGCGTCGAGAGAAAGGTGTCCAGATTCCTGTGTCCCCAGTATCTCCAAGTCCGAACAAGTGGAGTTCACCTCGTGCAGGAGGCATCGCTAATGACTCGCGTGACGTACAGCATCGCCTGGCCACCAATCGCATCCAACAAGAGATCCAAGAAGCTACACAACGAGAAAAGGAACTTGTTGCGGCTGGCCAAATTCAAACTATATCAGAAGATACGGTCGACTCAAAAGTAAGCATAATTGTTACAAGCAGCTGGAAAGTTGGAAAAATGACGTTATTGGTAATTTACTCTTAATAATTGTAATTATATGAAACAACCTATAAATTTCGTTGGTTTATTCAATATCCCAAATCATATTTCCCGCTGTTGAGTAAGTTTTGTGGACTGTTTAAAATATGAAAATATATATCATCTGCCCTAGGCGTTTGCTCAAAACACATTTTAATGATCATAATTGTTTTGCGCATTTTTTTTTAACTTTTTTTTTCACGTTTTTCCACGGAATTTGGGTTTGGGTAGCAACAGTTGGCTCGCACTTGCACGTAGTAATTAACTTTGAAGAGTAGAATGACTTTCGAAGTCTTTATGAAAAGTGTGTGTTTATTGTGTCAGTAAAAAAATGTAAATAATCTTTGAACAATATTTTTTCTTTTAGGTAACACGTTTTACTGAATTAGCGGAGTATGCAATTGCTGAAAGGGACAAGAAAAACCTAAAATCAGAAGTGATTGCAAGTGATGATGTTCCAGTAGAGAAAAAAACAGAAGTTGAAACTATCTCGCCTCCTAAAGACGCGGCTGTAAATACTTCATCTCGCGTGGCTACTGTTGCTCGTCCATCTAGCATCCCATTATCTCCTGTCATTTCACCAGCCACCCCACCAATTGGATCACCAGTGTCAAGCATTGTAAATAAGCCAGTGATAAAAAGTCCAAGCCCGATGACAAATGGCACTCCACGATTTAGAAAGTTTGAGCCTATGCCTGGACAACGAGGATTAATGCAAAGATTCCTTGCATCTAAAGGGCGTATGGTTGGAATGTCTCCATTTAGCGCTTCGCCTGGTACCTCTACATTGATTCGAAGTCCTCAACTTCCATCACCAGGAGCTTCACCCAATCCTGTATCTCCCCAAATAGTTGGCCAAAGTGCACCTGTATTTCCAGTGAAGCACGTAGAGCGCGTACTCACACCTGACTCACAGGTAAATTACTTTTAATATACATTATAACATTCATGTAGGATAAATCAATCAATTATAGAGACTGCCCTATGTACTGTACGTGTACAGCTCTGGCCAAAAGTTTGAGAACGATATGAAAGTGATCGGGCAAAACAGATGAGTCATCAATGCAGGTTCCTTTTTTCCTGACTATATCGATAGTATGTGAATCTTTCCCCTCGCCTCCTCTTTTAAGTTTGGCTATCTGTTGTGTCTAGCTTTGTTATCATGTTTTTCGATCAAACAAGCACACAGGATGTGGTGATTTCTATTTTTACCTATCAAACTCACAAAATATTGTCTTCTTGAGCTTTATTTTTATATAATATAATATCTTACAAGAAGCAAGGAAGATTTTTTTTTCTTTTTTTTTTTTTTTAATTTATTAAAAATATTCAATAATTATATGATTACGATGTTTATGCCATTTTATATTTAATGGATATATAATAAAAAAAATTATTTTATTATTTTATCTTTTTCTAATTAACTTATTTATTAACTATAATATTTAATTTTCAAACAATTTGATTTGATATAAAATTTTATCTTCTGTTCTTCTTTTCCCCGCATAAACAATTACAGTTTATGATATTTATGCTACTTTATATTTAAGGGATAGGCCTATATTAAAAAAATATATATATATTTCACTATTTTTTTTATTAACACATTTATTAATTACAATATTTATTTTTAAAGAATTCGATTTTATATTTAATTTTATCATCTGTTGTTGTTTTGTTCCCCCGCATAAACAATCATCCCTTGAATTATAGAATAAAATTTGTTTCATATAAATAATTAGTTAATGAATTATAGAAAAATATTTAATGACACAAATTATATATGAAATCGATTATTTGTAGAAATTAATTAATTGATTAAATAAAAAAAGAAAAAATTTCAAATGATGCATATAATAATTATAAATAAAAATATAGGCCTATCTATGTATATAATATAGTATTTTTACCAAGGTTGATATTATATGATAATATAAACCTTGCATTTTAACAAAAAACCAAGAGATAGAGCATTTGACAATGTTGAATAGCAGTTATGCATAACAAAACTAAAATATTTTGTAGTCATCAGAAATATTGAAAAGCTAGAAAGGTGTATGCAGCAAGCTAGCAAGAGAGACGCAGGTCTGCTTGCTTGCTGCCGTGATAAATAATCGTAATCGCTATAGTGATATAGTCAGGAAAAAGGAAATTTGCTTGTTTACATGATTTGTGTTGCGGGTTGCATTTCATATCGTTCTCAAACTTTTGGCCAGAGCTGTACGTACTGAAATAAAATGGAATTAAATCTCCAAATCTCAAACTTACGAACTATGTATAAAGTTTTAGTTACCTGTTGCCCGCCAAATAAAACTTCATTTCTTTTGCTCATGCTGAAAATATTGAGAACTTAAAAATAGGGATTTTTGGAAATTTAATAATGCAGCTATTCTAAAATTATACCCATTTTGTATCGACTCAAAACGATGTCGTCCTCTAAAATATGAAATAAAATTTCCCCCGATATTTATTTCTTTAGCCTTTCCTCATTTTATTAATTTATATATTTATTTGTTTAATTTTTCGAAACAATCTTTTCATGCATCTGGTAACTTTGCATTTCAGAAATCGTTGGATAGTGTAGATGGTCGCCTAGAAACAGCTGCTGTTAAACAGCTTCCACATCGACGTGGTTACATGTCAGCAGAAGAAAAGATACAAGAAGAACTCTTAGAAATGAAGAAACGCGAGGATGAACTAAGGTACAAAAAAAAAAAAAAAAAAAAAAAAAGTCAAATAACTCTTTTAAGTTTGTTAAGTTGTTACTAAAATTGGATTATTATTGTCGTGATAAAAGTATTAATTTGTGTGCCGATATTTCAGACTGCAACGAGCGCACTTGTTCGCTCAGTCACAGCCAAACTTGCTGTTGTTAGTGGATGACGATGATGACGATTCTCTTCAAAACAAAGAAGAGAGATCCGTGTCGTCTCTAAGAACTGCTCTATCGAATCCAAACCTCTTGGACAGTGATGACTCGTCCTCCATGACGGATTCGAGTTCCTATCAAGAAAAAGTAAGTCAAGTGCGTATTATTTTAATCCCGAGCAATAAATAAAATATATATATTTTTTTTGTATTTGCAGACGTCACAGAAAGCTACGAGGAAACGTAGTGCTTTGATTGCTCAGTGGGAGAACATGATCCAACAGTATAGTGAACATTAAGTAATTTTGCAGTTTAACTCCTTGTCTCTTTAGGATATTGTAATATATAGCAGCCTATTTTGCTTGCCTTTTTGCTTGCGAATATCAAAATTATATGTATGGTTGTTAAAGGATGCTATTTAAAATCTTTGCCAAAAAATAGATTTGTTTTCTAATTATCTTTTGTTTTGTGTATTAATACATGAAAAATATGACGTGAGGCAGATAATGGTATCAGCAAAATAGTAATTTGTTTATACATTTCCCACCGCGATACCATTGTACGCCATATATATCAAGAATAAGTTAATAAATAAGTTAAATCTTGTATTTTTTTACGATACGCTATCTAATCGATTGAATGTAAATGTATAATAATATAATATATTTTATTTAAGCAAATGTTTATTATGATAATACATATAGGCTAAATATTAATAAATATCGAGCTCATTATTCATAGTATTGGGAATTTAAATATAAAATAATATATGTCATATGGACAAAAAATTGTGACGAATTTAGTAGTTCTATAAATCAGTGTAATATAATGACAAATCCAAAGCACTGGAATTTTACATAATAATGTTGAACTTAAAAATAATATTTAATGAGGAAAAATCTATTGCGGTTGATATTTATAATGGATGTTAAAAATAAAATTTATATTAGAAAATAGTAGAGAGATATTAGAGCACGTTCAATTGAAAATAAATAAAATGCAAAGATTTTCTTATTGAGTTAACCCTAAGTCCCAATTTATTGTAGAAATTAGAATATCTTCGCGTTTTATTAATTTTCAATTAAACATGCTCTACTCTCTGTCTACTATTTTCTATTATAAATGTTATTTTTAATTTGTTAACATGATATAATACATCATATAATAGTATATTACACTATTTACTTTATAAATGAAGATAATATTTTTTTTTAATTTTTTTATATATATATGTTTAAACTTGTTTGAAAGAATATAATAATTGTTGGAAGTGCATAGTAATTTGTTGTTGCCTCTTATAATTTTCTTTACATATTTGCTGAGAAGAGCTATTCTCAAGTGAAATCCATTCCAGAAAACAACAACTAAGTATGTGAGCAATTTCATAGTGCCACATGTCCATGGTAACTTATTTATATGTTGCTAAACTACCATATGTTCAATAGGTGCTTGGGATAAATATTCATTTTTGTACTGTATGAAAAGTATTTCTGAATATATAAAGTGTTATTACTATTTTTTTTTTAATCAGCAAAATGAGTTTATTTTCGTGTACCTATATCCTTAGGTGTAATATATAATTATATAATAATCAAATTGGAATGCATGATTGAATCAGTTGATGCATGAATCAATAATGTAGTCCAAGCAATTGATTTTTATTTCGATTTATTGCTGTATATTTTTATTATTGTGCTTTAAAATAAACAAATTTATGCTTATCGCACAATAACAAATAATAATAAATAATAATAAATTTTTCTTACTTACCGCATTCAAACAAATTCTTATAGCAGCCTTTGCTAATTAGGTTAATGCTTTGCCGTAATTAGTTTAATTTTTATTTTATTGGACCTAATTTATACTTTAAGTAAATTAGAAGAGAACTGGGGCAATTTATTATTATTATCTACGGAGACTTTATTTCTGAAAGTAGCATTGACTTTTGTGTTATCTTTGCAATTTGGGGTTACAACTTAGCATTGTTTTTACTTTGTATACAAACAACAGCGATACAATTATGTATTAGAGAGAGAGAGAGAGAGAGAGAGAGAGAGAGAGACGCAGTTTAATATACTAATAAACTTTGAGTAAGGTCTACTATTGGATAAAATATTCAGCTAAGATGCTGGCATTCGGACAGTGTTAGATGTTTGAGCTTTGAGCTATATTTCAGGAAATGACGATAACAATAATTTCAGAAATAACTTTTACAATATCTTGCATGCATCAACTCCAAAAGTTTTTGACCCTAGCTTTTTGTTTCATGCGTTAATTACAACTGATTTAATTATCCTCAATCGTTATAACTCTTTATTTCAAAGTAAGTTTTGTCTCATTAATTTACATCTTCAACGATTAATCGACAATGGAGAACGCCTAGAAGAATACAAGCCTTGTTTGACTGTAGTATGATCTGGTTTATTATGGTCCTGGATCCCTAAGAACGATAAAAAATCACATTAAATAACGATTTTATTTTATTTTTTGTCTCACATTTAACTTCAATTTAAAGTTTAATTACTAAAATTCCACTTAAATAATGTACTGCGCTTCTTCAAATCAAATATATTTCCATTAGCTATTTATTTCAAATTTAATTACCCCAATTACCCATTACGTTGTAAGCACAAATCAATAACATGCCAATGAATGCATCATATCTATTTAACTGAGGAACTCAGTAGCCTGGCTCGGCCTTTTTATTTTATTATTTTAAACACATTATTTGATACAAGATCCAACCAAGACAAAGCCTTACCGATCGTTTCAGTTTTATTAATATAATCTGATTAGATAGCGCATACTAAGTTTTTATTATAATTATTATTTTTTTTTAATGCGCTTAAATAATATAGCGTTCAAAATCGTCAAAAAAGGTACCAAAAAAGGTCTCTGAATTACATAACCATGCAAGTAGTTTTTCCCTTTTTTATTTAAATATAATTAGATAAATAATTTATTCTGTATTCATTCATATATATAAAATACATAAAGATATAACTATTTTTTATATGCAAAATATTTTTTTTTTGAAAAAAAAAAAAAAAAAAAAACTAGAAAACAAAAAAACTTTATGTTTTTGAAACTGCTGAGGATTTTTTTTTTTGACACTTCAAATCACGTTTGCTTGTTATTTTGCCATTCTTTTTTTATTCATCTGGCTATTTTATCATCGTTTAAAAAAATATTATAACACGACTGTCGCGCACTAAATTCATTTCAATCAAAAGTAAATCAAAAAGCACGAATCGAAAAAAAAAAAAATAATAATAAATAAAATTGAAGTCATAAACCATTAAAAAATTGAACTAAGATGTGGCTTATACATTCATATATCGATTTAAAAAAATGCACAAAAAATGTGTTAACTATATGTAAAATTAAACATTTGGGATTATAAAAACAAAAATGAAACAAATAATAATGTAAATTTGAAATTTTTTGAGAAAATAATGGAATAATTTAGAGAAAAAGTTGAAGCATTAAAAAAAAATAAACAAGCGAAAAAAGGCAAAGAAACAACAACAACATATTGTATTGGAATTGTCATGAAACATGCACATTTAAAAACTAAATTTGCATATCAGCAAACATCAGCAAAACTGACAAAAAGTTAAAAACCTAAAAATCCACACTTTATACTTATAATAAAATTTATATAATTTTTTCTTATAAACAAGAAAAATGTAGTTACAGTTTTTTCTTTTTTTTCCCCCATATTGTTATTTTTAAAATTTATTAAGTTAGATGGAATTTGATTCTATATTTTAGACATTTTTAAACTCTTTTTATTCAGTGAACCTATTTGCAGCGTTATGTATTTTAGGTAAATTTAGGACTGAACGTAAAAGGCCTGTCCGCGATGAAAGTAGGAGATGCTTTTTCAAAAGAGGGGACTGGAGGGCGCCAGTCCTCGAAAGTCTACCACAGGTGAGATTTTTTTTTTTCAGTCACGTGGCTAATTTAGTCATATTTGAGAGAGAGAGAGAGAGAGAGAGAGAGAGAGAGAGAGAGAGAAAACTACAGTATATTGCGAAGAGAAACATAATAGTTTGTGTTTTGTTTTTTTTTATTTAAATGGTAAAATAAAGGATTGATATTCTTTACTAAAAAGATCTAAGAATGTTTTTTTTTTTTTTTTTTTTTTTTTTTGGCACTTAAGAATAAAAATTCTGTTATACTTTTTTCATGATTCAATTCAAATATTACTAGTAGAGTCTGTAAAACAAGGCAAATGCCTATTGAAATAATGCTTATTTTCACAAATTGACTATGTGCATCGATCACCGTTCTCATGAAATGGAATGGGAAAAAAATTTAAACAATGCATGGATGTGGGACGGAAAAATTAATTTAAAAAAAGCATTAAATTTGTTTCTGACTATTTTTCTTTTTTGATTTTTTTTTTTTTTTTTATTTTTTTTTAGAAAAACACAACTTTTTGCTTATTTTTCAATATTGTACAAATCATCTTCGCATACTGGAGCAATGAATAACATTTCTCAGCATAGGACAAACGTCGCTTTGGGCTATTTTCTTTGGGAAATCACAATCAGGTAATTTTGCTGTTGTAATTATTTTTCTCACCTACTTGAAAACCTAATTGAACCTATAACAATATATATATATATATATATATATATATATATATATATATATATATATATATATATATATATATATATATATATATATATATATATATTAAAAGCAAAAATTCTCTTAAAAATATTCCTAAGGTATTTTTAAACTGGAAAATAATTCATTTTCCCATACCGGCTCATTTGTTATTGGTCGCACATATTTCTTTGACTTTTATATGAATGCATGCAATCTCAACACAACTGTGGGTACATAAAGTGTTGTACGATGTTACCCGCCGTTGCTAAATATATAAATTAAATTAAAATTATTGAAGTAAAAAAAAAAAAAGTAAATGTTTAAATAGTATTAAAAGAGTTAAAAGCACGCGCGTGACGACGATTTATCGTTGTTGAAGCAAAGGTGAAGGTCTTTTCTATTTTCAAACAGGAATGGCCACATATTTGCTATTATACCATTCATTTGGAGGGGAGGGGAAGAGTAGAAGGTGCCGAGCTCGAATCCTTGTTGCTAAGGAGATTTTACCTTATTTATTTAATTATTCTTAAATATAATAAGTAAATTACTTAAAAGTAAAAATTTATTAGTACATATAGTACGTAGTTATAAATAAAAAGTATATAAATATATAGATTTATATTCATAATTTCTTTACTTTATTTACACAGTTGGAGTAAAGTATTTTTTTTCTTGTAATTTTATACTTTGAACGCACCAATATATTCTTTTAATTAATATTACTCCCCTGTACCTCTATATAAATGATACTAATTGATAATTAGTCTCTGGCACAGTTGAAAAAATAGCATTATTTTAAAGCATTACCGTACGTTATACCATGTGATATTGTTGTGGATTATTTATTAATTTTCATTTATAGGTGCATGCATAATTGTCATCCCTGGCATCCAAAATGAATGTTGAATCGCGTGTAATATCTGACACACTAGGGATCATTGCTCTGTCAACTTGAAGTCTCATAATATCATATACACTTCAGCCGCCTCTAAAGTCTAAAGGCACCATATACCTTCATTTTTTTTTTTTTTTTTTTTTTTTTTGCGAATTATCAAGGTCAAAAAAAGATTTTGCATAGGGTATAAAAGGCGAGTCTTGCTGTTGGCTCGTCCCATTTGCCTTGCTCATATTTCGGCAGTCATTATGTTTCGCTACATTCTTATTTGTATTCTTGTCGCGCTAGTCCTCGCAAAGATCGAGAAATGTCCTTCTGTCACCAGCAAAATGCCATTCGATGAAACTAAGGTACGTAATTTTTTCCAAATTCAAATCATGTACGCCAAATGGGTACCACCAAGTATTAAATTGGTCTGATAATGATTCGTTTCACAGTTTAAAGGTACGTGGTACACAATATCTGCTTTTCATCCTACCAAATTAAGTGAGGGCGGAGAAAAGAAGTGCAGCAAGATGAATATTACCTCCCAGCGCACGGGCTCTGAGTTGATTATTAACGTGGAAGGCTTTTACAAGACTGACAACAAACTTAGAACTTTTGAGGGCTTCAGTCAAGCAGTCAAGGCGGACAAACCTTCCACATTCTTCGGTGTTTGGAAGAAAGACGACGAATCAAAGTTTACTGGTAAGTTGAAATCACCGTACTAAATTTGTCATTGTCATTACAAAAAAAAAAATAATAATAATAATAATAAAAAAAAAAAAAAAACTACTTTCGGTTAAAAGTTGTGCACACGCGCCTAAAAAATTATATAACACAAAAAATTTCTCGTGTATGACTTTGATAAATCTGTTATGTTATTTTGATACAAAACTCTGTGAAATGCATTTTATCAAATTAAAATGATCAACCTACCGTATAGCAACATACATGATCACTGATCAGCCTAATCCTCTTCAGTCCCAATATACATTGAGTTGTACATCAAAAAAAGTGACAAAAAATCTTTAAACCATCGAAAAAATAGAAAAAAATAGAGATAAAAAGATAAAAATTGTGCCAGAAAAAAGCCAGTACAGCTATTTTGAGCAATGTAGAGTGGGTAGGGAGGGGGTCCGTGAAAGTAAGAAAAAGCAAAAAAATAAAATAAAAAATAAAAAAAATAAAATAATAATAATTCGACAAAAGAGGCATATTTTTGTTATTCCGAGAGCCGCACAAAAACGTGGTTAAAATTTACGACAATGAAATATTGTTTAAAAGGGTCTGGGACTGAAGAGGCTATACCGTAGGTGTATATCAACAAACTTTCGGTGCTGGTGGAGTAGTCCTATATGTACCCTAAAGTAATGTAACTTTTTTTTTTTCTTTCTCAGTACATGTATTTTTATTTTATCAGGCGAAAATACTAAAAATTTTAGGTTGTAATTTTCTTGTATTTTCTAAAAGAGGACATTATATAATTTAATAATTAATATCGTCTTCAATCTATAGATTCTAAGACGAACTTCTAAGTTTTGAGTTCATTAAGTATATTTTAATTATATTTTGAAAATCGCGAAACGACGTCACGGTCGGTAACTTTTTCCTATGCTCACATGCATTAGTGACGTCACTTTTCGATTTTCAAAAATTAATTAAATACTTTATGAATTCAAAATATAGAAATTCATGTATAAATCGAATGAGGACAATGTCCTCTTTACTGAAATAAAATTACCCGTTTTATTTTTTTGATATTTTATAAATGTTGTTGTTTGTCTGATAATGTGTAAATTTAGATGGCACCAAATATAATTATAATAGAGATTCACACAACCTTATGTTTTAATCTCCGTTACTTTTATTTGTATTCCAGGAGTATACAAGCAGAGCATCGTTGCTACTGACTACGAAACTTACGCCATTTTCGTGGCATGCAAGAATAACTTCAATGAAAGTAAGAAGAGCTTCGAACGCAAACTTTACGCTGATATTTGGGGACGTAAGACCACCATGGGCGAGGAGACAATGAAAGTATTGACAAACGTTCTCAGCAGCTACGATATCAACATTGACCAGCTCAAGATGATCGATCACACAGACTGCTAGAAGAAGCTCCTCTTGATCGTTGCAATACTTGCAATTGTTACTTTAAATAATAAAAACTTTTCCAAAATTAAAACAATAACTTGTTTTAACTTGTTTTGTTTGGTATAAATTGCATCTTTGTGAGAAAAATAATAATATTAACAATAAAAAACTAACGTTTGCTGCAGAAGTAAAATAAAATAATGTTTGATTTAAATTGTTTAATATATAGTTTCGTTTACTATAAAAAAGAAATAGTATTGTAAACATTATAGCGTGTGTGTGTGTGTGTATTATATATAAGATATATACACACAAACACACACACACACACACACATACATACATACACACACAACAAAATAATTAGATATAATGAGTGTAGTTACAAATCGATAAAAAAAAAAACGTATCAGTCATTAAATTTACTAAAAAAAATTTAATAAAAGTCTTAAATTATGCATTTTAGCCTACATTTTTGCAAAAATATTCCTTCTCTGATACTACACTTAATTTTGATAATTTATGTATGATGTACTTTGTAATTTAAAAATGTGCTCAACAAATATAATCATAAAATAAAATGCAATGTATCCTGCATATGTATGCAACATGTTTATCATTACTGCGCAACTAATTGCATACCGTCTAAACTTGCAGGCGCTAAGTAGACCATTTTTTTATTTTTTTTTTACTGATAATATATTTTATTACAAATTAAGATAATCAATATATTATTTTGTAAATATTGCTTGCTCAAGTAAAAACGTCATTGCAATATGAATTCACATTATCTTTGAAAATAATTGTAGATAATCTATGGCCTAAAAATATAAAATGTTTGTTTTATCCCTTTTTTATTGTAAAAAAAAAAAAAAAAAAAAAAAGTTTTAAACGGCCAAATATTGTGCCAAATTAATATATTCGGTATATTCATTTAAACCTTTTAAATCCTTTACACTGAAAATTTTACTGTTTTTTACGGTTTAAAGGGTGTAAAGGGTTTTAATTAATATACCGAATATACTAATTTGACACAATATTTAGTATTTTAATTTAACTTTTAAGCCTTTTTTTTTCAAAGGATTTTTATTTTTGCAATACATAGGTCTCAGGAAAATGACTGATCTACCCCTATGCATTTTTTGTTCTTTTTTCAACCAGTATCATAAGACAATTATTGTGTAAGCATGTTAGCGTTATATGTGCAAGAGTGGCTTATAAACATCCAACCTTTTATTATTATTTTTTTTTTATTATTTTTTTTTTTTTATGAATATAAAGCTCTTTTTTTTTTCGGCTGTATTTTTTCAGTAGAGAACAACAGCATTTGTAGAAGACTTTGAGCTATATAAACAAAAAATCCCAATATAGTTTTATAAAATCTGTGCAGTTATAATATTTGAGAATAAAAAATTGCAATTTGTTAATTGCCAAGAGTGAAACTATATATATATATATATATATATATATATATATATATATATATATATAATATAGGTTTTAATTTTAAATTATGAGCTTTCAAAGTAACCCTTTTTTCCCATTACGTTATAAATACTATAGACCAGATTTGCAAATCTTTCACTTAATTGTGCAACATATGCGGATGTGGTGTTGAAAATAATAGTAATAATAAAATAAAAAATTATTAAAAAAAAAAAAAAAACAAACAAACAACAACATTCATTATAATATAAAATTATTTTTATTATTATATTTATTGAACAAAATTAATTGAAAAATATATAGTAGAACTTAGTTCAAGGCCTTAAAACTTTATTAGCTCGATATACTTATAAAATATGATTAAATAATAAGAAATGTGCGGTGTTCCGTTGTATGAATAAACAAGAGTGTAAAATTTACTTGCGATCACCGAAGTTAAGCAACGTTCAGCTACTTCAGCTCGGTCAGTTGTGGGAGAGAGGAGCGCGATGTCAACGTTGCTTATCTCCTCGGAGACACACTCCAAGTATGTACACTGGTATTTCAACGGAACACCTCGCGTTCTATATGGTGTTCGTATCAAGTTTATAAAGTTTCCAAACTTTGAATTTAAGTTTGTGCTTTATTTTATATGTATGTATATACTATATACGTATATATATATATATATATATATATATATATATATATATATATATATATATATATATATATATATATATATATATATATATATATATATATATATATATATATATATATATGTGTTTCGAATGTTGAATTTCGAGCGAGGTTGCATGATGATAAGAAATTTTCTCGGTTAAATAGATTATTGTCTTACTTTCTGTGAAGACACTGGGCTTTACACTCGCTGCTAACATTGTGTGTAAATAACATAGCTATGTAATTTTTAAAAAGACTGTGAATTGAGTGTTTTTATAATTATGTACAAAGTGACTATTATTTTTTCATTGTTATTTAAAATAGTGATAGCAGCGAGTGTAAAGCCCAGTGTCTTCACAGAAGGTAAGACAATAATCTATTTCACCGAGAAAATTTCTTATCATATATATATATATATATATATATATATATATATATATATATATATATATATATATATGTTTGAAAATTTGAATATCAAGCGAGGTGACATGATGATAAAAATTCATTGTAGTCTTACCTTCTATAAGACCCTGGGCTTTCACTCGCTGCTTGTTTTGACGATAAAAAATAACACACAACACCATAAAAAATTATCACTTATATATAAGTTAATAAAAAGACTCAATTCACAGTTTTTTAAAAAATTATATATACATAGCTATGTTATATTTACACCAAATTGTAACGTTTTCGAGTGCGTATGTAGAAACATACAGTGTCTGCACTCTTCTTCTGCTTACTGACTCTTGCTCACGAGGCGCGCCGACCTCCGCAACGGGGGGAGTGGCTCGTCCTCGTCAGGTGTTATTTTATTGTTTACATTTTCACCTGCACGATCACGTGGTATACAGTCTTTTTACATGAATCTATAAGTGGAATCCAAATAGGCGGCAAATCAAAACTAGGTTGACTGATTGTTTCATTATTTCTTCTTGACATTTCTATTGCTTCTAATATTTTTCTTTTTTTATAATGACTTTCTCTTCCTATCACCTTTGTTTTCTCCCATTGAATTTGATGGCTGTTCTCCAGTGCATGATCTACAAGTTTTGAATATCCTGTATCTCTTTTCTCTATTTTTTGCCTGTGTTCATTCACCCTGATGTCCAAAGGACGACCTGTTTCTCCGATGTATTCTTTCTCACATACACAGGGTATAGAATATACTACATCTTTATTCATATTTTTCTTCATGTCTTCATGCACTGGAGAACAGCCATCAAATTCAATGGGAGAAAACAAAGGTGATAGGAAGAGAAAGTCATTATAAAAAAAAAAAAAAAAAAAAAAAATATTAGAAGCAATAGAAATGTCAAGAAGAAATAATGAAACAATCAGTCAACCTAGTTTTGATTTGCCGCCTATTTGGATTCCACTTATAGATTCATGTAAAAAGACTGTATACCACGTGATCGTGCAGGTGAAAATGTAAACAATAAAATAACACCTGACGAGGACGAGCCACTCCCCCCGTTGCGGAGGTCGGCGCGCCTCGTGAGCAAGAGTCAGTAAGCAGAAGAAGAGTGCAGACACTGTATGTTTCTACATACGCACTCGAAAACGTTACAATTTGGTGTAAATATAACATAGCTATGTATATATAATTTTTTAAAAAACTGTGAATTGAGTCTTTTTATTAACTATATATAAGTGATAATTTTTTATGGTGTTGTGTGTTATTTTTTATCGTCAAAACAAGCAGCGAGTGAAAGCCCAGGGTCTTATAGAAGGTAAGACTACAATGAATTTTTATCATATATATATATATATATATATATATATATATATATATATATATATATATATATATATATATATATATATATAAAATTAATAATATATAATAATAAATATTTAAAATAAATAAATAAAAATATAGGGTGTGTGTGCGCTTTACGTCATAATAAATGCGCTTCGATGCCATATTTGAGCAACGAATAACATTGCTTTAGCATAGGACAAACGTGTGATTTCGCTATTATCTTCGGAAGTTAAGTATTATTATTTTTTTTTTATCATTATTTTTCTCGCATATACTTGAAAACTTTATTCAATTAATCAATTCTCTCCAAAAAACTGCTAAGTATTTTTAAGCTGGCAAAAATGTGTCATTTTCCTATTTATGGCCCATGTTATATAGTAATCATTTATGGCGTTGACTTTAGCATAATGCAACCACCCTATTAAATTTCATAAATAATAATAAAATAATAATGTGGGACTCCGTTATTGTAACAGACAGAGCAGTAGAGGCAAACAGGCCAGATTTAGTTCTGTTTGACAGACATGCGCTCAAACAGCGATAATCATTGATGTTGCTGTTCCTCTGGACAATCATGTATATAGATATAGTTGCTGAGAAGAAGAGGAAGTATCAGCCGCTTTCCATTGAGTTGAAGGATGTATCGGCTGAGAAGTGTTGAAATTGTCCCTGTTGTGGTTTCTGTGCGAATGGTCTGGTTAGCAAAGATTGGTTAAAAGCAAGAGAAAAGTTAAACCTCGAGCACAGGCATTTACATGTCATGCAGAAAGCTGCAGTTAATTCTTGGCACAGCTAACATCATGCGCAAAGTGCTTATAGTTTGTGACCCCTCTGTATACCATCTGCAGTTTCTGACATAATTGGTACTGGATTATTCTCACCTTCACCTCTTGACTCAAGAAGGATTTCGGTGTTGGTGTTACAGAAGAAGAAAGAAAGAACTTGATAATAATAAAAACTTTAAAAATTGATCGAACGAATATAATGTTTTTGATATATGGTATACCCAAACTCTCTCATAATTTAAAAATCAGGCAATATACATCATGAAATAAAACAATTAATTAAGCTAATTAATTTTCTAGTATTTGATAATTCAGAAGCTGGATACTTCTCGGCTTATTTAATTTTCTCGGTGAAAACGTTATTTGAAAACGAAGATGATATAGACCCCTTTCACATCCTTGCGCTTTGTCGCCATGTTTGTGGTGCCTAATGTATTTGTCCCCAGCATTGGGGAAACATCATTTCTTCTAATTTTTCACCTAAGAAGAGTTTATTTTAACTGAAATAATTTTTCTCATATTTTCCGAACTTATTAGAAGCTAGAAATAAGTCTTTAATTGAGGGGTTTGCAGCTTTTTTTGCTATTAAAAAAATAAAATATCAAATGACATTTTTCCAATGCTGGCATATGTATTCATAACCAGCAAAATGGCGGCTCTTAAATATGAGTGCAACCGGTCTATAGGGTGTGCAAGATCCATATAATATAAAGAGGTTGAGCGCAGCACAAAACTCGCGCAGTTGATTTTATTTTGTGATGGATATGTACTTTTGATTCTATAAGCCAATAAATTACGATGCCGTTCACCAGTTACGTCACTGATAAGGTGAATAAAAATACACCCGGTGATATGACGTCTTTGGTGAATTCCTTTTGCTGCGCGACCTTTATTGCCCAAAAACTTTTCTGGACCCGGAGCAACTAACCTCTTATGTATGGACCTTTTTTTGTGGTGTGTACATGACGTCATTCTGAGTGGTTTTCGATGCTCTTCTTGAGCAATGAATAACATTTTGCTCAGCATAGGACAAACCTTATAGTTTTTGGCTATTTTCTTTGTAAACTTTTAGCTATTTTTTGGTCATTATTATTTTTCTTGCATACTTAGGTACTATAATTCAACCTAGCTGTTATCAGAATCAAATAATGCTCTCAAAAATATTTCGAAGTATTTTTAAACTGGTAAAATGTGCCATTTTCCATTTTCCCATACCGGCCAATGATATATTTAGTACTCACTTTACTTATGACGTCGACTTTAACATGAATGAAACTCTACCCTATATAAATATGCGGCGGGTCATCGCAGAGCGGGGCCGATAACTGATAACTTTAATTAATTATAATTTATTAAAAATAAAAAAAGTGAAAGGGAAAGATAATTCAATGAGGAATTGTAATAATATGTTATACATATAATATGGACTTGTTCATTTGAAATTTCGAGTGTCAGCCGTCAGCCTCAAAAATCTTCTTAAAACTTTGCTCATATACTTTCCCTCCCACGCGGGACCAGCGGGACCAGGGGAAAAAAAAAATAAATAAACAGCTGCACGCCGCTTGATCAATAAGTAGGCGGGGCACATCAATATGGCTCTCACCGTGGATTCTGTTGCAATGATTTTAAAAGAAATGAATCGTGATCTTTCATTTTATGATGATTTCATAACGTTCATGGGTTTATATTATGCCGGAAAAGTATTCATTTCAGTTTCATCTAAGATTGCGAGAGGGGTTTACGCACATTTCGTAACTAAAATAACCTCCACAACAGATCTTGTAGCTCGGTTCGGCAAGTGGGCAGGTTTGTTACAAATTATAACAAATATAATATCATTATCATGTATAATATTTATATTATATGTATATGTAGTTGGTTAGTTACCTGTTGGCTAAACATCAACTATGATACGATTTTACATCATACTTGTTTTGTCTCAAATATGTACAAAATTCGTATGTATTGGTACTAATTTTGTAAACTTTTTATCACATGCGTACATTTGTATATACATATTACATAATGCATATATATATATATATATATATATATATATATATATATATATATATATATATATATATATATATATCATATTTTCAAATGTTGGCTAACTAAATTTATAATAATATCTATTATGTTTTATGCTGTAGTTGTAACTGGAGCAACTGATGGCATTGGAAAAGCATATGCACAAGAACTAGCTCGCCGAGGCATCAATATTATTTTGATCAGCAGGAACCTGGAAAAGCTGAGCAAGGTGTCTGAAGAAATAGGTACAGTAATTTTAGAACATCAGTCAAAATTTTGTACATAGGTACTGTACTTATTTTAGATGTTGCTAGTATCTTCCGTGTTTATTATTTTTAATACATATACATATTGTGGCAAGGTAACTGCATACCGTCGGGTTAGAGCACAAACCGTGCATGTACATCTACAAAAGCAGCAAAGTCAAAATTCTTATCTTTTTGTATATATTGTATATTTAAATATTTTTGTAGGTACACAGTTTGTGCTCTAACCTGATGATATATATGGTATTGGGTTACCTTCTCGTTCGAAGAACTTTTTAACATGGCGAGCGCCATATAAGGTTCAAGTTAATACACACTTCTATGAGGTTGTAGGGATGTGGTGATCTGCTTGGGCACAAAATTTAGAAATCACAAGAATATATGGTGCGCGGAGGGTGACCCAATACCATACCATTAGGCATTAGGTACATTAAATGTTTCCATAATTGGAAAATATATGTTAACATTTAAATTCAGCACAATATTTTTTTAAAAAAATAGCCAGCTTTGCATGTTTTGAGTGAGTTTGTGAATGGTCACAATCACAAACAAGGTAACTATTAAAACATTTTGCGCGCCACGCTTTATGTGGAAAATATATTGTTACGTCACATTGAAGTGCATCACAAGGTGTGTTTGGTTTGCTGGCTAAAGCAGCTCCACCTAATATTGAGCTGCCGAAGTTTTGCGAGTTGGCATACTTTACATTAACTTAGCGGTGATAGCGAAGATATTTCCTATGCTAGCAATGTAAATTTCAATGACTTTGCAGAGCTCTACTGTCCTTAAAAATTATCGCATTTGTTTGCGGCTTACACTAAATTTTAAAGCAACATCTAGTTAACCCAAGTCCAGTGCTTGAAAATAATTTTGATTCAAAATTGATTTTTGATTAATTTTCTCCTAGAGCTCTATCAAAACTACAAAGAAAGGAGCTGAGAGAGAGAAGGTGCAATAAAAAAGTAAACGAACAAAGAGCAGTTTTTGAATAGAAAGGATTACCTGTTACCTGACAACACGACCCCAATTATCTTATGCGTCAATGATTTTGATGACTCGCGAAATAACAGTCACAGTGAATCAAATTTATTTTAAATGTTAGTTTTATTAAAAATCATGCATATTTCTTTTTTGATTGAAGTTCTAGCGAAATTTTGAACTGCCCGATAATACATAATGAGTATTACGCAATATTTTTTATTTGAATATATTACTTTAAAATGAAGCTAGAACTTTGATCAAAAAAGATATATTCATAATTTTTAATAAAACTAACATTTAAAATAAATTTGATTCACTCTGACTGTTATTTCGCGAGTCATCAAAATCATTGACGCGTAAGATAATTGGGGTCGTGTTGTCAGGTAACATGCAATCCTTTCTATTCAAAAACTGCTCTTTGTTCGATTACTTTTTTATTGCACCTTCTCTCTCTCAGCTCCTTTGTTTGTAGTTTTGATAGAGCTCTCGGAGAAAATTAATCAAAAATTAATTTTGAATTGACATTAATTTCAAGCTCTGGACTTGGGTTAACTAGATGTTGCTTTAAAATTTTGTGAAAGCTGCAACCAAATGCGATAATTTTTAAGGGCAGTAGAGCTCTGCAAAGTCATTGAAATTAACATTGCTAGCATAGGAAATATCTTCGCTATCACCGCTAAGTTAAGGGGCAAAATAACTTTGGATGGTCAATAGAGAATGCTACACCTGAGCACACATAAAAAATTGTTTATATCACGTGACAATATCGTTTCCACATAAAATTTGAGGCGAGCAAAATAGCAACATGTTTAAATGGTTACCTTTCATTTGTCTGAAACTGTACATCAACTAATGCAACATTTAATATTAAAAATTTGTAGTCTGATCAGTTTTTTTAAATTTATTTATAGTTTATATTTTTTCTCGTTACTGTTATAACAATGTTACCGTAATGTATGAAAAGTAAAGTACAATTCGTCGGCTCAGAACAATTTTGTCGCACATGTAAAAAACAAACAAACAAATAATAATAATAAAAAAAAAAATCATAGGAATATCGACCTTTGTCCCATGTAAACTGGTAGGCTTAATTTCCTTTAGTTTTTGTTTGCATATACGACCAAAGTATTCCGAACCGACGAATTGCAATTGCTACGTTTGTGGTCTACATGTATTTGTTACTGTGATATGTACTGCACATAATATTGTGGTGCATGAAGAGATAGCTGCATTTTAATGATTACACATATGCATACATATGTATTACATATTATATATGCATGTAATTAATAAGGAAAGGTTAAAACCATTTCGGTTTGAATTAATAATCAAAGAAAAGAATAGGAGAAACCAACAAGCGCCTTACCAAGCTACGGACCTCATCGTGGTAAGGCGCTTGTTGGTTTCTCCTATCCTTTTCTTTGATTATATAATGCATATATATTACATATCCATACTGCCATATACTACTATTACAAGTTTGTATTATAATCTTTCTTACTTTAAATTTTTAGAGTATGAGTTTGGTGTGGAGACGAAGATAATCGAAGCAGACTTCAGCCTTGGCAAAGCTGTATTTGAACACATTGCTAAACAACTCCAGAATATAGAAGTAGGCATTTTGGGTGAGTAGTTTGCTTGCTTACCAGCATAATATGCAATTGAGTTGTTGAAAGAAGTGGGGACTGGGAAAACAACACCTAATTTCAACTGCATTGCGTAAAATTGGTGTTTAGAGTAAACTTTTTGAAAATGCAAAAATTTATTTTATTATTATTTTAAATTGTCACATATATGTATTATTTCACATACATAATATAATTACACAAATAGTCACATTTGGGAACTGCTTCCAGATAGCCTTGTGTGGAAGCATTTTAATTAAAAATAACATTTAAATAGAGAGAGAGAGAGAGAGAGAGAGAGAGAGAGAGAGAGAGAGAGAGAGAGAGAGAGACAGAGAGAGAGAGAGAGAGAGATAGATATATCACTGTTGTTCCGCTCTATTGGCCAATGTCCACTTCACCTTGAAAAAAAATAAAAATCATCGGATTGACCCCAGATTTTGGATTTTCGCATTTCAGGTCATTTGCAGCAAAAAAAATTTTTTTCAAGGTCAAGTGGACATCGGCCAATATAGCGGAACAACAGCGATAAAAAAAACAAAAACTAACACATGGATATATTTCGGCAATAAACAGTTTTTGGCACTAAATGTCAAGAGAACAGTGTGTTTTGCCTTCCTCGGTTCTTACAGACTCAAAGAGAAACTATGAATGATGGCTATGCTGGTGTTACAGTGTAGTTTACATAAGTATGATGAGAATGGGGGGAGGGGTGTGAATGTGTGTTAACGAATATTAAGCCTAGGTTGGTCTGTAGCCTTCCTGGACTGCAAATGTATTGATATGCTAATTTACATTGCCATAATACTGCTTTGTTGGCTGGGCCAGAAATATGTTTTATAATTTAATGTTTTGATGTTATGAGAGGCCACATGCTTAGCCAAAGTCAATCATGTTGTTGCTTCTGTCACTGACTTGTCTGCCTGTGGTTAAGACTGATATAAAATGTTGCACACACTTTTCCTCTTTTATTATTAATTATTATTGTTATATGCATTTGTCTGCTTGTTTCAGTTAACAATGTGGGAGTCATCTTGCCGTATCCCATGAAAATTGAGGAGATGACAGAGGATCAAATTTGGAGTCACATCAATGTTAACATTGGCGCTGCCACCATGCTGTCCAGGATGCTTGTCAAGCCAATGAAGGATAGGAAACGAGGAGCAATCGTTAATCTCTCATCTATCTCTGGCCTTGGACCGACACCATATCTCTCAGTATATGGAGCTACAAAGGTTTATTATTATTATTTTTATTTATTATTATTATTTTGGCATTGTGTTTCCTTCACTTCAACATTGTTTTTGCTACTTTTACTTACCACAGAAACACAACAAGGAAGATCAATCTAACTACACACAATTATGTTTTAATGTTATTGCAATCTTCCTAATTGTAAATTACATTTGTAATAAGTTTTTATTTTGTTTTAGGCTTACATGGACAGTTTTTCTCAGTCCTTAAACTATGAGTGCCGCTCCACAGGCGTCACAGTTCAGACTCTTACGCCCGGCTATGTCAATACCCAAATGGTGTCATACAGTCCATCATTAAGTACTGGTGGATTACTAGTACCATCACCAACAGTTTATGCCCAAAATGCTATTCTCACTCTTGGTGTTGCTAGTAAAACTACAGGCTATTGGTCTCATGGACTTGAGGTAAGAAAAAAGAAGAAGAAGGAAAAAAAAAAAAAAAAAAAAAAAAAAAAAAGTTGACTTTTGTCCCATGTAAACTGGTTTACACTAAGGCTTCATTTCCTGTGAATTTGTCTCCCTTATACTACAAATATATTCTGAGCCGACAATTTGTTCAACGTAAGGATAGGAAAATAACCACTTAGTCTAGAATTTCATAAATGATTTTTATTTGAGAGAAAATTTATAATTCAGTTACCAGTACAACATAAAATAATAATTCATATAATGATCATTATAGTTTACCATGCATATATAGCATATTTGGCACGGTATTACGGTGCTATGCATCTCTTTATATTACCCTAAGTTAATACAAAATGTTTAATACTTTTTTTTTTTTTTACTTTCAGTATTGGTTCTTCTCATCAGTGATGCCATCATGGGTTTGGATGAATGTATGTGGATTTCTCAACAGACGCTTCCGTGCTGAATATGACACCCATTTCACTCGGAGAAATCAGGGAGAAAAAATTAAGGCAAAATAAAAGTGCATTTGTATGGCTATGAACGATGAGACTGAAACTTTGTTGTCATTGATGAACTTTGTGTATGTGTTTTGGTTTAGTCTACAGATGCTACAGATGGAATATAGCAGAAGGTGTAGAAAATCCAGTAATTTTAATTGCTTAGTACTAGCTATGCTATTGTGCCATATTTTCACCTCATGTACAGGATATCATTTGCTATTTTTTTTCTTTTAATTTGTCCAGTAGTTGCAATTTTTACACTTGGTCCGGAATAAATCTGAATGCAGCATTGATCTCTCCAAAAGGTATAGGTATATATGGGGAAACTATATATGGGACCAGTGTACTTACAGTACACAATTTATTTTGATGTTATATTGCATGATAGAGTTGGTATAAGCAGGTGGCACTGTTTGATAGTAGGAGGAAGTAAAATAGGAGTGTGTCCTTTTGTACTCATAGTTATGCTAAACTGTTGTAGTATAGAGGGTAGTGGTGTATATAATTATTGTAGACAGTATCATGTGGTCAAGAACTTGGCAAATAAAATTGCAGCTTTCACTCTGATTAGTCACTATAATACTTGCTTAGTTAACAAATCTCAATTTAAGTTCCTTGCACATTTGTTCAATTTGTTACATTTTGTTCTATATGTTCTTGGACCTAAAAGTTAAGTCATATTTCATTTACCACAAGTTTTGTATTAATGCTGTTCGTAAACTCTGTTCTCTTGCACCAAAAAATGCGCATTCCATTGGAATAACCATAGGCGATCGTCATTTTTGGTGCAGAGAACAGGGTTTACCAACAGCATTATAGATTATTCTAAATGTAATCCTGTCAAGAAAAATAAACCATCGCGGTTAGGTTTGATAAATATGAATCAAAACGATAGGTGAAAAGCAGCAAAGGCTTTATACCATAGTGATGAGTCCCATATAGCAAGATTTTCATCAATACATGGGACTCTCTTCACTATGGTTAGGACAGCGCTGGTTGTCACTTATCCTTGTCTTTCAAATTTATTTTACTATATTATAAAAGCAATAATTTTGTAATAACTTTCAAATACCATTGTTATGTTATACTATAATGGTTATAATCTCTGTAATTTATTATCATTAAAAATAGCTTGCCTGAGAATAGAATATAATATGGTAAAAAGAAGAAGAAATAGAGAGAGAGAGAGAGAGAGAGAGAGAGAGAGAGAGAGAGAGAGAGAGAGAGAGAGAGAGAGAGAGAGAGAGAGAGAGAGAGAGAGAAAAGTCCCAACAGTTTGAGTTGAATCAATTTAAATTATATCAAAAATATATTACCATGCATCTTCAAGTGGCATTCTTATGAGATTATTACATGCAGAATTCATAGCTCACATTTTACTTTTAACACAGAGTGTACCATGCAAGATGCAATATATTAATTAAATCTTAATTATATTGGAGGATATATATGCAGGAAACCAAGGATATATGGTGGACTTTTTTTACTTTTGCACACCTGGTTTCCTTGTTATTTAATTTAATATTAAGCTATTTTTTTCCAACCTCTAGTAAAACAGAGTCCCAATTTTGGATTGGGGCAAACCAAAACATTTATTTGGGCTTGCAGCCGTTATTTTGCAGTCTTATAACAGTGTTAGCTCATAGCTTGAAGAAATGGTGTTTCCAATCTTTCTTAAGGTGCCGTAGCATATATATTGAATAGGCTCTTCTGTTTTGTATGGAGTTTGATGCCATTATATATAGTCTATGTCAATTTGCTGTGATATAACTATGCTGCTGTTTTTATTATTACCCTATTATTATTTTTTTTAATATTATTATATTATAGTTTGTTCAGTACAGAACATGTGTTTATTTTTATTGATTTTATGATAATTTTGCTGGGTAGCATATGTCATTCAAGTTACAAAAATAAAACAAAATGTATATGCATTATATTAAATTTGTTGTACAAGTTTCTTTCAAGCTTTGATCCCACATACATTCCTGAGTTATAAATTTATTTATAAAAAAATCATAAAATTTATTTTTCCTTGATAAATGATATGGCTCGTACATTAATTTCTTTGTTTTTCATTTGCAGCTGAGAATGAACATGTCGGATGCGCAAAAGCAGACATTCACATTTGCTGCATGGTTAATTTATTTCTCTCTCGTGTTTATAAAGTAACAGAGAAAACAACACTTGCAGCCAACGTCGATGTTTGCTTTTACATCTAACGCCTTCATTATATAGACACAAGTTAACAGTCAGCATAATAAATATTTTAGTAAAGGTGTTCGTTGAAAAAAAAAAAAAAAAAAAAACATTGAGGAATAAGCAACATTTTTCTTGACTCTTATATGATATTAATTTGAAATTTTTATTGCTTAGAAAAATAAATTTAATTTCTCTTTTTTGAATGAAGTGCGAAAACAATGGTATATTTATTCATTTCTTTCATCCTACAATCACAATCCACAACAATGCATATCCACTTTAGGTTTTATCGTAAATAAAAATTCACAATTAGAAATATGATGAGTCAAAATACAAAAAAAAAAAAAAAAAAAAAAAAAAAAAAACGATAAAAATTTAAAATTATAGTCAAACGTATACTCTGTCAGATATATTATTATAAATCAAACGACAAAAATAATATCAAAATTTTTTGACTTTATTAGTGAAAATGACGCGATTCAAAAACTTCAAAAACGAGAAAGAATTTGCATGACGTACCATTCTGAGTGCTTTTCGGTATGGTAAGTGCTGTATGTACTAAAAAATAATGACTTAAAATATACAATTTGAATTTTTAAAGCATTTGGCTTGTTTGTTTATAACGCATTGCGCATTGGATTTTTTCTGTTGGTTACGCCCACACGAGTACCGAATTTAAGTCAGCAAACAACGACAACAAAAACAAGTAAAAAAGTACAACAACCAAACCACAAACACTGCACAAACAAAACAACATTGATTACTGATTGAGCAACATCCAGCAGCATTCACCTGGCCCTGGCACTCCTAGCAATTACTCGCAATTACTACACCAGCGGGCCAGATCAGCCAAGAGATTTGAACCTGATTGAATTGCGAGGATTCAACATCAAAGATTAAATGGTAATAACAATTAGAAGGTCAAGAAATAAGTTATGAATGTCAATATGCGTGAGTCATACATACATACGTACATATAAATGCATGATTTAATTAAAAATTCTGCAAAATATACATATTATATAGTTTTTTTTTTTTTTTTTTACATCCTACATTAAAGCCTTATTTTGTAGCCGTATTCATTTAAGATGCACACTATATTCATTTAAAATTGTAAAAGGTAACGCTTACCTGAGTTTAAAAATTAACCGTAAGATTTTTGGCTTGTATATAAAGTTAAAGGAATAATTTGTATACCAGTACCGTAATTGCATGCAGCATACAGACAGTAAACACTGTTCGGTTGGAAAGTACCTTTAATGGTAAATGAGTTCAATTTTTTATGCCATGCGTGTATATATGTGTGTGTGTTCAGGTGTATATATACTCCTCCTGAATAAATCTGCACCTCTGGGTTCATATATAGGGAAACTTTAACGCAATCTGGTCAGATTTATTTGGGAGTATAGTGTACATACTACATACATACATGCATATATGTAACCTCTAATTTTAGTAGTAAAAATTAATAGAAAATTTATGTTGAAATAATGAGGAGGAAGATTCATTGTTGAAATTGATTTATTAATTATGAAGAAAACTGATTATAATTTAAAAATACATACCGTAGTAAGAGAGAGTGGTGAGTTGCCGGGGAAGTCTCTCCCTCTTACTATGAAGAACAATATTATGTTAAGCGACCATTCTCTGGAAAAGGTAATGGTATTGAATGGTCTATTGCGGGTATTGTGATAATGAGTGATATCAGCGAGCGCCTTATATATTACACTCGGCACTCGACAAACAGTTATAATTGCTGAGGTCTAAGTAACAAGGATATACAAAAATAAATGACACTTTTTTTCTCTCTAATTGACAAATTATTGATGACAAATAGATTATTTACTTATTATTATCAAGAAAGCTTCCTTAATTATATACTGTACATTATGATTATGAGAATATAGCATATAGCAGCTTTTTGATTCGTATAACAAACCAGAGGGTAACCCAATTCCACATAATGTAATATTATGTAATATGTAATGTAAATGTGATGTAACACAATGGTGATTGTTCAAGGGAAAAAAACAACAACGGAGGAAATTAATATAAAAAGGTTACAAATATAGCCTTTTTTTTATTAGTGTTACAGGGTATATCAACAATCTTTAGCATGTGGTAAATGCTATAATTTGAAGTGTGCCTTTACTCTCAGTACTATCACTATAATATGCTATAATATGCTATGACATACTCCTTGGCCAAAACAAGTGTACAACCACATGTGCATACCTTTTTTGGACAAACAATTTTCCCCAGATAAACACCAAATTTATACAGGCGCACAAGGTAATATTCAAGTTGATATATATATATGTGTTAAAATTTATTTATGAAACTTGATTAGAATCCGAGAAATGCCAAATTTTCTGGTTGAAATAACCTATTATCTTGTTTTGGCAATGACGTAGGTACAGCTCTGGACAAAAAATCCCGAACAATTTGCATAGACAACCCTCAACAATACTATGTTATATTTTTTGAGAAAACGCAGTCGCCGCTGCTGCCTCATCCGGAAACTTTTGACCAGAGCTATACATAGGGTGACCATAATTTAAAGTGTGCAAACCGGGACACTGCAGAGCAATGCACAGAAGAGACCGAGAGGCCCGCGCAAAGCGTGGCCGGTGGGAGGGGTGTCCCCGTCGGAGGCAAAAATTTTCAGAAAAGGGGGCGTGGCCTCCGAAATTTCATCATTTTTGTGTCTTTATTTTTATTTAATAAATTTAAATAAATTTATTAATTAAATTTAAATTATAATTTTAATTATTAATTTAATTTAATTATTTATGTTTATTTAAAAGTACATTATTTATTTGCAGTCATTTGAACAAAGAATATTACAAAAATGCATCAACTATCTTTTGATTTTTTTTTTTTTTTTTTTTTTTTGCGAGCGAGCGAGCAAGCTTTAAATTATATGCTTTTTATTGATTTTCCAGCAAAATATAAAACCAGGACATTGATGATTTTTGCAAAATCTTGATGAGACTTTAGTGTTGAAACCGGGACTGTCCCGGCTAATCCGGGACGAATGGTCAGCCTATTTGAATTTTGGTTACTGTGGGTT
This sequence comes from Ecdyonurus torrentis, assembly GCA_949318235.1. Classification (NCBI taxonomy): domain Eukaryota; kingdom Metazoa; phylum Arthropoda; class Insecta; order Ephemeroptera; family Heptageniidae; genus Ecdyonurus; species Ecdyonurus torrentis. The sequence goes on from OX439127.1 coordinate 59,474,531, forward strand.
CAAGCATCAATGTACACAAAGTCTTACTTTTGCTGTTTCTGTTGGCAGGCGGAGTCATTTGAGCAGAAGCTTTCCTAGTTTCTCTGAACAAAATTTTGATTTTCACCTCCAAGTTCAGATTATCAAGACTTCTCATCTAGTGTGCAAATAATGACCATACAGTCATTATTCCTGCTAATAACACCATGAAGTCTAAACAAATGGTCACAGTGTTTTTGGCCACAAGAATGTTTTGTTAAAGTGAGAGCGTGTGTTTGAAGCTACATTCCTGCTGAAGATTACAATCAGCAGACTTCTCACAGCATCAAGTGAAATCTTCCATCAATTGACCAGCAATGGCTGTATTACATCGTGCTTTATTCACATGGTTTTTATTGTTGTTGTTTTTAATATTGCTAGTATTACGGCTAGACTCTCGAACTCACTGGAACTGGTTTATTGTGTTTATTCCTTTGTGGATATATGACAGTATTTTATTAATTTATGTGGTATTTCATATAATATTACAATGCAAAAATAAATCCTTTTTATTAACAAACACTATGAAACGTAAATCTTGGCACATACTTGCTTTGTTGCTGAAAATGTCATTTCAGATTTTATTATGTTTAAAGCTTGAAAATCCTCTCTGGAAAATATCCATGTTTTATGTTATGTCCCCGCTCTGGATTTTGCTTCCTGTGGTTTTGGTTGATGTTTTTGTTTCTTTATTAAAATCAAATACTGCTTTTGTATAATAAATTGAAAATATGCAAATTGAAGCATCTATCGATGGATCTGGGCACATTAGACTTCTATGCCTTAAAAAGCTGAGTAAGGGAGTACTTTGTATAAAAGTGTTTTCACAAATTCCATACTTTGCATTACAACTTGAATAATAAAATTGTGCTTAAAATGTTTTTAAATGAGCCAATTTTTGCTATGCAAAAAAAAAAAAAAAAAAAAAAAAAAAAAAAAAAAAAAGGAAATATGTGAAAACAGATTTACAAAGTACAGTGCAATACAATTCAGATTTAACCTGTATTATAATATGAATTTGACTATGTGACTTATATATAAAATTTCCCTGTGATAATTAAATACTGTACCTACCTTTGTTTTGCAACTGTGATTTCACATATTCATTATAATTAGAGAGCACAGAAATAGGTGTTTTTTTTTTGCCAAAATAGTTAACTATATAGGTGTTTTTTTGGGCAAAATAGGTGGTAAAATAGGTGATTATTAAGAAATAGTTGATTTAATAGTGGATTTTTATTTTATTATATTTTAATGAAAAACAACAATTACAACATTTTTCACCTATTTGTCAACTATTTTCATATTTTTTTCATGATTTGTTAAAAACGTGTACATTTCTAAGGAAATTTAAAAAAAGTTAAAAAAAAAGTTTTTGTTTCTTTCATATACTGTACCTATATATATTTTTTTACTTTTTTCAAATTTCCTGAGAAATGTACTTGTTGTCAACAAATCATGAAAAAAATATGAAAATAGTTGACAAATAAGTAAAAATTGTTGAAATAGTTGTTTTTCATGAAATAGGTGAAAATAGGTGATTTTTAGATGGGGTCAAAAGGTCGCAATTTAATGGATCGATGGAGATCTGGTTAAATAATTAAAATATCACCCGAAATGCAAATAGTTAAAAAACTATTTCTGCGCTCTCTAATTATAATGCTGTTTGTAAACCCTGTTCTCTTGCACCAAAAAATGAGCATTCCATTTGAATAACCATAGGCGATTGTCATTTTTGGTGCAGAGAACAGGGTTTACGAACAGCATTTATATTATATTAGTTGTAATTTTGTGCAGCAAGTGAATTATTCATATTTACAATGATATTTAACAATTTGCTGTGCAAAGTTATTACAATTAATTAATTGACATGTGAATTATCTTTGTCGTTCAATCTAAATATGAGTATGCTTGTACGTACATATATAGCAATAAATGTGTGTCTGTTATTAGGCATACTTAATAGTCTTGCCCAATCTATACATTAAGCTTCATTTGAACTGTAAATATTTTATTTTTAATTTCATGTTAAGTATTTTTGTACTTTTTATTTGGCACCATATTACTTGCCACCATTATGTAGCCCAAATATCAGGGTTTTGGAATTTTGCCCAGCCCTCCCAAAAAACACAGTTTTTTTTTTTTAATTTTATAAAAAAAAAATGCTTTTACATGTCTGTTTTTTTAAAAAAAAACACATGTAGTGGGTTTTATTGGGCTTTTAAAAACAACAACAATAAAACCCACAAAAAAGTTTTTTTTTAATAAAACCCAATAAAATCCACTACACCTGTGTTTAAAAAAAAAAAAAAAAAAAGTTTTTTTAAACCCTGCCAAATATGATTCTAAAAACTTAATGTGATTTCTTTCGTATGTGTGTGTGTGTGTGTGTGTGTGTGTGTGTGTGTGTGTGTGTGTGTGTGTGTGTGTGTGTGTGTGTGTGTGTGAAATGTTAAGACTATAGATTGATATTTTGTTGTCTACTAAACCACATTTCCATATCTTCATATTTTAACTTATTGTTTAAGAAGATGGCCTGAAGATATATGGTATTGCTACTGTACCACACTTTGGTGTGCTTAAGTTACATGTCATGTACAGCTCTGGCCAAAAGTTCCCGAACGATTTGCATAGGCGACCCGCAACCACACTATGTTATCTTTATGAGAAAACGCAGCGGTAGCCGCTGCCCCGTTCGGGAACTTTTATCCAGAGCTGTACATACTTTCATTATAATGCTGTACATTTTAAATTAATTTTGGAGACTACTGCCAGTGCTAATCTAATTTATTGTGCATGTTTTTTATACATTTTCTCTCTGTGATATGTAGGTAAATTAAGTACATAAAATACTCATCTTCATTAAAAATGTGATATTAAGGAAAATAAACCATTGTGGTTAGGTATGATAAATTTTAAAGAAAAGGATACGATAAACCAGCAAAGGCCTTACCATAGTGAAGAGAGTCCCATAGTTTGGTGAAAATCTTGCTAGTACAGAGCTGAAAAAATTACCTATGTTTTGGCAATAAACTCCAAGAAAGTTGGAGTGTGTGTTTTGCCTTCACCAGTCCTTACAGACTCAGAGAGAATCTATTCATAGTGTAAGGACTGATGAAGGCAAAACACACTCCAACTCTCTTGGAGATTATTGCCAAAATATATCCATGTGTTAGTTTTTTATCTGTGTGCTAGCAAGATTGTCACCGAGCTATGGAACTCTTCCTTTACTGGTGTTTCCTATCATTTTCATTAAAATTTATCATCTATTGAAAGCATAATTCCAAATTGATAATCATGTGCATAATTAAGAAAGAGTCACATAATTTGGTGAAAATCTTGCTAGCACAGAACATAATGGATAGCTTCCAGCACTTAATTGCAAGAGAAAAAGGATTGTGTGTCAGTTCTTACCTTAGTCCTTACAGACTGGGAGAGAAACAAATGAATGATCCATTCACACTTTCTTTCTAAGTCTGTAAGACTGATGAGGGCAAAAACACGATCTGTTTCTCTTGAAGTTGAGTGCTGGAAGCTATCCAGTATGTGTTAGTTTTTTTTTATCTCTGTGCCAGCAAGATTTTCACCTTCAGTGTTGTAAGGCCAGCGCTGATTTTCTTGTTTCAAAATTATCAAATCTAACAGCAAATGTGTTTTTCCTTAATATTTCCTGTAATTGAAATAAAACTAAATGTAAATGAAAGGGGGGAAAATAAATGTAGAGATATTAACACCTATATGTTTTGAAAATGTAAAATTTAACAAATCAATTCTTTACCTTTTTTTTTTTCCTTTACTTATTATTATTAAGCTTGCACTTAGTAGCTAATAAAATGACAAACACTTGAACCCACTAGAGGGTGAAAACTTGTTCCTCAATTACTTTAATTTACTTTAATTGTTCCTCAATTTTACGTCATTATGTAGCCCCAGCCACCAGTGTGACAGGTAAGATGACTATCAAGTCTGTGACACTATGACTAAGTAACCACCTCTTTAGTCCCAGACTTTTTTTTTAACAATTATTTCACTGTCGTAAATTTTAACCACGTTTTTGTGAGGCTCTCAAAATGACAAAAAGATGCTTCTTTTGTCAAAAAGGTTTTCTTGCTTTTGCGTAAATTTAGGGGCGTTTTCTGGTCCCTTTTTTGTATTTTTATCTGAATTTTTTCGTTATTTTTATTATTATATTTTCCCTGTTTGTTGTCTATTTTTTATTGCTATCTACTCCTCTGGTGGTCATTTTATTTGTGAGTGAGTGTACATTTGACGTGACTAAAGTAGCACTCAGTAGGTTGCAAGTAATGTACTATCACTATCAACAAATTTTTTATTTGCAGCGTTTATATGGGAAAACCATATAAACATACGAGGTGGTGCTCCCACCACCAACTTAAAGAAGAGAGGAGAAATCTTTGTCACCAAAAATCACGTGGTTTAAGTGACCAATAAGAGCGTGGTGTTGTTGTCTTCATTCACCTGAACATGTGGCAAGCACCAGACAGGCAGACAGGGAGGACAGGAGGCAGCTTGCCGCGATGCACTTTCACCTTGCATCACAACGCATGACAATACTGAGGCCAAATCTAAACGCAGTTTTTTTTATAGAGTATGGACTCCACTGTGAGGTGCAATGTTGTGTTGTAATGCAAGGTTGTCAAAGTGCATCGCGGCAAGCCAAGCAGCCGTGCTGCCTTCTTTCCTCCCTGCCTGCCTGTCAGGTGAACGAAGACAACAACACCACACTCTTATTGGTCACTTAAACCACGTGATTTTTGGTGACAAAGATTTCTCCTCTCTTCTTTAAGTTGGTGGTGCGAGCAAAGCCACCCACCACCCACTCTCGTATGTTTATATGGTTTTCCCATATAAACGCTGCAAATAAAATTTTTGTTGATAGTGATAGTACACTCCTCTCGAATAAATCTGAACACTTGCGTTAAAGTTTCCCCATATCCATATATTTAAAATTTGGAGAGATTAATGCTTCTGTCAGATTTATTCGGGAGGAGTGTACAAGCCTTGCATTAGAAAATATCCTTAATCTATTGCACGTAATTAAATAGTTTTGCCAAATATAATTTTCCATATAGCATGATTCGTTGAAATATATTTTTTTAATTATTCCTTTGTTTTACATTTGATTTTTTTTTTTCTGTTTTATAATGTATAGAAGTTGTATAATATTAATTTAGGTTAGTTATTCTTATCAAAGTGAAGTGTCTGTACCAAAGTTTATTATATTATTAACCTAAGTTCATGAACCAAGTAAATGTATTTACTGCATATTTTAACTAAAAAAAAAAAAAAAAAAAAAAAAAAGAAGAAAAAGAAGGGGGAGTGCTGGAAAAAGAAACCACATGATGTTAAAAGTGGGACTTGGGAGACCTAGCGTGCTGCTGGCGTGAAGTTTTCTCCCTCTTACCATCACATCACTTGGTTTTCTTTTCTGTTTTTCAAGTAAACATAAGCACTAACTATATATTTATAGCAAATAAAAGCATATTAACTGCAGAATACATTTTTTTTTTTTTTTATAGGCCTACATACATCACATAGATTTTTTGGTTGTGGGTAAACTATAACCAACTTTGTTTGTGTAGACAAAGTGAAAATTAATTATTATGTTAAATGAAATAGTAATAAGTTAAAGTGGAATTGATAAATAATAAAGCTATTTATTTACATTTGGCGTGGCATTTTTATTGTTTGTTGTTGCATCGAGGTCTATTTACAGACAACTACACACTTATTTTGTTTGCTTTTGTGCCTCTTATTTGCAAAGTTTATTAGAGTTTCCAACTGCCAGAGAAACTTTGGACAGGAAAAGTGTAAGAAAACTTTGAATATAAAATAGAATTATTTATGTTTTGATATAGCAGATACTATCTTGGATTTCTATTACTGTAAAATTGAAATATTGACAAGAAATAAATTTGCTAGCCGCAATAAATATGAATTCATAAAAAATAATTAAAAAAAAAAAAAAGAAAAAAAAAAAAAAAAAGAAATGTAGACTAGGAAAAATTGAAGAGTAACATCATGCTGACACTAAACCAGCTTCTGATCACTATGGCTCCCTCCCTCCCACTTTCTCTCTATATCCTATATATAGGCCTACATATGTATATATATATAGGCCTATATATACATACACAGTACACACACAACCATTTGTGAGCTCAGTGTCTTAATGAACTGGCAATTACACCTAATATTTCATTTACAACACAATGACTTATAGACATTAATTTGTATCTCAGGCAGGTGAAAAAAAAAAGTCTGCGTTACAAATTATTTTCGCTATACCACGGCATCATTGTCAGTTAAAGCTCATTACTATCTCCCACTCCCCAATTTTTCCTTATCTATATATCCATGATTTTTTTCAAACAAACTTTTTAATCATCAATTATCACAAAGTTGAATTTTCCTTAGTATAAATTATTTACATAAAATAACAAATAAAAAAATCTTAATTCTAAATAACTTTCATTAGTATATTGCAAATTTGATTTTGTTTTACATAAAAATAATTTCAAACAAAATTATGATTCACTGGGTATTTTGACAATCAGTATTGTAAAACATATTTAGGCCTATTAAAAACATTGGCTCATTTCAATTATAAACTTTAAGTGAAGTAACACAATTGAGTTGCAAACATTGTCTCACAATTCAATAATTTGTTAGGATAATCATGATGAGGAAGCCACCATCAAGTTTGAGTAATAAATTGGAAGTAACAATAGAGGAAACATCAGACTTCCCCTAGTGAAGATATACCTGATTGGGGAAAATCTTGCTACCTACAGAATGCTACCCAATAAATAATTACATTTCTTATAAAACATACTAGTTATATTGTCAAAAGTCCACTTGTCCTTGAAAACCTATTTCTTGGATTGACCCCAAATTCTGGATTATTTCATTTCAGGTCAATTGCGTTTCTTTTTCTTTCTTAATCAAAGGTCGGCAAGAAAACTTCATAGCAAAACCAAGATGATATAAAGCATATAGTACTCTCTCAATTTTGAAAGGGCAAGGTTTAGATTTGACAATGATTTAGCCAATACCACCTTAACTTATGTCCAACATTGGATGTTGATCACACCATTTTGTTTTTATCAAGGTCAAGTGGGCAATCGAGTAGAGCACCCTCAATAATTTATTAAAAAAAAAAAAAATAAAAAAAAAAATAAAGAGAATTAATTATTAGGTATACTCAATCATACATACATACATATCATGACGCTATAAATCCCTTTCGGGGTAAGCCAACAACACAGATGTTTTATCCTGACCCAGTGATAGACCTCCACAACTTCCTATCCTGACATACTTCCCTTGCTTCCGCCAGTCTCATACCTTGTTTCATACATTTCCTTTTGCATTTCATACTGCAGAGTACATTCTTATTTTTCAAACATCTTCCAACCACCTCAGACCATGATGTTTTAGGCCTGCCTCTATCTCTCCTTCCATCCACTCTACTATGAAATACCTGCTTTGCTATTCTTTCATCACCCATTCTCTCAACATGACCAAACCACCGTAATACACTGTTCTCATACTTCTCAGTCACAGTTTCTTTTACTCCACATTTCTCCAACACCCAAGTATTCCTTACCCTATCTAATCTTGTTTTACCACACATACTTCTGAGAAAACTCATACCAACTGCATTCACCCTACTCATATGCCTACTCTGACATACCCATGATTCAGAACCATATAAGATAGTTGGGAGTAAGACAGAATTGTACACTGTAAGTTTTGCTTTGTTTGATAAAGCATCACTCTTGGCCAATCCTGCCATGCTGCCAACTACTTTCCTACCTGCCGCCACTCTCCTCTCAATCTCCCCATCTATACTTCCATTCTCTTGATATAATCTTCCCAAATATACAAACTCAATCAAAGATAACAAAATTCAAACAAACAAAAGTTAAAAGTATATAGAGAAAAACAAATCTTCTAATTTGTTTTCTGTCCCATCTGTGCTTGCAAGCTTTTCCATCAAACTATAAGACATCACTTCACTAGGGCAGCACTAGTTTACTTTATCCTTTCTCTTTAATTTATTATAACACGTAAGTATGTTGAAAGGAAAGTTAAAAAAAAAAAAAAAAAAAAAAAAAAAAAAATAATAATAAAAAAAAAAAAAAAAAAGCAACCAAACATAAAATAATAATTACAAAAATCTTAACTGTAAATAACTTTCAACAGTATTGCACATTTGATTTGTAGTCCAAGTAATGCCATGAGGGTTGTAATTATGACGTAGCATCAACTCTACAGCATTGAACAACAAAATATAAAGACACAGTTTTACCATTCTTGTGGTATTGTAAAGGATTTCAATAAAATACAAAAATAAAAAAACGGTTTACTAAATTTCGTTACAATTAGAGAGAAGATTCCAATAAACCATCACAAAAGTGCATAACCAAAGTTCAAATAATCTCACAGAAGAAATAAACAAATAAAATAAAAGTTTTACATTTATTGCATTATTGTGCAGGTAAATAAATAAAATCATTCTTTCAGAATTTAATTTAACATGATTAATAACTTGAAAATAAAAAATTATAAAAACAATATCACTGTGTAATAGGAATTAGGCCTAGAGGTAGACAAAACAACTTCAGGAGGCACCAAACTTATTATTTTAATATACACAAATGTAAATTATAACAAGGCTTGCAAACCTCTTGTACCGAACTCAAATTTCAAAAGACACGTAGCTAAACATGGTTTAAATAACCCCAAAGTAAGAGAGAGATAGAGAGACAAAGCATTTAATGTTAACAAAAAGACTACTTCGACTAGATCAAACAACTTTTTTGTACGAGTGAGTTTTATGTCACCTTCAACTATCGCTCTTTTTTTCTAGTTGCATCACAAATTTTCCCACATGTGAGAAAGCTATTGTTTTTATCAATTTGTAACTTATACACAGTAACCTCTCCATTTGGTGAAAATTACCATTTTCTGAGCCCACTTGTGATTTCACAAAATGGAGAGTTTTCTCTGTGTGTGTGTATCGTTGGGTTAGAGCACAAACTGTGTATCTACAAAAGCAGCTAAGTCCAAACTCTTATCTTTTTGTATAACAATTTGTTGCTTTTGTAGATACACGGTTTGTGCTCCAGCCCAACAGTATATATTATACATTTATGTGTTTCTGGGATTTTAACAAAAATATATTTGCAAAATTATTAATTACTGAAATAAATAATAATAATATACCAAAATCTAGTATTTTTTTTGTCACTAATTTGCTTACATGAAATTTGAGTAGAGGTTTCACAAATGGCCTATGGCTCAACATAATAATTCTGCTCTTGATTGGTGATTACTATCTTACACAGAACACAGCACATAAACATTTGGAATTGAGTAAAGCTATATAGTCATTTCTAAATATTGCACAATGTTTGATGGTTCTTAACCAATAGCCATTGATCCTACCACATGGCAAAATAATCCAGGCTTAATTTTCTCACCTTCAGCTAAAATAATAAAAAAGTCAGCATCTCCTAGACCAAAATTTTTCTTAAACTTTTGGACAACATTGTTTTTTGTAGGGGAATCCATAATTGGAATACTATGGTGCAGTAAGTTAATCAACATTTGAGCAAAAGCAATTATTTTTTTCTTAAAATTATGAATGTGTCTTTTCCAGTAACGAAGAGGAAGTAATGTGAGCTCGTTGAGCAATGATGTTACTAACTTGGCACTTTCTTTAACTGGGTGAACAAGACTTCTGCAACAAATGGACCTAAACATTAACAACTGCCAAATTACAATCTTCATATCAGATAAAACAGATATGAAAAAATGCTAGTAAAAAGATTTCATAGCAAAAACACACAGACAGATTAGGAAATCCATGGCTTCGCGGAAAACTGAACTATCTATAGTCTCCGCGCGCCTCAAATTTGGAACATCTGCTGAAATTGAACCAGCGCTCCATTACAGATGCTTCAATTTCAGCAGATGTTCCAAATTTGAGGCGTGCGGAGACTATAGATAGTTCAGTTTTCCGCGAAGTCATCAAAATGTTGTGGGGTGGGAGATGGCAAAATTGAAGGTGACAGGAACACTATTTAGTTTTCTCTCTCAAAAGTTGTTCCTGTCAGCTTAGCTCTCCCAATGACCAATTTTTGCATATATACTTAATGACAAATGTTACACCATGTTTATTTACTTTACTTTCTATTAACAATGAACTGAGAAATAACTGGTGTAATTAGTTACGAAAGGTTAAAACCATTTCGGTTTGAATTGATAATCAAAGAAAAGGACAGGAGAAACCAACAAGCGCCTTACCACGATGAGGTCCGCAGCTCGGTGAAAATCTTGATGGCACAGGTTACACACATATTTACAATTTTACTAAGACGTTTCGAGGGCAACAGCCCTCTTCTTCAGTTGCTTAGAGTGTTGACTAGAGAGTTGACTACACTCTAAGCAACTGAAGAAGAGGGCTGTTGCCCTCGAAACGTCTTAGTAAAATTGTAAATATGTGTGTAACCTGTGCCATCAAGATTTTCACCGAGCTGCGGACCTCATCGTGGTAAGGCGCTTGTTGGTTTCTCCTATCCTTTTCTTTGATTGAGAAATAACTGGGTTAAATTGCACAATGAGGGAGGCAAATTTTTTTTAGGGTGTAATTATACATAGTATTTCATATTCTAAAGGAGGACACTGCCCTAAATTGATTGATAAGCCAAAATGTATAATTTTTGAGGTCATTTAGTATTTTTAATAAAATTTTGAAATAGACGAAATGACGCCATAGTCTACAACATTTTCCTGTGTCCACACGTCACCGACCATCATGTCATTTTTCTATTTTCAAAAATTTATTACAAATACTAGGCACTCAAAAATAAGAAATTCACAAATCTATTGATTTAGGGCAGTGTCCTCTTTTAGAAGATGCAATAAAATTAGCTCCTAAATTTTGCTGTTCCCTGTGGTACAACAAGCATGTGCAGTGCTGAGCAGCACTAGTGAGCAACGTCACTTACTTGGTCACTGAATCCCACAGAGCAGAGTCTTGCTGTTGGAATGCAACGTGCTGATGATACAATAAGGTTTGCTTGACTGCCCCTTCCTCTGTAGTGTGGCTTAAATCCACAATAGTTACAGGGTATTGATTGGCTGCAATCTCACAAGACGAAATTTCTCTGCACCCAAATCCATTTAACAAGAGGCCCTGTCATGTTTAAAAATATTTCAGTGTTATTCATAACAAAAATTGTCGTTGATATATGTACAATATTATGTTCAAATATAAAAATTTATTTTATTTATTAAACACCAAGGTGTACTTATACATATATATTTACATTGCACTCTAAAAGTCTACAGTTTTGCATATTGACTTAATGATAGGGTCCGAGATGGACAATGAAGTAAGTGGTACATAGAACATAGGCCACCACATAACAAACATACACATTTATCATTACACTCGTGATATTCTTTAATCTGACAGATTACATGATGGAAACCATGCACCGCATAACGGGTAATAACATGCCTGTCTGTACAGTTTGGGCCTTTCCACCCATTAATATTAAATGCAGGGGTATTAAAAAAATATAAAAATAAAATCAATGATAGAAAATACAAAAAAACTCTCAATTTTGTGAAATCACAAGGGACTCAGAAAATGGCAACTTGACAAAAATCAAGAGCTTTAACATTGGCATTGAAGTCTGCTGTAGACCCAACTGAACACTTCACAAAATTGAACTTGACAAAATTGAGAGTTAACTGTAGTAGTTAACTGTATGTAGAGATTAGGCACACTTGGCTTTTTATTAATTTCCAATCTAATCTCTCTACCTACTATTCTCTATTATATTTATATTTTTTAACATATTATATAGATTTATATATGCATATATGGTAAATTTAAAAGAAAAGGATAGGAGACACCAGCAAGGGCCTTTTCAAAATTATTATACCTAACCACAATGTTTTATTTTCCTTAATACATATCTCAATAAGTATATGCATATAAAACCATATATATAATAATTTACTATTAGCAATGTGGCAAGTGATGTACTTATTAGTTGCTCACCTGGAGGTACAGTCCTAGATTGAAACAGCACTGCATGGAGGTGGGGACAAGACGAGAACAGCTTCTTTCATTGTCAGTAAGGAACAAACTCAAGAACACAATCATCTGCAAAACAAGTTTTAACATTATTTTTAACATTTTAACATGTTAAATTTTTTTAACAAAATATACTGCAATGTTTTTCCCTTATTTATACTTATACAATCGTAGTCAACATTTAGGCCTATTATTATTATTATTCATTTATTATATATTTATTATTTAGAAAAAAAAAAAAAAAAAAAGAAAAAAAAAAAAAAAGTTTGGAAATAGGGCTAGATCTTACTGCATTAACTTGGGAGCTTGAATTTCCTATGATAACTGAGCAGCCAAATGTCTGGAGGTGGGAGGTCAATCCCTGAGCCAATGCAGGGTGTCTCAGTACACTAGCAGGTATTTGTTGCCAGGGAAAATTGTCGAGTTGCGCTTGTGTGGCTACATTGACTGCAGCATTCAGATCTAAAACCCAGGTGTCCACTTGATTGCCAAGATCAATCTCTGCTGCAGTGGGCCACTACAAACATTTACAAGCTATACAACAACTCCAACTTATATCAAATGCTTTGACTAACTTCAACATTTCAATATGTAAAAGTTAATTATATACATTGCTAAAATTTATGATAATTCAACGTCTTTAATTAGAAATGTTAACAGTAACACATTATTAGAGAACCCCTGAAAAAAACATTTTTAAAGTATATTACAGACAAGCTGAATTTTTAGATACCAACTCCAAAATTGATGTGTTAATGCACACTTAAATTTGCAGCTACTTACTGATTAAGCCCTGTCATATAATGTTTAATTACTTCACTTGCTTTATCAAAAAAAAAAAAAAAAAAAAAAAAAAAAAAAAAAAAAAAGATAAGACTTGCCAGCAAGGGCCTTAAAAAAGCAAGTGGTAAAAGGCCCTTGCTGGTAATTCTATCCTTTTCTTCATTATTGATCAATAAAGAAATCTTACATCTTAAACAAAAGAAATACCTTTTCGAGCAGAGGCCTGAGCCGCTGCACAAGTCTCTTGAGCCACTGTTGTATACTGTCATACTTTCTTTGCAGACGAGAGTAATGTTGGAAGCTTGCTATGACTGCTACAGAGAAAGGTGTACTAACAGAGTCTTGGCAGGAGTGGAATAAGTGTGCAATAGATAACATATTAAGATCTGGAACAACAAACATACTGCTAGCGCCATTAGTTGCTGTCACACTTGTACAGTTTACTGTATGACAAGTAACATAATGTATTGCTTTTAAAACAGCTGTTAAGTTGGCTACTTTGTTTTCTTCTTCTTCTTCAAGTGACGTGACATTTTCGTCTTGTGACGTGACATCCCGTGTCAATCTGTGTATCCACATATGTACAGTTTGTGGGCCAACTATATCGTCCCATCGTGATATCACTACACCTAACAACACATTGCCGCTAACAGGAAGAACAGGGGAACAAACACTATCTAGCTCAGGGGATGCTGCGTATAACATGGAGTTGGATTCTTTTTGAAGTCTTGACGACTGTCTTAAATGAAAGCCAGTGTTGACATGAATCAAGTGATTCACTTCTTGCCACACTGAGCTTGCAACATTAGCACTCATTGATACAGATCTGATAACCACATCTCCTGCATTTGAATGTCTTTCAATTGTTTCATTGCCGCACTTCTTTTCATCCGTGTTCATTGGATCCTGTTCATTAGCCATTACAAGAACCATGCTGTATACACAATGGATGCAACAGTTTCTAGCCGATGTGAACTAGAGTTAGTTCCGTGCTGAATACATTTTTATGTCTGACACCTTCGATAAAATGACAGAAACTAGTTAATTCCCACACCAAGACCCAGTTGGCAAGCAAATCTAAAAATGCCACAAACCAAAGATCATTTTCCATCAAATCAGGAAAAGCTAAAAATATAACACCCAAACAACAAACAGTTACTATTAATGCAATGTATAATCCTGCCATTATCCCTTGAAATATCATAGCATGAATGCACTACAATGCATTTTCTTTGCCTTAAACAATTTCAAGAGAAATTTCTAAACGTAGATGAAGACTTTGATTAATTTTTTGTGATGTCACGAGTATTAAGAATAAAATGCAATTACTTAGAAGCCCAACAATGGCTAATACAACTTCATCATCAGGCAAATCAATATCTGGTACCACTACAAAAAGTAGTCCCAAAATGCACAAACTCATAAGCAATGACAGGAACATTGATGTCCAGCATCATCCTTAAATTATTCTTTGGTTTCTGAGTCAACTTTGCCACTCTGATTGATGATACCAAAACTCATTCAAAGTTGTTTACGTACATACATACATAAAGGTATGTATCACTCTCAGTTTACATTTCAAATGATCTGAAAATGCAAACACGATAAACTTCAAAAATTTATCCATTTATCTGAAGAATATTATTGTGAAGACTTTAAATTGACATAGTCACGCTAGTATGACTAATAGAATGTCAACAGTGTCATGTGCTTTCACTTTTGGAAATTTTTATTTTCACCATACTGATTGAGAAACATCATATTTTAAGTTTCTCGCACAAGCACAACTAATCAAGTACACGATAAAGAACAATTGACATTCAGGCAGTTCAACAGTTGTCGATTATGTACGTACAGTTGTACTTATGTGCCTACAAATACAAACAAAACTATGGCCCTGGTTCCACTGTCTGGTTATGGGCACGCCGAGTCTGTTGGTTCGGATCATGATGGTTCGGATCAATTAGTTAATGCGGTCTTCGCAGTTCAGGGTCTTATCCTGTCCTGTCCAGATGTTCACACACCCCTATATAATGTGTCCTTCCCCCAGTTCCGATCGTACTTAGGTTGAAGAGATCAGTGTATTTTTCTGCTCTTCTGGTTCGAAGACTTATTTTTAATATCCTCGATCCTTACTACTTAATTATTTTGTACCTGACTTACATACCACCGCACACCACAACCGGCTGGCGCCTGGTGTTACCTGGTGCAGCTGTTTGAAGTTTAATTGACTTCTCCCGTATAGATGGCACTATGGCAGCATTCAAGATGGGAGGGGGAGGGGCAATGCAATGAGAACTGAGAACAGCAGGCAATAGAAGGGGGGAGAGCGAGAGAACGGTCGGAACGGTAGGGTAGGGAAGGAGAGATGAGGAGAACTGGAGGGGAAGGTCTGCATCATTCGCCTTTTAACTTCATTGTTTACAAAAGGGTGTGTGTATCAATCGTCATTTCTAGCTAGTTAGTGCTCTTCGAAATGCAGACAACATGATAACATATTTTGCTAGAGAATAAATATTTTTAAGCGTACGGAATCATTGTTTAGCTACCTTTTAAGGTCTACAAAAACAAGCATCGCGTAGTCATGTCTTCTGGGCAGAGAGCTTTTGCACAAAAGCTTGTTAAGTATGTCTCCAATTTTGTCATGACAATAATATAATTTATTATTATGCATATGTATGATATTTAGTTTCGTTTAGAAAAATAGACATCATATGATATGAGAATATGTATAATAAAGGCACTCTCATGTTTTGTATATTTAAACAAACGTATATATGATCATGTATGCTGAGTATGCCAATACCATACATACCGGTGAAAAATGCTGTATGTATATTTGCATATCGTAACAAAAATCTGTATGATATATGAATCACTAATACACAAAACTATATTATCATAGTATGTAGAACATAAACATGATCATATTTTCACTATGAACGTGTAATAATACATATATGTATGTAGTACATATGTACATTCATTCATACATCAGTACACTAGAATGTTTTTAAAATGAGACAAAAGGATTTTGCCAAATATGCTGCTCCAATGAAGTGGCTGGAACATATAATTGTCACAAGAACAGCAAGGTGTGTCTACTGCTGCATTTTCTCCGCCTTCTTATATCAATCGTATGTGCGAGCACCAAAATATTATAATTATTATGCTTGCTTGCCTCACCAGCCATCTGGTGCACCTCTTTTTCTCTCTCTGCTTCTGTCTCACTTTCTGTGTGAGTATCATGCAAAACCAAACTAGACAGCAAACTATCATCTTCCTCTCTCTCTCTCTCTCTCTCTCTCTCTCTCTCTCTCTCTCTCTCTCTCTCTCTCTCTCTCTCTCTCTCTGCTCTGTTGTCATTGCATGATATTTGTCTCGAGACAGGATCAGAGAGAGCAAAGGTGTGCACCAGACAGACGACTGGTCAAGTAGGCAAGCATATTTTGGTGCTCGCACATACGATTGATATAAGAAGGCGGAGAAATGCAGCAGTAGATACACCTTGCTGTTGTTGTGACAATTACCTTCCAGCCACTTCATTGGCGCGGCATATTGCCCAAAATCCTTTTGTCTCATTTTAAAAACAATGTAGTTTACATACATTATGTACAGTATGTATCATATATGCATTTGTAAATATTGTATAATAACTTTTGCATTTTATATTCTACATATACGCAGCAAGGCATTGGGTTACAAAATGTGAGTGATTTTAATTTCACATTGTTGTTGTGAGTCAATGACAGTCAATGGTGTTGTATTGTTTGCATGTTTCAGTGTCCAAGGAGTTTTTTGTTCACCTCATACTATTCCCTGCCTGCATGATTGTATTAAATTAAATTTGAATTAGAAAAATTGAAGCAAAAGTGTAGTATGTCGTACCAAAACAAAAAAACATGTACACATAATAAAGTGGTGTTGACGTAGGAATTATACCTACTCTCTGTACCTACCTACTGTAGTTGTCCCTTCTGACCTTGCTGAAAAATATGCATGACTTGTGTTGACTACATTCGGGGATATCAAAATAAAAACAATTTTTCAACCAAGGAAAAAAAATAAAAAAATAAAAAAAATAGAAAAGAAAAGAAAAAAAGAAAAGAACAGTTATTAACTAGTGAAGAGGCAACCAATTTGAAGCTGGCTTTAAACAATTTACCTCTCATCTGTTTACATTTCTACATACTGCCCATGTGCAGAACATAGGAACAGAAGCGGATGTGACTTAAATTGCTTAACGTTGGCCTCAAAACAGTTACCTCTTTATTAGTCAATAACAAGTTTGAGATGCAACTTATAGTATGTAGTCCTAAAACAATAACAAGCATTAAGAAAGAGAAGTATATGTGGGGATACTTAAAGGAATGCTGTTCGTAAACCCTGTTCTCTTGCACCAAAAAATGCGAATTCCATTTGAATAACCATAGGCGATCATCATTTTTGGTGCAGAGAACAGGGTTTACGAACAGCATTACTGTAACAGTCGTACTTCAATATTTCCATAACACGAAGACGTTTAGAAAAATACACACATAAGTTCACTATGTTCCCTTTTGTTTAAGTTGTTAATTTTTTTTTTTTTTTTTTTTTTAAATTTGCAGACAACATGCAGCAGATGTACGCAGGCAAATCTGCAGCACAACATCTCCGTATCCTAAAGATCTTCCAAAGAGTGGCAGCAGTGTATCTGGCTTTTCATCCATAAGTGTAAGAAGTGCAGCCTGTTGCAGCTTGGTAGGCAGAGAGTGACGTGTCTATTTTACAGGTTACATCATGTGACATTGCTGAGCCACTTGACTTTGAGGACTTCATGCAGCAACACCAACCAGTTGTTGACAGAGACCCTCTCAGAGATGTCCTGGAATTTCCTGATAATGATCTAGAAGTTGGAATAATTCCAAGAAAAATTAGATCTGAGGCTCACATTGTGCCTGAAGCACCAATGTAAGTAGATGAAAATGATAAAAAGGAATCAGTGAGTGGAATTGAAATTAATTAGGCTTTATGCTAGAAACCACACAGCAACACACAGAATTATGATATCTTTAAAAACATAACATTTTTGAAAGCGCGTTGTTAAGGTGTGACTACATGTCTAAACTTTACCCAGTACTTTGCAGTACTTTGAATTGCAGGTATTTTTCTAGCAGTATTTCAAAGGTTAAGTGTTGCTACCTGATGGCTATCGCATAGCAGTACATTCATAATAAGCTGAGTTTGTTACTTGACAGTGAATGATTCTAATTTCAGAGAAACATTGAACACACATGTCAGAGATTGTGTTCAGTGTTACACATCTGACTGGGTTGTCGTGAGTCACCGGTATCGTCACCACTCCAGCAGTTGTTGGGTGCGTGACAGGCAAGGAGAGAGGTTGGATCTCTTCAAAAACTTACCAAGACAAGAGTTTGAAATTGATTATGAGGATTACAATCGAAATTCATCACCGGAGGATGATTTATTAAAAGTAAGTTTGAATGTGTGAAAATTTTGCTTCCTAGTCTGTGTTTGTCTGTCTGTCATTTTTACTCATAATAAATGAAAAAATATATTGATAAAAAAAGTGAAATCAAGAGATTTATTGAGGTGCAATGTTTATGTTGAACAATCAATTTTGTGGTTCCAGGAATCTAGTCGACAGTCACTACAAATAGCAGACACTCCGCGAGGTAGCTGGGCCAGCTTTGATCTTCGAAACTCCATCAGTGATCCTCTTATCTCGGGCCTACTGCAAAGAAATCCACCAGAAACAATTGATCAATTAAATGAAGTGCGGCGTATGGAGGACCGCCAGGTGAGGCGTTAGCTGTCATTCACTGTGTCACTACTGTAGCAATGTACCACATGTGCACTTGATTTCAGAATGCTTTGCTGCTCTTGTACCCTGCACAAGAGGAAGAAGAAATGATTGAGAGGAGAATTCCTGCAGAAATTCCCAGTGAACACATGGGTCATAGAATTCTAGTCAAGTGCCTCCAACTCAAGTAAGATTTAATGGTATAATTTATTTGTTAGTTGCATTGTCATTAAAATTGTGGTGTTTGTACAGATTGGAGTTAGAAGTGGAACCCATATTTGCTTGTATGGCAATATATGATGCTAAGGAAAGGAAAAAAATCTCTGAGAACTTCTATTTTGATATGAACTCAGAACCTATGAAACGCATGTTGGGTTCTCACATTCCATATTGTGATATAAGTACTCAAAGTCGCTCGTGTATTTTTGACATTACTTATCCATCTACGGAGTTGTTTCTCGTCATCAAGCTGGAGAAAGTTCTGCAAGGAGATATCAATGAATGTGCTGAACCTTATGTTAAAGATGACAAAGTATGTCAACCAATTTTTATTTTAATTATTAGCTAGCCAATCACACATAATTAAACATGAGCAAATGCTATATGAGTGGCTCTGCACATACCCATGTTATATAAGGCTTTAAATGTTCAGTTTTGGTCTGGGGTAGAAATGATTCTCACTCTGGGCTCCCCGTCAGTTAAGGTCAACTCCCATTCTCCAATTTTTGTACCTTTGAGGTGGGGTTGCAAAGTCGCCACCCCATTTTTCACTCACTATTTATTGTAAGATCTTTCTGGTTTTTATATTCTGAGATAAACAGACCACGTACTTTACATAAGAAACTTCTACAATAATTAGTGAGTGAAAAATGGGGTGACAAAATCGTCCCATAGGGCAAAAGTCACCCCACCTTATGGAAGGTATGTTTGCTATTATAATTTTTTTATTGATCAATAAGATGCATTCATTTTAAATAAACTTTGTTTCATCTAATAAAGGCAAGTAGTAATAAAATACTAGAACAATATGTGTATGAAATGTCAGTGCAGTTGGTTTACACCAAGCTAATGAAATGTGTGGTGGCTCTGGATTGCAGAATCGCGACAAAGTGCGCACCAATGCTGTCGCGTCATGTGAGCGTCTTGGAAAATACCGAATGCCATTTGCATGGACTGCAATCCACTTGATGAATGTTGTGCAAGGAGTGAACAGCATGGAGAGAGACTCGGGCAGTGACAAAGAAAGCACAGGCTCCAATAGCTTAGGTGACTACCACAACATGACATGTGTTGCAGTCTTTACTTACTCCTAGTGTGATAATATATTTTACCCTTCAAAATCATGCTAAATTTGCAATGTTATGCTGACTTTGATATATTATCACAATTATGTGTACATATTTGTACACTTTTTCTAAAACTTTTTTTTATTATTATTTTTAAAAGTTGCGGCAAGCAGTGATAAAAATTGCTTACTAATAATAAGAAAATTGTATTGCAAGTCAGTAGAGCATGCTTCGCAGCCACTGTCAATATTGACTTAAAAATAAAAAACCTAATTTAACAATTTTGCAAATTATTAAATAAAAAGAAAATGATCATGCAGGCCACTCTTGTTGTAATTACTTGACATTATTTTTACACAGATCGCAAGTCCAATAGCAGTTTTGAGCAGTTTCGTAAGAAAGCGAGTGATATGGGAGGCCTCACAAGGAGAGGATCCTTGGAAAGGAGAAGTGGTTCTGACAAACGAAGAAGTTGGTCACCTGAAGATTTTGGCTCTAGTCTTGACACTTTCAGACCCATCACTCTTACAGTATCCAACTTCTTCAAGCAGGTAAATATCCAAGGCTTGACGTATATGCTTGTACTGACGCGTGATTAATGCTACAGGAAGCAGATAAGCTGCGAGATGAGGACCTCTTCAAATTCTTGCAAGACCTCAAACGCCCACCAGTCATCATGAAAAAACTGAAATGCATTCCTGCTGCTCTAAAACTGGACATTTCTCCTTGTCCAGAGGAATACAAGTATTGCTTAACCCCTGAGCTGGCTCGCCTCAACCCATATCCAGGTTTGCAGCAATTTACAATATTGCATGTTTACAAGAGTGCAAGTTAATAGTTAGGAGATTAATAAAAATAAACCATGCTGGTCAGGTATGATGAATTTGAAAGGAAAGAAAGGGAAAAACCAGCAAGGACTTTATTGTAGTGAAGAGAGTCCCATAGTCTGGAGAAAATCTTACAAGAATAGAGATAGTATGTATATTGGATAGCTTTTGACATTTTAATTCCAAGAGAAAATGGAATGTGTGTGTGCTTTCATCAGTCTTTACAGACTCGGAGAGAAACTATGAATGACTAATGACCATTGATAGTTTCACTCTTTTAGTGTGCAAGGACAGGCAACACACAGTTTGTCACTGTCCAATGTGTTAATTATCATGAGGCACCCTGACCTTGCATTACAAGTCTTCTTGGTCCCAGCATCAAACATATCTTCCTGTTTGTCACTGAAAGCTATCCAATGTGTTAATTATCATGAGGCACCGTGACCTTGCATTACAGTTTTGTATTACAAGTCTTCTTGGTCCCAGCATCAAACATGTCTGTCTGTCTGCCTGCTGTTCACTTTGATTGCTCTCTAAAACCATGTGGATTGATACTTTCTCAAGTCTATCAAGTCAAGAGAACCACACTCTCGTAGGTTTATATGGTTTTCCTATGTAACAATTGCATATATTATTCAGATTCCTTTACTTGTATTTGTAAAAAACTTTTGTGACAAAGGGGCATTAAAAAAAAAAAAAAAAAAAAAAGTTAAAAGCAATTATAAAATGTTATCCTTGGACCTGAGGCAGGTTCATACCCCCTCTCCCTTTGTCACGCTATTGCATAATATATTACTTGGGGGTAGATTGGCAGTGAGAAAACTAAAAAATGCCATGTAAATGTTTCCTTTGTGTTGATACATTTTCTTGTTTTGTTGTGCTAACAAAAGGAGACGCATGTTGTAAGTATGCTCACTTGACACTGCTCTGTGATTGGTGCTAATTTGTAATGCAACATTACATTACAGATGAGAAAGGTCGTCCTACCAAAGAAGTTCTCGAGTTTCCTTCACGTGAAGTGTTCACTCCACAATATGTTTATCGCAACCTACTGTATGTTTATCCTAAAGATCTCAACTTTGCCAGTAGAACAGGTATGATGTAGGCCAGACAGTAACGTACAGGGTGACTGTCTTGCTACTCAAAACTGTCATTTTCACAAGAATTCTTTCAACTTTATTTATATATCCAAAACAAATACTATAATTTTCAAATAAAATTTAATGAATTTGGAAAAATATATATAGGCCTATATATATTTTATTATTATTTTTAAATTAAAAAAAATTATCATTTGCCTTAAAAGTTAGTGCTAAAATTTGAATTTTCTCATTTACATGTTATCTTTATTAAAGTGCAATAACCAAAACATTTGCTCACATTTGCATGTGTTTGGCATAAATTATTAATTGTTAAGTAACATTTCATCTTGAGTTAATTTTATATTTTGTAGGCTCTGCCAGAAACATCACGGTGAAGGTGCAACTCATGTGTGGGGAGGAGGAGGACTCTGCTTTGCCTGCCATCTTTGGCAAGTCATCCTGTCCTGAGTGGACCTCGCAATACTACACTGCGGTCAGCTATCACAACAAGTAAGATTATACTAACCAAAGTTAAACTATACCAGTTTTTACTACCCATGAAGCAAAACTTTGCCACATTGCAAGAAATATTAAATAAAAAATGTCAAGTAAATATAAAAGAACTGAAATGTACAATAGTGCACTTAATTGTCGGTGTTTGCAGATTTATAATAATCTACCAACACATGGAAGACAATTTCAAGATTCTAATATATAGCAAATTTTTTTTTTTAAACGCTAACTGTTAATAATTCATTGTAGGATGAAAGAAAGAAATAAACATATTTAATTTTTGTGTTTGAAATATGTAAAAATAAGCTGCATTAAATTGTGCTTGAAATAGAAGCAACCATGTGTATTCAACATGTTATTTAGAGGAAACATTTTAGTAAAAGACTGTATTTTTTTATATCAGTAGAGTAAGATGCAAAAAATAAAATATGACAAGAAATGTGTCATGTCATAATACACAAGTGTACAGTATACACAGTTTAACAATGAGAGGCTCGTAAACTTCAAAATAATTTGTAATTGATTTTATATGTTTGAATTATGTGCTGATTGAAACCAAAGTTGATAGTTTCAGAATTGTTTATTCAAACATTTTAACTTATCATTCTATATCAAGAGCTTGTATCTAAACAAATGTGGTTGAAATGGTTGTTTGCTTTTATCACTGCACGGAGTTTTGTTCACATTACAAGCAATGTACAAGCCAAATAATGTTGTAATAAACAAGAAATGTTTGTTTGTTCCTCCAGGAATCCTGACTTTTATGATGAAGTGAAAATGAAAGTACCTGCCAATTTGGGAGATCAACATCATGTTCTCTTCACATTCTACCACATCAGTTGCCAGAGGAAAGCAGAGCAGCCCACAGTTGAGACTCCAGTAGGATATACTGTAAGTATATGTAGTATATGATATGTTGCTTGAATGTGAGTTGCTTAACGTCAATTTATGCCACAGTGGTTGCCACTTGTGAGGGACGGCAGACTACAGACTGGAGAGTTCTCGTTGCCAGTCTCCACAGATCCTCCTCCTAAAAGTTATTCCTTCATTCCTCCTGATGTATGTCTACCTAATATGAAGTGGGTCGATAATCACAAAGGTATCTTCTCTGTAGTCCTGGAGGCAGTGTCATCAGTGCATACACAGGTAATGCAATATAGGGCTTGAGTCGCGACAACACTATTAATGTTGACTTGTTCCACAGGATAAATTTCTGGACAAGTTCTTGTCACTGTGTGCATCTGTAGAAGATGGTTTCATCCCCAGAGGCATTGGAGAAGCTAACATTGAGAGTGAGATGAGAAATAGGTGAGTTTGCTTGCCTCTCCAAAGTAGCACAATACTGTTGATGTTCACTTTGCTTTCAGTATGCTAGATTTGACAAATGCCAAGTCTGAACCTCTTGTCAAGTTCCTGCCTATTGTGCTTGACAAATTAATTTTGATGATTGTCAAGCCACCTACCATTGGCAACCAAATTTTAAACGTGGGCCAAGCAGCTTTTGAAGCGTTGGCTACTCTAGTCAAGAATGTGACAGTAAGTTTACATTGGTGACATTTATGTGATGTTGATGAGTAAATGCAAACCATCAATGTTATAGGCTCTCCAGGAGGGCCATAAAGATCAACACGGACGACACAGCCTGCTCACCACGTACATCAACTACCAATGCACATTATTAAACCTGGCAGCCTCTGGTCTGGGCTTATCTGACTTGTCGCCTCCTCAGAGCCCTGGCTACATGCCCAGGCCCACGTCCATGCCTACACCAACCAGACACAACAGGTAAATCATCTTGATCAACTTGTCAGTGTTTGGGCTAATGCTTCACTACAATTAAAAGCTTACAATATTTTAGATGAAATATTATTACTGTGAATATTAGAGTACAGTTACTTTGAGGAGACTCACATTTGGAGTTTGTACAGGAGCAGCAGTCATCCTGACCTGCATGGGTTGCTGGAACCTGACGAGGAAGTCAACAGCATCACCAAGGGTCTAGACAGAACTGCCAGCATGAGAACTGGTAAGCTGTCCATCTTGTCAGTGTAACTTAACAACTGTAATTATCAGAGAAACTTTCAATTTTTTAGAGTTGGAACTGGCAAATGATAGCAAATTTTCAGTTCAACGTGCAGTTTTCAAAAACAGACAGACTTAAACCTTACTATATCTTTATTATTTAGCAATGAAGCTGAAAATGTCAGTTTACTTGATGAGTGAGTTTTGTAATTGACAATAATTGATGATGTATTTTTAATATTGCTGCAATAGATGGGGAAGAGGGTAAGTCCAAGTTTTGATGTTATTGAAGCGTGTGAAACCTGCTGCCTTTCATTACTTCCATACACTAGTGCTGTCAAAGTTAGGGCAATCTGGATGTCACAGACACAATTTGAAGTGGATTGCAAACAGATCAACAAAATTCACATCACAAAAGCCGGGTTCAATAAAGCAGGGGGGAGGAGGGGGGGGGGGGGGGGGAGGTCAGCAGATTGATTCTGTTATGTATTTTCTCACTTTCATTTTTTTTTTTCATCAGGATTCCTTTGACCCAGATAATTGATCTGTATCCAATGATTTGGATCATGATCTGGATGCATTTGTTATTGAGCTTTGGTTTGGCAGCACTAATATACACAAGTTTGTAGCCAAACTGATATTTCAAAGCACCGGGGTTTAACTGTTTAGTTTTACTGGAGTTTGTTAAATTGTAAGTGAGCCACAAGTAAATATTTCAAACAATATTTAACTTTGAAAAAGCAAAGTCAACCTCCCCTCAAGCATCTTAACATGAAGAAATTCACAGAATAATGTCAAGTGTAGCATTTTGCATTGTAAAAAGTAGCTCAATTTTTAGTATTGATGGAGGCAACATTTACAATTGGGCTAAAGTAGTTTATGACTTCTCACATTCCTGTTGATTACTTCTGTTTGCTGAAATTTCAGTTTACTACAAAAAAATATGTAATAAGTATGGCATGTTGACAGCATTAAATAGTGTGTTTAGTTGCTTGACTGAATGCTGTCTTGCTAATTGGAGTATGTGGTGTGCAGGTACTTGTCACGACAATTACCCCTACATGATCTCCAAAGTGTGTCCTCGCAAAGTGGTACACGAGGAATTGGCATTGCAGTGGGTGGTGTCAAGTGGCTCAGCACGAGAACTGGCGCTCACCAACTCGTGGTAAGTTTAGTGCCGACACATACATGAGATGATGTATTGACATAAATATATGGTATAAATATAATATATAATGACATAAATATATGGTATAAATATAATGGTATAATATATAATGACATAAATATATGGTATAATATATAATGACATAAATATATGGTATAAATATAATGACATAAGAATATGGTCAGGTTCTTCTTTGAGTTGATGGTGAAGAGCATGGTAGCCAACCTGGCAGCCACAAGTATGTTGGATGCTCCCAGAAAGATGCGTTTCTCCGAACATTTCCTGGATGATATCACCACGCTAGTGTCAACCATCACTTCAGACATCATATCTCGCTATAATAAAGATCCCAAGGTAGGCTCAAGTCTGCTCACTTTTCTCTTTTAATAACTGTATAAGACACATTCAGCAGCATAAATGTAAAGTTCTTAAAAACAAATGAGAATTCTAATTAGATATAATATTAGTGTAGGGAAGTATGAGCCGTCACAGTTAGTATGGTAATTTCAAGGGAAAGGATAGAGAAACCCCCAGCAAGGCCCTGTTGAAATATTTACTCTAGCTACATCTATTGCTCAGATATAATAATAGAAATCACACGAGATACTTCTCTTGGAGTGTTCTGCTCAAAGCTATCCAATATAATTTCTATTATTATATCTGGGCTAGCAACGTTTCCCATGAAGCTCTGGGTCGTTGCTGGTTTTCCTTTTCACACTAACACATATTGGATAGCTTTCGTCAAACTATGGGACTCAATTCACTCTGGTAAGGCCCTTGTTGGTTTGCTCTACCCTTTTCTTTCATATTATCAACCAAACCTTGCTGGCTTATTTTCCTTACTTTTGTATGTTATATTATTGGAAATTTTACTCTCGGTTGAGTCTCGTTATTTGTACGAAATGAACTTTTTGTGCACTTGCTCCCTTAGTTTTTGTAAGGCTGTTGATTTGTGATGTACCACAAATGCTATGAGACTGCATATATTTGAGTGATGACAACAGCACTATTATTTTGTCATGTGTCCTTGGTATTATTGACGTGAATGTGTATGCTTGCAGTTGACAACAAGTTTGAACGCCAGTCTGGCCTTCTTTCTATTTGACCAGCTGTCTGTAGTCGACCGTGGCTATGTTTTCACCTTGATCAAAGCGTACTACAAGCAAATTTCTGCCAAAATCAACAACTTACCAGACGCAGGTGCACTTATAGGACTGAAGGTAAAGTGTCCTCTTGCTGTTGTATCAAGTTAGCAACAAGTTTGTGTTTGACAACAAAAACCAGCATAACAATAATAACACATTTAGTGTCACCTGGAATGTAGCCCATGTCTTATTACCAAATGTCCATGTTTGCAGCTTGATTTCCTGAGGATTGTGTGCAGTCATGAGCATTTTGTGGCCCTCAACCTTCCATTCTGCACTCCATTCACCCCTACATCAGCCCCTGTTTCCCCAAACCCATCCATATCGTCGTCCAACAGTCAATCCTCGTTCATCTCCACCCTGGTGGGTGGGGACAAACTCACCTTTGCTGACCTCTCTCCAGAGTTTCGACAACAACATTTCTTAGTGGGGTTGATCCTTGCTGACTTACCAACTGTACTAGAAACCTCGTAAGTGTTACCTAACTGTTGTATGTGCTGTCTGGATGGTGGGGAATGCTTATTGAGGGGAGCGTAGCCTAATTCTAACAACACTAGCCAAATAAAAAAATAAACAAACGAAGATAGTTAACTATTATAAAAACAGGTTAATAATAATGAACAGTGATCCAGTATAGTGTATGTAAAGTTTAAATTTTAAAATAAGGACAACTTTGGTGAGACACGACAAAAGTAGTTGCACTCACAATGAAAAGTCTAAAAAAATTTAGGGGCTAATTTTATTTCATATTCTAAAAGAGGACATTGTCTTGAATTGATAGATAAGCAAATTTCTAATTTTTGAGTTTATTAAGTTTTTTTAATTAAGTTTTGAAAGTGGCAAAACAACATCATGAGCGGCAACTTTTTCCTATGCCCACGTGCATAAGTTGATGCCTGTGACATTTCGCGACTGCCAAAAATTAATTAAAAATACTTAAAAATTTGAAATTTGCATATTTATCAATTCAGGACATTGACCTCTTTTAGAATATGCAATAAAATGACATAAATTAGTGTTGCTCGTTGTTATAGTACGTCTCAAATGTTGCATGAACATCAGTAGCATGCCAAGCTTTGTAAAATATAATACATACATACATACATACATACATACATACATACATACATACATACATACATACATACATACATACATACATACATACATACATACATACATACATACATACATACATATCATGACGCTATAATCCCTTTCGGGGTAAGCCAACAACACAGATGTTTTATCCTGACCCAGTGATAGACCTCCACAACTATGTATCCTGACATACTTCACTTGCTTCCTCCAGTCTCATACCTTGTTTCATATATTGGCTTGTATTTTTGTGCATCAGTGAGCAAAGCTCGTATTGAAGCAATTTCTCAATAATTAATAGAAGAAAAAAAAAAAAAAAAAAAAAAAAAAAAAGGTGAAAATAAATTAATAAAGGGCTGTATTTAGGATATTTGACAATATACTAATATGAGATTAAATGTGTGTTTTCTCTCTTTCCAGTACACTAATGTTATGTATTATAATATTAGGGAAAATTGACTGAGTGATAATTGATGATTAAAGATATGATTGAAATACACATAAAATAGTAAAAATTGGGGAACGGGAGATAATAATGAGTTTAGACTGACGGAGATATAGAGAAATAATTTCTAACCCAGGCCGAGGGTAAGTACTGCCATGCTCATGTTGCTCTGTAGCTCTGTTGGCGTGGGTTAGAAATGTTTTGTGTAGAAACTCATTACTATCTCCCAATCCCCAATTTTCCTATTCTATCTCTGTTTATTTCTATCAAATGTTTTAATTCTCGCTTGTGTACTATATACAGTAAACTATTAATTTTGTCAAGTTCAAATCTGGAAATTTGTCCATTTTGTGAAATGTTTAGTTAGATCAGACTTCAATGTTTAAGATCTCCATTTTGTGAATTTCAAATTTATGAAGTGACTCCTGGGTCCCTTGTGATTTCACAAACTGAAGAGTTTACTGTATTCACTATTATAATACAACAAATATCTAATAACTTTAAATGTTTCTGAATTGATACAATATCAAACAAACACACAGATTGCAAAAATTGGTGAATGGAAGATAGTGATATAATATACTGGTATAATTTGTATATTTCACATGCAAAGCATCCACATCAGTCACAGCTCAATCTCGTATTCCCCAATTTTCCCATTCCCCAATTGTTTCTATTTCTGTAAAATCTAGTCATCACTCAAGTGTTGCAAACTCAATTTTTCCTTAATTATTATTTAGTTATTTTAATGCTAAATATAGCACTATATAGTGACTGGTAGTCACTCTCAGCATTTATCCTTTTAGTTGCCTCTGAAAAAACTTTAAAGATTTTTTTTTCTGGTAAATGTTAATTATTGAACAAATTTCCAGCCTTGGTTAATATTGCCATTTTTGTGATATAGGTATAATATATATTATTTTGAAAGTGAGAAGGGGATTGTACTGTAGTGAGCCAGTGTACCGCTTACTTGAATGCATGTGTGTTATTATCTTGTAGCAATACTCAGCTGCACGGCAAGTCTGTCAACATGATCCGCAACTTGATGACGTGTCACGATTGTGATCCGAGATACGCTCAGTCGGAGTGCAAAGCAAGGGTGGCAACGCTGTATCTGCCATTGCTAGGAATTGTCATGGACTCATTGCAGCAGCTGTACAACGGGTACCCTGATAACAAAGGTAAGTCTCGTTGGTACATCAACATAATTAATGTATATTAATGTATAGTTGTTGATTTTCCAGTCCAAAAACTGCTGTCGTCTTCCTTGAGTGAAGAGTACGACTCCCAGTCTGGAATAAATCACTCGATTGCCATGGCCATTGCTGGCTCTCCTATGTTGACAAACCCTCACAGTTATGAAACCTATCAGCAAGTAAGTATAGTAGTATAATATATAGTATAGTCAGTAAGTATAGTAGTATATATAGTATAGTCAGTAAGTATAGTGCAACGTTTATTGTACATTACTGCTTCAAAGTCGCAATTAATAGCGAGAAACAAACTTTTCATTAAGTTACTAATTGTGAAGTAAAGTTGATACAATATTGCTCTCAGCTTTACTTTTGTGTACAAACAATAAATATTTGAATCTTTCTACATGGGTAACTTATTGGTTTTACTTCATTAACTTTTAGTTTTGTATTGCTTGCTTTTTTAGACACGCAAGAGCAGCCTAACTGCCGACACAACTCGCAACCTGCTCATGTGTTTCTTATGGGTAATCAAGAATGTGGATAAGAACAATCTGAAGCAATGGTGGTGTGATTTGTCAGTGCCTAGGCTTCGACAACTGCTAGAAGTCCTCTTCATCTGCATTTCCTGCTTTGAATACAAGGTATTGATCTTATTTCTTTTTAGTCCGTGGTATTTACATCAATTGATGTTATTGTCATTATTTTCTTTCAGGGTAAGAAAATAACAAAGAAGAATTCTCAGCCCAACTTTCGCAAAACATCTGAAATGAAATCCCGTCTTGAAGATGTCATCCTAGGTCAAGGGTCTGCTCGAAATGAAATGATGATGCGGCGTAAAGGTATGGCAACCCTTATTTTGTGAGAGTTTGTGAGTGCAACAATAACTTGCTGTTTAGAGAGAAACCCAACTCCTGGCTGGCCTGGGGAGAGGTTGAGGTGGCGCAAGGAGCAGATGGCTTGGCGACCAAGTAATGAAACGCCAGAGAGGCCCAGGGCTGAAATTGAAATGGATGCCCACATTGAGGGCAATCTCAACACTGAAGTTGGACTCATAATTCTTGACACACTTGAGAATATAGTTCAGGTTGGTGCACACTCTCTCTCTCTCTCTCTCTCCCTGCTTTAAAATACATACAAATTGTTACCTTTGT
Source organism: Ecdyonurus torrentis (assembly GCA_949318235.1). Taxonomy (NCBI): domain Eukaryota; kingdom Metazoa; phylum Arthropoda; class Insecta; order Ephemeroptera; family Heptageniidae; genus Ecdyonurus; species Ecdyonurus torrentis. The sequence continues at coordinate 59,505,207 of OX439127.1, forward strand.
GTTTGCCAGGTTGTTTCCCACTCTGACAGCTTACAAGGACTGCTGGGTGTAGTCCTACGAGTTGTTCTTCATTTTCTTGCAAGAAACCAAAGTACTTGTGTCCTGAGAAATATTTTTGCAACTCAGCGCTCGCTGGTGTTCAAGGTAAGATTGACACACGCCAAGTTGTTGCTTTGTTACCGTGATTTTGTGTGTTTCAGTTCCCTAACTTGCTGTTTGATGAAGAGACGGAGCAGTGTGCTGACTTGTGCTTGCACTTGCTCAAACACTGCAGCTCTAACATGAGCAGCGTGCGCTCACAGGCCTCTGCCTCGCTCTATCTGCTCATGAGGCAGAACTTTGAGATTGGCAATGTAAGTTACCATAAGTTAGCACTACTGCACAATTGATTAACTCAATATTGATATCATTGCAGAACTTCGCGAGAGTAAAAATGCAAGTGACCATGTCTCTCAGCTCATTAGTGGGAACTAATCAAAGCTTTAGTGAAGAATCGTTACGGCGCTCTTTGAAGACTATTCTAGTTTATGCTGAAGAAGATAATGAACTGCAAGACACAACGTTCCCAGAACAGGTATCTATTGTAGTCACATTTAGGCATGATTTTGCTTGTCATTGCAAACATAACATGTGTTAGTAATTAAACAACAGGAGAGGTGTTCTGTAAGCTCTCGTTTGACTTCTCAGTACCGAATTCAATGTTAAACCTTATGGATCTCGATATCGAGAAGTGAAACGAGAGCTTAGGGAACAGCCCCCCAGGTTTTACAGTATTGGTTATGTGGTTGCAGGTGAAGGACCTAGTTTTCAATCTCCATATGATATTGTCTGACACAGTCAAGATGAAGGAGTTCCAAGAGGACCCTGAAATGTTGCTTGATTTGATGTATCGTATTGCTAAGGGATATCAAAATTCTCCAGACCTCCGTCTCACTTGGTTAGCTAACATGGCTCAAAAACACATGGAGGTGAGTGCTACACAAATTAACAGGATTAAAATTCTGACATGTTTCAAAATTGGCATGTTTAGAATAAAAAAAAAAAATGCAAGAAAGCATTAAACCATAGCACATAGTAATGGTAACATATTTACAGCAAGCTCTAGGCCTAGTTTTTGTACTTTTCCCTTTTTATTGCCCAACACAATTGTGATAACTTATTGTAACATTCAAAAAGTAGCGCTAAATTTGCAATGTTATTAATGCTGTTCGTAAACCCTGTTCTCTGCACCCAAAATGATGATCACCTATGGTTATTCAAATGAAATGCGCATTTTTTGGTGCAAGAGAACAGGGTTTACGAACAGCATTATTGTTATGAGAAAAATATGCACTGCATTCAAATGTTAAAATATATTATCACAGTCATATGTACACTGGCTGTATAATGAACCAATCATATACACCATATGTACACTGCCTGTATATGAACCAATCAAGTTGCAGATCTGTGTGTGCAACTCAACCTATTGATAATACATGGCATTACAAAAATATCCTTTCACTGCCCAGAGCTTGCTGTTAATCCCATGCCACATTGGTTTGACTTTATTAAAGCCATAGACCACATAAAACAACATGTACTTTTTAATGAACAAACATGAAAAGGGATCTTCAAAACTGTTGTCAATTTTTACCAGAATGTTAATGTAGCCCCACGAAAGAGCGTGAAAAAACTGTAAAGTATGCAATTTGTGTGAAAATTCATGTTTATGACGTCAGAAACATGCAAAAATTAGTATGAAAATGTTGTGCGGGTTGCTAAAATCGACATTTCTGATCACACGGAGCTACAGTTGAGTTTTGGGACAAACTAAAGTTATTTATGTAAGTCCCATCAAGTGTTTTGTGATATGAATGCTTATGTTTTTCTCTGGTCTATTCTTTTAAACAAATATTCTCACGTTATAGTTTTCCATAAGACAAGCTTTAATAGTTAAACTATTTTGTTTCCTTTCATTTACATTATAAACTGAATGCTTTTATCAATTAATATACTGATAGTGGTTGGTCGTAAAACAAAATAGCCACTTTCAAAAGTTCAAAAATAAATACATTTCAAAAAGTACTTTAATGTTAATGGACATTTGTAAAAAGCTGAAATTTTAAATCCTATAATGTATGTAAAATGAAGCTTAAAATAATAAAAAAAAAAAAAAAAAAAAAAATAAGGCTACAGTGTGCTTTGATGTTTACTCAGCGCAACAACCACACGGAAGCTGCCATGTGCCTGGTGCACAGTGCTGCTCTGGTAGCAGAATACCTGCACATGCTCGAGGACCAAACTCACATGCCCATCGGGGCAGTCGCCTTTGAGAAAGTGACACCCAATGCTCTGCAAGAGAGTGCAGTTTCTGATGACGTGTTGAGTCCAGACGAGGAGGGAGTGTGTCTTGGCAAAGACTTCACTGAGAGTGGGCTTGTGGCTTTACTGGAGCTGGCAGCTAACTCTCTCAACACAGTAAGTACTTTGCTCACATTACAAAGTTGACACCAAGCTGCATTATCAATGGTGTTTTTAGGCCGGCATGTTTGAAGCACTCAACGACGTGTACAAGATTTTGATCCCCATTGCAGAGGCCAATAGAGACTACAAGAGACTTGCAACCATTCACAGGTAAGACAATAAGCAAGAGACCAAAGATTTGATTTAGAGATCAAGAAACACCTGAGAAATAAATCAATAAAACAAATGTTACTAATTAACTGGCAGTGGCTGTTGATGTATCCTCTAAAACCTTGTCTTAAGTTTGTAAAACAAAACAAAAACTACCAATTAAATTGAGGGTATCTCTGACTGCTTTCAGCTCATCATCTCTTATCTTCTAACTGTTCTTAACTATCAAAGTGTCACTCAAGGGAACAAATTTGTGTGCTTATTTTACTATAATTACAATACTAATGTTATTTCATTTTTCCTTGCAGTAAATTGCATGATGCATTCAGTAGAATTGAACAACTTCACGGCAAACGAGTATTTGGAACTTACTTCCGTGTGGGCTTCTATGGTGCCAAATTTGGAGATCTCAACGGAGAAGAGTTTATTTATAAGGAACCAACACTTACCAAGTTGCCTGAAATTTTCAGTCGCCTAGAGGTAAGAATTGTAACCTTTCAATTGGATCCTGTTGACTTGTTGGTTTCAGCTATTAGATGTAGGCAGTTTATTTTTTTTTAGTCAATTACATACAAACATACATACATATCGAGGGCGAGGAGCAGGAATACGACCAATGAGTTTAGGAAAACGGTAAACAAAAGTCTTAATATTTTTTTCTATAACAGCTAGAAGCTAAAAATTATTTTATATAAAACGGCTGGTTTATTAGCTTTCTGGTACATTTTTAAAAATAAAATTATGACGCAAATTAACAAAGTTAATTAATAATGAGAAATATTTGAGCGCGATTTTTGGTCTTGTTTTTACAACTGTGAAGTTCAACTCGATGTCAAAAGTTTAGTTAACATTGGATTGTAATGATTTTTTACACAAAATACAAAACTGAACAGCGTATGCAAGGATGTCATTTTTTTGGCAACCTCAAAAAATTAGCAAAGTTATTTGCACATTTCTAATTAAAAAAAATTTAGCATTAAAATGAAGCTACAACTTTGAAATTTGGCCTCAGTATTCACCATTAAAGTGAAAATGTTTGCTGAAAAAATAAATTATTTTCGATCATTTGTTACAATTTTACAATTTAATTGAATACTTTAGAATAAATGAGAAAAGTGAAGCAGTTGCGCGAGAAAAAAAAGAGAAGAAATTTTCTAAGCTACTAAAAATTCGCTGTGCTAAGCTACTACGTAATTTTATTTTTGTCTATCAAAATATCAAAATTTCATACTGCACCAACAAAATAACTTAATAATGCAAAATATAAAACAAATACCTAAACAAAATGTTGCTGAAGTATGCATATTTTTACGCTGTTATACTTGCTTAAACTAACAGTTTTTTTACGTAGTAGCTTAGGACAGTGACTTTTTAGTAGCTAACAAAATTTCTCCTCTTTTTTCTCTCGCGCATCGGCTTCACTTTTCTCATTTATTCTAAAGTATTCAATTAAATTGTAAAATTGTAGCAAATGATCAAAAATAGTTTATTTTTTCAGCAAACATTTTCACTTTAATGGTGAATACTGAGGCCAAATTTCAAAGTTGTAGCTTCATTTTAACGCTAAATTTTTTTTAATTAGAAATGTGCAAATAACTTTGCTAATTTTTTGAGGTTGCCAAAAAAATGACATCCTTGTATACGCTGTTCAGTTTCGTATTTTGTGTAAAAAATTCATTACAATCCAATGTTAACTAAACTTTTGACATCGAGTTGAACTTCACAGTTGTAAAAACAAGACCAAAAATCGCGCTCAAATATTTCTCATTATTAATTAACGTTGTTAATTTGCGTCATAATTTTATTTTTAAAAATGTACCAGAAAGCTAATAAACCAGCCGTTTTATATAAAATAATTTTTAGCTTCTAGCTATTATAGAAAAAAATATTAAGACTTTTGTTTTCCGTTTTCCTAAACTCGGGTGCTAGCTCATTGGTCGTATTCCTGCTCCTCGCCCTCGATATGTATGTATAATAACATACATACATACCATGATGCTATAATCCCTTTCAGGGTAAGCCAACAACACAGATGTTTTATCCTGACCCAGTGATAGACCTCAACAACTTCCTATCCTGACATACTTCACTTGCCTCCTCGAGTCTCATACCTTGTTTCATACATTTCCTTTTGCATCTCATACTGCGTACATTCTTATTTTTCAAACATCTTCCAACCACTTCAGACCATGATGTTTTAGGTCTGCCTCTATCACTCCTTCCATCCTCTCTACCATGAAATACCTGTTTTGCTATTCTTTCATCACCCATTCTCTCAACATGACCAAACCACCGTAACACACTGCTCTCATACTTCTCAGTCACAGTTTCTTTTACTCCACATTTCTCCATCACTCAAGTATTCCTTACCTAATCTTGTTTTACCACACATACTGCTAAGAAAACTGACACTAACCGCATTCGCCCTACTCATATGCCTACTCTGATATACCCATGATTCAGACCCATATAAGATAGTTGGGAGTAAGACAGAAATATACAGTGTAAGTTTTGCTTTGTTTGATAAAGCATCACTCTTGGCCAATCCTGCCATGCTGCCAACTACTTTCCTACCTGCCGCCACTCTCCTCTCAATCTCCCCATCTATACTTCCATTCTCTTGATATAATCTTCCCAAGTATACAAACTCTTTCACTCTTTCCAGCTTTTCTCCATTCATTGTGAACTCATTTCCATCATTATTTTCCCCACCAAATACCATTACTTTAGTTTTCCCAACATTTATTCTCAGATCCATTTGTTCTGTACTTTCTTCCAACCTATCAATCATCTCTTGCAGTTCTTCCTCACTCTCAGCCACCATCAAAGCATCATCAGCGTACAACAGCAGCCACACCATTAACAAACCTACGTTTACTCCACTTCCATACTTTTCAACCAACTTTATACATTTATTTATCCATGAAAATATTGAATGACCACGGCGACATCACACATCCTTGCCTAACGCCTCTACCCACTTTAAACCACTCACTCAACTTTCCGTTTACTCTCACACATGCCTTACTACCTGCATACATAGCTTTCACACCCTCAAGTAAACTCAATCTCACGACTCGCCCCATATTCATCTAATACACTCCACATCATATGCTTCTCATATGCTTTCATCATATGCTTTCTCTAGATCTACAAACACAGCAAATACTTTCTTTCTTGCATCCATACATTTCTCAATCGCACAGTGAAAATCTGATCAGTGCAGCCCATGCCGGGCACAAAACCACATTGCACTTCTGAGATATGACACTGTGTAACCTTTTGCACCGTATCACTCACCATCCCCCCATGATAATTTAGTTTAATCAATTAGTCAAATCAAAGTTAGTCAATTGAAAGGAGAATTTACAATAAATTTTCATGTATTATTATGTAATTTATTTTGAGTAAATAGTTACCAGTGTTATATAAGTCCAGTTTATTTCACTACTATTTATTATTATTTTTTTTTTCCTTACCATCTTGGTTGAAATCAAGCCTTAAAATGCAGTATGAGAGAAAGATGTTAATTTCAAGTTAGTTAAATTGGTGCTTAACTTTGATGTTGACTTATGCTGAGTTTGCCATTGTGTGTAGAACTTCTACTGTGAGAGATATGGAGCAGAAAATATTGTCATCATTAAAGACTCAAATGCTGTGGACTGCAGTCTACTGGATCCAGATAAAGCTTACATTCAGATCACATATGTAGAACCTTATTTTGAGACGTATGAAATGAGGTATCGTCTCACACATTTTGACAGAAACTACAATATCAGTAAGTGTTTGTATTTTTGTAATGGCAAGTCAGATCTGATGGTTTGATTGATTGTTCAGAGAGATTTGTGTATTCCACACCTTTCACCCCTGATGGACGAGCTCATGGAGAACTACATGAACAATACAAAAGGAAAACTATTCTCACAATTGCCAATCACTTCCCGTATGTCAAGACCAGAATTCAAGTGATAGATAGAAAGCAGGTTGGTGTGATGCAAGGTGGAGAACTTGGACGTAATGTTGTAACATTATAATTGCTCAGGTGGTGTTGTCGCCCATTGAAGTGGCCATCGAAGATATTCAGAAGAAAACGCTGGAGCTCGCTTCAGCCACTCAGCAAGAGCCTCCGGACCCCAAGATTCTGCAAATGGTACTTCAAGGGTGTATTGGTACCACAGTCAATCAAGGCCCCATGGAGGTGGCTTTAGTCTTCCTCAGGGATTTAGTGGATGGGCAGAACGCACCAACCAACTTGCAAAATAAATTAAGACTGTGCTTCAAAGATTTTTCTAAAAAGTAAGAGAGTAACATTAACAATTAGTTAGTGGCATGGTAGACATGCTATATTCAAGGGATAGTATCAAACTTTTCAAAGGTACTCTTTGAGACTTGGACTTTAGCTGCTTCACTTGGATAGAAGAACTGTAATTGAAATGTTGTGTGTTTGCAGATGTGCCGATGCTCTGAGAAAGAACAAGAATCTGATTGGTCCTGACCAGAGAGACTATCAACGAGAACTAGAGAGAAATCACCACAGATTTTGTGACCGCCTTGCACCTCTCATCACAACTAACCGTGTTTTCAAGCGGTGAAATGTCTCTTCAAATGATATAAATATACATATTCACTATTTTGCAGTGTGTAGTCAAGATCGCTGTAATTATTTAAAATATTATCCATATGCTTTACAAAACACTGCTGTTTTATCAAACTTGCTACCAAATATTTTAAAGTATATATTTTAGGGTTGACACAATTTTGTAGTTGAATAGGCATCAGTAGGATGGTTTCATTCATGTTAAAGTCGACGCCATAAGTGGGCGCTAAATAACATGGGCCAGTATGGGAAAATGGCTCATTTTGCCAGTTTAAAAATACTTCAATATTTTTGAGAGCATTGATGCTGTTGAAAGATTGAATTAGTTTTTCAAGTATACAAGAAAAATAATAATAATAATGTTCCAAAGTAAGTAGCCAAAAGTACGTTTATCCTATACTAATGTATCCTTTATACTATACTATTTATCCTATAGAGCAATGTTATTCATTGCTCAAGGAGAGCATCGAAAAGCATTCAGGACGTTATGCGCACACACCCTAAACATTCTTGTGTACCTTCAATTCTGAGAGTCATTTATTTTTGGCAATTTTACAGAAGTTGAAAGTTACATTTTACAATACTGATAGAGCGACCACTTTGAGCATAATTTCTAGCTAAAACAAAATTTTGTGTTCTTCAATTTCTTGATAGTTTTCCAATTTTTGAGTAAACTAAAGTAAAGTACTAATTGTGTCAACCAATCTAAACTTAGGTTATAATTTTTTACATTATATTTTTATGAGTTGATAAAGTATTATTTATCTTTACTATGTATTATAATATTTATCTGTACTATGTATTATAATATTTATCTTTACTATGTATTATAATGTTTATCTTTATTTTTTTATTTCTTTTAAATTTATTTGATGTTTTTTATTTTTATTTTTTGCTGTTTATGAGAATAGTGAATATGTGAGCTGTAAATAGAAAGCAATTGTCATTGCAACATCACAGATTGTGCATGTCTCTATGTTTGGATTGATCATTAAACCACTGTAGTAGTCTTGCAGCTGTAAGCTTGATTTGTCTTTGCAATCAAATTACAATGAGCCTGAACTATGAAACGTTCCTACATTTTTTAAACATAATTTTACACTTTCTGAGGACTTCCTTGTTCTTATTGATTGACTCCATCCTTGGGTCTGCATTTTAGCATCCAAATTAAGTGCTGGGCCACTTACATTAATTATTAATCCAAATAGAGTAGTAATAAGCATTTCATATGGAAATTTGAATTACTTGTATAGTTTTTTATTTACTGTGGTTTAATTGATGAACTATTTGTTTCCTTTGAGTTGTATTATGAAGCGACATGTTTTTTGTTTCTGTTTCTGTACATGTGATTGATGTTAACTTGTATTTGCTAAATTAGTTTTGCTTGTGTGGTCCTCCTGATGACCATAGGATTACATTGCACATAATTGGATATGTAATGGGAGAAACTCCTTTTTTTGTACTTCTTTTTATGTGTCTTCCAAATAAGAAAAAAAAAAATGCAATGCAATGCAATGTTGACAATTTGAAATGTCGTGTGGGGAATTCAAATTTTGATGCAACTCCCTTTCAGAGACTTTAGCAATGCTTGGGACACATTTGACAAGCTACTTTTATCAAAATTATGATGTGCTTGTTACTGCATGGTAAAAGTAGCCATGTTGTTACAAAAGTGACATTAAGAGCATGAAAGTCAAGCAGATCATTTCCAGCTTGTTTACAAAAATAATAACTACGCCGGTCACTTTTGCTGTGCACCCTACTTGTACCAAATATTTTATACAATAATGAACAAAGGATAAAATTCAGTATATTATAATTTATTTGAATTTAAATAAATTAACACGTGTAATAAGTCACAAGCATTGCAAAAGCATTTGAAACAGAGTCACATTAAAATTTAAACTTCCCGCATGATATTTGCTAACAGTGCAGTTTTTCTTATTTGAAAGACCGTAATGCTGTTCGTAAACCCTGTTCTCTGCAACTAAAATGACGATCGCCTTTGGTTATTCCAATGAAATGCGCATTTTTTTGGTGCAAGAGAACAGGGTTTATGAACAGCATTCCTTTAATGTACGTACGATACTTTGCCAAAAGTAAAATACCTATATACTTAAATTTTAAACTATTCTAAATTATCCTAATTGTATACATCAATGGCTGTTGTCATTAATTTTAAAACAATATGTGCCACGCCCACAGTGGTTTTCCGTTATATTGCTGTTACTTCCTGAAGTCAAACTTTGCATTATCTTGGTGAAGAAGTGTGAGCCGTATTATGAGAATTTCTTGTTCAGAAACCAAACTAACGTTCTTGTCATCTATTTACATGTTAAAATATTACTATGGATTTCTTTCTTGTAGTACTACACGTGTAAAATAGGTTACCAGCACTGGTATGCACCTACATGTGTTGCAATTATTATTATCAGGCAATTATGTATTATTATTATTATTTTTATTTTTATGTTTTTTGGGAAAAGAAATGCCAGCCTTGTTTTCTAACTTTGACTTCTTCCCAAAAGTATAATTTAATTTTGAAGAAAACGGCTATTTTAATTATTGACGGATGCCCCCCCCCCCCCCCCTTCCAAATATATTGCTGTAAATGGTGTATTTGAATAAATAAATGTAGATTTTCACTCTGCTATAAAATTTGTTTTGTTATTATTTTACATGTCAGTCAAAGCTAAGTTGTCATTGCTGAGTCCTTCATGTTATTAACTCTACCACTTAATTGTCATTGGACTGTTTTTAATAAATTGAATATGTTTCTTGCCTTTACATCAGTGATTAATTCACAGTATTGGTTTTTATTATTAAAATAATAATAAAGAAAAGGATAGAATTACCAGCAAGGGCCTTACCACAGTACAAGTTCTATGGAGAGGTCGCGTTTTTGGTTATAGAAGAGTTTCATAACTTTTTCATAACAAAAAACTGTGCCACATGAGACTCCACCTCTCCATAGAACTTGTACTGTGGTAAGGCCCTTGCTGGCATTTCTATACTTTTCTTTATTATATTGATCCTAACCGTAATGCTTTTTTCCTTAAATTAATAAAATAATAATAATAATAGGATGAAACATAATGACTAAAAAAAATGCAAATGACTTGGAAGTGTTTGTTGCTTCTTTTTTCTTGGTTTATCAAGCAACAAATTAAGAAATATATATAGGCCTAATAATAATAAAATGTATGATAATTAATGTTTTGTTCCTTTCTTTCTTTCTTTCTTTCTTTCTTTCTTTCTTTCTTTCTTTCTTTCTTTCTTTCTTTCTTTCTTTCTTTCTTTCTTTCTTTCTTTCTTTCTTTCTTTCTTTCTTTCTTTCTTTCTTTCTTTCTTTCTTTCTTTCTTTCTTTCTTTCTTTCTTTCTTTCTTTCTTTCTTTCTTTCTTTCCTTTTCCTTTTTTTTTTTTTTTTTTTTTTTCTTTCTTTCTTTTTTTTATCGCCTTATTTAAATTTGGTGATTTGCAAAATCCAAAGAATAACACTAAACTGCCAGCAAAATGTTGACATTTGTTACAATACCACTTCCATGCAACCAAAGTTTACAATTGCATGTAAATTTGCTTGATTTATAGCCTATGATTTACATGAGCTCTTATGGCTCTAAAAACTGAGATCAAACAATTGATAAACATACATACATACATACATATCATGACGCTATAAATCCCTTTCGGGGTAAGCCAACAACACAGATGTTTTATCCTGACCCAGTGATAGACCTCCACAACTTCCTATCCTGACATACTTCACTTGCTTCCGCCAGTCTCATACCTTGTTTCATACATTTCCTTTTGCATTTCATACTGCGTACATTCTTATTTTTCAAACATCTTCCAACCACCTCAGACCATGATGTTTTAGGCCTGCCTCTATCTCTCCTTCCACCCACTCTACTATGAAATACCTGCTTTGCTATTCTTTCATCACCCATTCTCTCAACATGACCAAACCACCGTAATACACTGTTCTCATACTTCTCAGTCACAGTTTCTTTTACTCCACATTTCTCCAACACCCAAGTATTCCTTACCCTATCTAATCTTGTTTTACCACACATACTTCTAAGAAAACTCATACCAACAGCATTCACCCTACTCATATGCCTACTCTGACATACCCATGATTCAGAACCATATAAGATAGTTGGGAGTAAGACAGAATTGTACACTGTAAGTTTTGCTTTGTTTGATAAAGCATCACTCTTGGCCAATCCTGCCATGCTGCCAACTACTTTCCTACCTGCCGCCACTCTCCTCTCAATCTCCCCATCTATACTTCCATTCTCTTGATATAATCTTCCCAAATATACAAACTCTTTCACTCTTTCCAGCTTTTCTCCATTCAGTGTGAATTCATTTCCATCATCATTTTCTCCACCAAATACCATTACTTTAGTTTTCCCAACATTTATTCTCAGATCCATTTGTTCTGTGCTTTCTTCCAACCTATCAATCATCTCTTGCAATTCTTCCTCACTCTCAGCCACCATCAACGCATCATCAGCGTACAACAACATCCACACCATTAACAAACCTACGTTTACTCCACTTCCATACTTTTCAGCCAACTTTATACATTTATCCATGAAAATATTGAATAACCACGGCGACATCACACATCCTTGCCTAACGCCTCTACCCACTTTAAACCACTCACTCAACTTTCCGTTTACTCTCACACATGCCTTACTACCTGCATACATGGCTTTCACACCCTCAAGTATATATATATATATATATATATATATATATATATATATATATATATATGTGGGCGGTGTCTTAAATATACCAAAATTAATTCAAACCAACCAGCATAATATGCTTAATAAACTATCAGAATTCAGTATTTTATTGAATTAGCCTTCTATGTAATATTATGTTGAGGGGAACAAATATTACCACTTCCTAAAAGTGGAGAAATGTGAACAAGTAAAGCAAAAGTTACATGAGAAGGGCTACCTTAAGAATAAGTGGATTGCTGGAACATCCTATCTCAAATATTGAATTCCAATGATTTATTAAACATAATATTATGTGGAGGTTCCCATTCAAGCTGCATAAAAGAGATGTATGCTCATTCTGGCAATCGTAACAGTAGCACACTTCATTGACTCGAGACCAAGGTTGAATTTGTCACATTTTCAATGTTATTCTAAGGAGAAAAATGTTTGAAATGGCATCAAGTTCAGTCTTGCTCCAGTGTGTATACAAATGGGCAATGGTACAAAGTGTACACACTCAAAAGTAAAGGCAATAGAGTAACATTTTATATGACAGCTAGAGTGAATGGTAATAATAATATTAATAAAAATAATTCTTTTGGAACGGGAAAAATAAAAATAATTAAAAGTACATAGCAATACTCTTTACAATGTATGCTTATGCAATACAATATTTATGCTTTACATATGCTTATACATAATGCACAGATTAAAAAAAAAGAGCATATTATACAAGCAAAAACTCTATTTAAATGTTTTATTTGACAAAGTAGGTAATGCACCTTTTTGTACTTAAAAAGGAATGTAATTATTGCAATACAAAATGTTGCCACATAAACTTGGGATCCATGTGTAGACCAGGCTATATAACGTCATCTGCACACATCTGCAAGCAACCATCATGGGCTGTCTTCCCTCTGCAATCTTCTCCTCAATGAATTAGTTTAATTATTAGGTATAATAAAAGGAATCAGCCTTACCAGAGTGAACAGTTGTCCTAAAAAGTGGAAAACTTGCTGCTGCACAAATAATGAAGAAGTGTGCTAGCATGATTTGCAACTTGCTAGGACATGTATTTACAATGGTGAAGCTGTATGATTTCCTTTGATTTGCATGATGTATAAGTAATTTACATTATAGAGCTACAAGTCTACACACATTTCAGCCAATGTTTATTTTGAAATTTTACATGCTAATTGTTGAACTGTAAAGGATGAACACATAAATATGGACTACAATAACATAGTGAGACACTCACCTATTTAGTTTGAACAGTTAAGAGGTAAAATGTTTGAATGATTAAAAGCTTACTGGGAAATTAAAAATAGAAAACTGCATAAATTAAAATGTTTTGCTTACTTTTCATTTGGAACTAAACAATCTTTTAAAAAACTTAATTTTACACATGTTTACAAACTATCACACATTTTTGCCATCAATTATTAATAAGTTACAAAATGATATTTAAAGAATTTCAAATGATTTAGAATTATTATTAGTATAGTATTAACTGGTAAAAAAAAAGAGTGCAACTTGTTTAGGATTTCATTTCATTTCATTTTTTTTTTTTTTTTTTTTTTTTTAGCATCACAGAGCATCTGTGCTGTATTTTCAACCATTGTACTGGAAAGAAAATAACTTATTCTCTAGCATGTTAATACATATAACTCTCCATTATGTCAAGTTCAAATCTGTGAATTTCTTGATTTTGTGAAATGCTCAGTTGGGTCCGCAGCAGACCTCAACTCAATATAAGCATGCCAATGTTAAAGCTCTCCATTTTGTGAAATGACCATTTTCTGGATCCCTTGTGATTTCACAAAATTGAGAGTTTCCTGTATATTGTAGTACAAATCATACAAATTAAAACGTTATGCCAGTTCAGTCTCCAAAATAATAACACCTTACTTTAAACAATGGCTTATGATAGATGGAGTATTGATATCTATATCATGTTAGATATCTATATCCAGGGGCGTATCCAGGATTTTGTGACGGGAGGGGTCCAGCCTATATTGAGCATAGGAAAAGGGGGGAAACCACCCTCTTTTCCTATGCTTTTTCAGACCTGGCGGGGGGGGGGGGGGGGGTCCCTGGATACGCCCCTGTCTATATCAACTCCAGACACTCAACTGTTTACTTTTTTGAGCATCATACAGTTGAAGAAGAATGCAAATTATAAAGAACTTGAAAAGATTCTTATATACTTTTCAAAGTCATATGTTGAAGATGGTCAAAAAAGTTGTTGAAGTTTCTTTATACATCTAGATACGTATTTATCAAAGGCAGGACTGACAAAACAAATTCTGCAAAACAAGTTCTCATAAATTGGAGAATATTATAAACCTTAATGTGCATTCACATTTTCATTGATTTGTTGCAACATTGTGCAAATACCATTGATTTGAATGGGAACAATAATTTTGCTGTGTAGTTACAAATGTGAATGCAACTTTATATTAAATTAAACCTACAATGTGGTAACAAAATGATTTTTGCTTGTTTTATTATTACATACCAAGTTTCATAGATACAAATATTTGCTAAAAAAAACACATACAGATTAGGTAAAATTGGGTAATGGGAGACAGAATGAGCTTAGACTGACAAGGATGCCATAGTAGAGAATATTGTTTCTAAAACAAGCCAACAAATATTAATGCTTGGAGCATTAATGAAATACTATGTACTAGCCACTTGTAGTGCTCATGTAGCAATTGAGCATTTTGATGTGCATTTGGTTTAGAAAGCGTGCGCATTGCACAGTACTGTCATTTTCAGCACCTCATCTGTAGACATGGACAGCTGGTTTGTCCTTACTAGGACTAATCAGCATGGTCCTCGTCTTACCTCCAGCCTAGATGGTTGGTCGCACAAGACACCTACATGGCTGCTATTATGAGCTATTATGAGCTATTATGAGCTATTATGGCTGCTATTATGAGCAGTTAGTACATAGATTTGATTACTTAATACTCTATGCATTAATATTTTGTTGGCCTGGGTCAGAAATTATTGTACCACGGCAAGTCTAAGCTGCAAGCTCTAGTCAAACCTTAGTTATGTTTTAAATTGTTGCACCAATCAAACCAACAACTTAACTAACGTTTAATTAATTACTTAGCATTGCAGCTTACGTGGGTTAACTTATGTTATCTCCCATTCTCAATTTTTGCTAATCTATCTTTGCGTGTTTCTATCAAATCTTTAAATTATCAAACATTGCACATTCAAATTTTCTTATTATTTATCAATTATTAGATATGAATAATTTGAAAGAAAAGTTTTGCTAGCACAGTGATAAAACAAAACAAAAAAAAAAAAAAACTGTGATAGCAAGACATAAATATACCAAACCATGGGACTTTCTTCACTATGGTAAGGCCTTTGCTGGCTTTCTTTCAAATTTATCCTACCTAAGTGCAATGGTTTATTTTGCTTGATGTCTCAAGTATAGGTAGAATTTAATACTAAATTCCTACACACTTGGATATGACACAGTACTTTCTAACATACCTGCTATACAAAAAATTAACCACACATTTATATACAGTATATATCTATAAACCTACATACATTATATTATTTGCATGAATTAATAGCTTATATATCATTGACTGTGCAATAAATGTGTGCTTAATTTTGCAGACAGTATATTAGAAAGTGTTTTGTCAGATCTACGTGTGTAAGAAATTAGGGTTTATGTAATATGGCTCTAACACAATAATTTTTGCAAACTCTTTTGAACTTGCTGAAATAACATTGCCAATCTTAATCTGATTTTGATCTTTTTGTCTTGGCAATGTTACTTTCTCTCTTGGCTTTCTTCTTTCTATCTCTTTCTTGGGCTTCTAGAGCTTTGGCAAGTTTCCAGGACAGCAAAAGAGAAATAAAAAATATTGGTGAAAGGCCCATAAAGATGTAGTATAAAAATTCCCAAGGGTTTTGAGCAGCCCATACTATAAAAGAGTTAAACCATCCTTCCCAAGTGGAGGAATCCAAATTCAGGTCAGGTTTGACGGGAGATATTGATGGGTTGCTCGCATCTTCAGCATCCATCGTGGCAACTGCAATGTATAAAAAATAATTTTATTGAAACATTAATATAATATAAGTATCTAAAGTATGTATGCAACAAAAGATTGAAAACATGTTTTATACATTTATGTATATTGTACTGCTTACTGTTATTACATATTTTAATTTGTATGATTGTTATTACGAGCAGCCAATAAGATTTTGTTCATGAATGTTATGTCTTGTTACATGTTATAATACACTCCTTATGCGTGATATACAATTTTATCCTTTGTATATGTGTATACACATTATGCATATTTTTGTAATTGACTAATAAAGAAACAACTGTTTTGAGGCCGACTTTAAGCGACTTTAAGGCGCATGGTGGTACATTGAAACGGAAGTGGATGTGAGTGAAATCACTTAAAGTTGGGTTCCAAACTGTTGTTCCTTTATCAGTCAATACATACACTATATCAATAGAGACACATAAAGTAACAAACAAAGGAAGTAAAAGATAACATTTAAACTTTTTTTTTTTTTTTTTTTTTTGCTACCCATACCGCACCCCGCTTTCTACCTTGACCTGTGTTTTCTTTGTGGCTATGTTGCTACATTTACCATTTTTACATATCCAATGCTTTGTTATGTGTATATATAGCGGTACATATACAGTACACAAATATGTATGTACATATATGTTCCACATAAATGCAATATATTTTGAGAGGTATAGGTTTCACATTTTATAATGGCTTAAAGTAAGCCCTGAGTAAGCCGTAGCTAACAGGAGCGGAGCTCCAGTAAAAAGTTGAAAATTTAACATTGTGCTTATGGGAGCTCCGGAGCTATCTTGAGTTTTGTAGCATTGATAGCTCTACTTTAAGCCCTGCATACATACATACAAATGTAATGTACATACATATGCAGGGTCGGACTGGCTCGAAAAGGCCCACTCAGGAAGAGACCAGAGAGGGCCCACTGGGGGGGTCTGGGGGGGCGCAGCCCCCCCAGCAATAGGGGGGTCCGGGGGGCGAAGCCCCCCGGAAAATTTCAAGACGCGCCCCTTTTTTGAGGAAAAAATCACTTAAAGAGGGTGCTTTTATTAAATATTTGTTTTGCAAAAAAAAAATTATAATTTTTTCAGTTTTTTCAGTAAAGAAATAAGTTAAACAATGAAAGAGTAAAAAACAAACAAAAAATATATAAGAACGAAATACTATCTATTAATTTAGTGAATGTCATATATTTTACTTAAATTTACATAAAATTGTAACGTATAATATTTTATTTTATTAATCAACATAAATTCAAATGTGTGTAACTTTTATTTTTGAAATAATTGTATACAGGGTGTTTTTTTAAAAGCGCGCATTTTTAAACGCAAATTAAAATATGAAGAAATAAAATTAAATTAACTTTTTATATATCATTTTGTAGCCAAGGGTTAGACATTTTTAAAACTGTTCTTAGAAATAAAATTGATTGGCCGGTTTTCTTGCACCGAGCGTCAACGTAAAAATGTGCTATTTTTTTTCCAAACGTATTTTTTTCTACAAAAATGATCAGAAATTTGCTTTTTTAACTATCCTTTATTGACAATTAATGGAGTCTGTTGTCATAAATAAGATACCTATAGCACTCTAAACATGTTCTGTGATAAAAATAGAAGGATGGGGTATCAGGGTTGAGGTGAAAATTTTTGCGTTAAACATGGCTAAATTTGCTTTAAAAAATTCTCTTAAATCAAAGTTTTTTTTTGTTTTTTTTTATCGATTTTGTATGAATTTTAATTTTCTTAACATTGTTTGTAACTATCATTTTCTGTCAATTCTTACAAACTGGTTTGGTTTGATAATTAAAACCTTAAACATTTCAGTTTAAAGATCGGAAATTTTTAATTTGCATCTCTTTCTTTAAAAGTTGGTCCACATGCAAATCCGCACATTTCATTTGGTTTTTGCTGAATTCATTAATTCTTTGCATCTTGAATTTAATGAAGCCTTCATGTTGAATTTTTTTTAATACTTAAACCAAACATTACTTAGATTTGATAGAAAACTGTGAGTGCTATAAGCCATTATAGAGAAACTAAAAATTTCGTTAAATTATTATAAAAAAATCTCGAATTAGAGAAAATGTTGGCAAATTTAGCAATGCTTTACTCAAATGTTTTTACCTTAACCCTGATAACAATGTGGCCCCATCCTTCTATTTTTATCACAGAACATGTTTAGAGTGCTATAGGTATCTTATTTATGACAACAGACTCCATTAATTGTCAATAAAGGATAGTTAAAAAAGCAAATTTCTGATCATTTTTGTAGAAAAAAATACGTTTGGAAAAAAAAAAATAGCACATTTTACGTTGACGCTCGGTGCAAGAAAACCGGTCACTTAATTTTATTTCTAAGAACAGTTTTAAAAATGTCTAACCCTTGGCTATAAAATGATATATAAAAAGTTAATTTAATTTTATTTCTTCATATTTTAATTTGCGTTTAAAAATGCGCGCTTTTAAAAAAACACCCTGTAGTATCACATGCAAAACTTATAGCAAAGATATTTTATGATACTTTGAAATTTGTTTGGATCCATGCAGCTTAATCTTTAAATATAAACCATAACTTTATTTATTTATTTTTAATTAAATTATAGCCAGCATCAATAAGGAATTCGAATCTAAAAAAAATAAAATAAAAAAATAATTATATTCTAAAAGTGAACATTGTCCCGAATTTTAGAAAATTGAAAAATGATGTTATGTTTTATAACTTTAAATTGTCTGGGCATAGGAATAAGCTGACTATCACTGTGAGGTCATTGCGTCTTTTAAAAATTAATTAAAAATACTTAATGAACTAAAAATTAAAAAATTCACATATTTATCGATTTAGGACATTGTGTTCTGTTTTATATATAATGTTTTTATGAAAACTACCCCTTAAAATTTCTTGGTATTCCTCTTTGTTCTGTAATAGGTAACAGCTTGATATTTTTTCTTCCACTATATAATCTCTCTCTCTCTCTCTCTCTTTTCTTTTCTTTTTCTTTTTTTTTTTTTTTTTTTGCGACACGATCGTTAATATTTTTAAGTATATGAATAAAATATTTCAGTCAATTTTGCATAATTATACTTTGTAATGACTCGTAGATAAAAAAATAATAATAATAATAATCTTAAAAGCTGAATACTAGAAAATAAATTAACCTAGGTTTCTGAAGGTGTTTGAGATAAGAGAATAGTTCATAATATAGTTCTTGTGCAATGAAATAAGTAAATATAATAAATAATAAATCATAATTACACCATTCACGTATTATTCATGAGCGCTTTAATTTAAGATGTGAAACAAATAATAAGTATGTGTGTAATTTGATGGAATTTTTAATTTTTTTTTTTTTTTTTAACTCTGTTCCTTCCAACTTTCTTCTTCTTCTTCTCTTCTTCTTCTTCTCTCTCTTTTTTTTTTTTTTTTTTTTTTTTTTTTTTCATTTTTGTTTATTAGCGAGCAAAGGGCCCCCAGGCCAGGGGGGCCCGGTCAGGAATTCCTGACCAACTTAAATGACCAGTCCGACCCTGTACATATGTATATATGATATAATGTACAATAAAAAAAAAAGTATGTACATACATACATACATACATGATGCAGTTACATATGATAGTGAGATGGGATTCACGCAAAATGTAAATTCTGAGATACAAAATTTTGTTATAATTTTATGCGATATTGCATGTCATATGTATGTACCTCATATTACAAACATTAACTTACATGATGGTTATGGATACACACTTTTTGCAAGTTAGCTGTGCGTGTTGTTTTTATCAACACAGTAACCGAAGAGTATAAAAAAGTAAATGAAACTTAACTATTAACTATTTAGCTAGATACGACCACAAATTATTTAATAGTTTACGTTTCTTTTTGCGTTTGTAACTTGTAACAACAAAACGGAGTTTGTTTACTATTGTTTACTGCATCAGCTGGAGAAGCTAAACAAATTGGCATCAATACCAACATAAACCTGCGTTTACATCTAAATCAACATAAATTAAGAGTCACATTTCTTGATTGATCTCTTATTTTCTACTTTGATCTAAATATTGATTAAAATGTATTGCTTTATTTTTATTTAAAAGCTATCATATAATACTTTTGAGAATTAAATGACAAAAAAAGTAGCACATCAGAACTTTAGAGTTAATTTTATAGCGTTGGCTATGCATTCTGCGCATGCGCATTAATCGCGCGCCATTCGATTTCCCGGTTTTCCCATCGCCCGTCGGCCGTCGTTGTCT
Organism: Ecdyonurus torrentis; assembly: GCA_949318235.1. NCBI lineage: Eukaryota > Metazoa > Arthropoda > Insecta > Ephemeroptera > Heptageniidae > Ecdyonurus > Ecdyonurus torrentis. The sequence continues at coordinate 59,525,486 of OX439127.1, forward strand.
GGTCGCTGTTCCCACTCGCGTTTTTGATAAATCTGCCTGTGTTCTGTCCATGTCTGGTCCATGTGTCTGTCTGTCCTGGTTTGTCCTTACTTCGTCTGATGGTGTGCCTGATGCAGGTCTAATGCCATATGCGTCCATTAACTTGTTTGTAATCCGTGGCCATCTGTAGACAGACAACCTGCAGCGAACAGCGTCGTCCTCAGCAGGTGGTCAGTATTCATATATGCAACTTATGTACACATAGTTTTGCTCTGATTTGTTCACTTTTTTCTAACATGTTACCTTATTTGTCCACTTCTAAAACAGCACCATATAAACATCAGTTTCTGTTCGAGTGATTACATGTAAATAACCTCCGATTTACTCGAGGGTATCGTGCTGGAGTGCGGTATAAAGTAACATCCTAATACTGTACCTATACTCGAGTGATACTGATGTCTATAGCCTTTATTGTTGACTACTAAGAGAAGAACAAAAAATGGATGATACCGTCGATTTGCCACCTAATCCAGATGCCCCACCATCAAAGGGAATCTTAGCCCTCAAGCCTGATGTCGTACACAAGATTTGTGCAGACCGGGTTAGTATGTTTAAAGGATATTCACACCAAAGTTTCAGTATGTTGCCGTATTCACAATGAAGCTTTTTCTAATTGGAATCGTTGTGAGTTCCATAAGAATATGCATGTTATTTTGATCAAAAGTAATACAATATTTCAAAAAGCTCAATGTGAACACAGCATGTATTTTTTTTGCCACAAATACAGAACCATATGTGTATGTACATACGTATACCAAATCAAAACGGCAAATTGCCAAATACGATATTCTTCTTTAAAAGGCAGCTTGGTTTTCATTTGGACTCTGTACACAAAACACTGATACATAAAAGATATACCTATATCGTCAGTCGGATATGCAAAGCTCGGATTAGGAATTTGAGTGTTTCTGAAGTTTGAATCGTCATAATTCAAAAATAAAAAGTCACAAAAAATTGAAATTATTTTTGTCGTGCGGCTTATATATCTGACAATACATTGTATTAATTTCATATTTTTATTTCAAATAGTTCGCTCACAATTCATCAATTAGTAAACTAAAACACCCTGTTTTTGCACTCTGTTCAAAAATGTGAAATTAAAATTATTATTCCCTTACTGCAACAGTAAGCAATAAAAATTTCAAATTAATATCATACAGTCAAGAAATGTTGCTTATTCTTAATGTACAGTTGAAATATTTTTGCAAGCGACCCCTTTGCCAAAATTTGCAAAAAACGGATCTCGCGTTCTTTTAATGTTTTGAAGCTGAAAATTATTTTAGGGGCGCACTTTTGTATTCTTAAAAGATTTCTTTGCAATATACAAAGTTATTTTGAAAAATGCCTGATGACCGCAACCAGCAGTACATTAAATTTTAAAAAATTCATTTAATATCATAGAAATAAGATATTTACATTATTAGCAAAAGACCATTTAAGAGATTCAAAATTGCACCCCGAAAATAATTTTGAGCTTCAAAACATTAAAAGAACGCGAGATCCGTTTTTTGCAAATTTTGGCAAAGGGGTCGCTTGCAAAAAAACTTCAACTGTACAACTGTATATTAAGAATAAGCAACATTTATTGACTCTATGATGTTAATTTGAAATTTTTATTCCTAACTGTTGCATGGGAATAATAATTTTAGTTTCACTTTTTTGCACAGAGTGCTAAAACAGGGTGTTTTAGTTTACTAATTGATGAATTGTGAGCGAACTATTTGAAATAAAAATATAAAATTAATACAATTTATTGTCAGATATATAAGCCGCACGACAAAAATAATTTCAATTTTTTGTGACTTTTTATTTTTGAATTATGACGATTCAAACTTCAGAAACACTCAAATTCCTAATCCGAGCTTTGCATATCCGACTGACGATATATATATATCGATGTTATGTATATTGCAAACAAAATGTCTATCTCGTATTTTGTCATGAGAAGCAAATGTCTGTATCATATCTAGCACCAGAGTACTAATATATTGATATTGTATAGTGAACAAAATATGTATCTCCTTTTTTATTAGTGGAAGCAAAATGTGTATCTCACGGGAAGCAAAATGTGTAAGTCGAGCGCCATCTGCATTATGTTCAGAAACGACTTACACATTGACAAAAAATGACACATTTTGCACTGATAAAAAACGAGATACGCATATTGTTCGCCACAACGTCAGTATGAACTTTATTGTACTAATTCTCATTCTATGCTGTTGGGAGGTTGGAGCTTCTCTCTCCTCGCCGTGCTGATGAAAAGAAAAAAAGTGCAAAAAAGTGAAATTAAAATTATTATTCCCATGCAACAGTCAGGAATAAAAATTTCAAATTAACATCATAGAGTCAAGAAATGTTGCTTATTCTTAATGTACAGTTGAAATTTTTTTGCAAGCAACCCCTTTGCCAAATTTTGCAAAAAAACGGATCTCGCGTTCTTTTAATGTTTTGAAGCTCAAAATTATTTTCGGGGTGCAATTTTAACCTCTTAAATGGTCTTTTGCTAATAATGCAAATATCTTATTTCTATGATATTAAATGAATTTTTAAAAATTTAATTGATTCTTGTTTTGGGTGTATTTGTGGTGGCTTTGATATTTTGTGACTATATTAAGAATGACTTTTCCTTCAGATTGGTGAGGAATCACTGACCCTGGTTTTAAAGTTTTAGTGTTTATTTTAGGTATGCCATATTTAGAACGCACTTCACGAGCGATACCTGCAGAGCACTTGAGATCAGCGGCCACTGCATGACACAAAATTTGCTCACTTGCTTCAAAAAGGCTGCCCTTTTTTTCTGAGATTATGCATTTTGAGTTTGAGGAATCGTTGAGGTGCTCTGGATTTTTATTGAAGCTAATATAATAGTCATTTAGCTGGGTGGGGGGAGAACTAGGAAGAGAAATAGGACCACAAGATGGACAACTGATTTTCATTTCCATCGGCTTATTACAGGTGGTAGATAAGGTGTTTACTGTTCGCTGCAGTTGTTCCAATTTTGTATGCAGCCAAGCAATCTCTTTTTTCAATTCTCTGATGGTGGGATCAACAGATGTAAACATTTGCGATCTTTTTGTAGAATCAGGGGGGCGTGGCGAAAGATCGCGGGAGCGTGGACGACGCAATAACGGAGGTGGAGGAGGCATTGTATGTTTTAAGACCCTATCCCCAACTCTACTTGATAGGGGGGTGTTCATGGTCAATTATTTATCAACAGAATTATATTATGCTCTATAAACTCACACACATCCATAGTTAAAAAAGACAAAATTCTAAATGTCCAATGTCCCATTCCTGTTCATGATTGGGAGAATCACTTTAAAGAGATATTAAACTGTAAGAATCTTTCATCAGAAGATTCATTGAATTTAATTAGTTTAATAGATAATTATTCATCGGATATAATTTTTAAACCTATCTCTACCTTGGAATTAAATTCTGTTATTAACTCCATGAAAAATAATAAGGCAGCTGGCCCGGATTGTATTTCAAAGGAACATATTGCTGTCTGGGGTTTGCTTTCGGGCAACTGTTTAGCTAACTTTTTTAATCTATGTATTGAAAATAAGAAATTACCTCAAGTCTGGAAACAGTCTCGTTTAAAAGTTTTGTATAAAGGTAAAGGTAATATTCTGTCCACTAACTCCTATAGAGGAATTGCAAACTGTTACATCATGTTCAAAATGTTTGATAAAGTTATTTGTAAGAGAGTTTTTGATTGCACTAAGGATCTTATCCCAGATATACAGTTTGGGTTTATGCCAGGCAGATCAACAATTCAAGCCGTTAAATATTTGCATGCTCAGATTTTAAAAGATGTAGCTGAACCAAAAAGTTGTACATTCGTGCTATTCATTGACTTTCTAAAAGCATTCGACCTGGTTGATAGAAAGTTATTATTAAGTAAACTTATCGAAACTAAAAAGCTTCCGAAAGAAATACTTGTTGCTCTGGCCCTGCTACTGGAAGTCAATTTTGTAACTGTAAATGATGGTTTACTTCTCTCGGACCCTATCTTGCAAAGCAATGGAGTTTTGCAGGGGGGCCCGAGTAGTCCTCTTTTGTACAACCTTTTAACCTATGATATACTAACTATAATCGAGGAAATTGTTAATTTAATAGCAGATGATCCTGAGATCTTTCTCAGTATCTATGCTGATGATTTGGCTATTATATGTAAAAACTTAGAAAAATTACAGAAAATTTGGGATAAATTAGTTAAATGGGCCTCTCTAAATGGGTTAAAAATAAATGCGAATAAAACAAAAATAATGAAGTTTAAATATGCAAGTGGTGGCCGCCCAAAAACAAACCCTCCTCCGGAAAATATCTACTGTAATGGAACTAAATTGGAGTTTGTAAGCTCATTTAAATATCTAGGTATTACCTTACAGCAATCAGGCAAGACATTTGCAGCTCATGTCAAAGATAGAAGCAAAAGTGCCATCACAGCATCCTTCACCATATCAAACGTACATTTGCTATCTCTGAAAACGGCCATAAAACTTTTTCACCTGAAAATATCACCTGTAGCATCTTATGGAATAGAGATTTTCTGGTCATATCTAACCATCACAGACTTCAACTTATTAGAGTCTGTAAAATCTCGTTTTCTTAAGAGAGCAATGTGCCTCTCAAAATATACAAAATCTAGACTAGTTTATGAACTTTCAGGAGAGGAGTTTTATGTACGGGAGCTGAGATTAAAATTTAATTTGCCAGAAACTGAAAATTTTATTAAGTTTGTTCAAATTAGAGAAAATAAAACCGATGATATTAATCTATCATTTTATAATACACCAGCTTTAAAAAATGATACATGGAAAAACTCAAATCAGAGGAATCGTAATATTATCACCCGCTACGCGGCACACGGTTTTCATCACAAAATTTGTAACACTAAAGAATATCATATTTGTAATAATAATTGTATCTGCTCCTTGTGTGGGATGTCATGTGAACAGTATCATCTCCTCACATGTTCTAGGAGACATTTAAGTATGGCCTACTATGCCGAGGGCACTGATCAACATGTATAATACTGTTATTTGATCTTGATATTATATGTAATGTTTATGAGTTGAATGTTTAGATGTATGTTGTACACGCAATGTGTTTAATAAATAAATAAAAAAAAAAAAATTTAATGTACTGCTGGTTGCGGTCATCAGGCATTTTATGTACTGCAGTTTGCGTAAATACAGGGGCTATAAGTTAATGAATTCATAAATTTTTCTTACTTTCAAAATAACTTTGTATATTGCAAAGAAATCTTTTAGAATACAAAATTGCACCCCTAAAATAATTTTGAGCTTCAAAACATTAAAAGAATGCGAGATCCGTTTTTTGCAAATTTTGGCAAAGGGGTTGCTTGCAAAAAAATTTCAACTGTACATTAAGAATAAGCAACATTTCTTGACTCTATGATGTTAATTTGAAATTTTTATTGCTTACTGTTGCAAGGGAATAATAATTTTAATTTCACTTTTTTAAACAGAGTGAAAAAAAAAGGTGTTTAGTTGACTAATTGATGAATTGTGAGCGAACTATTTGAAATAAAAATATGAAAATAATACAATGTATTGTCAGATATATAAGCCGCACGACAAAAATAATTTTAATTTTTTGTGACTTTTTATTTTTGAATTATGACGATTCAAACTTCAGAAACACTCAAATTCCTAATCCGAGCTTCTCATATCCGACTGACGATATGCAGAGCAATATGAGCCATTTACATACGCTTATAAATTTAATTTTGGTCTGGGTTAGAATATTTTCTCTACCTCGCATCCCTGTAAGTGTAAGCTCATACTATCTCCCATCCCCCAATTTTTCCCAAGCTATCTCTGTTTTTCTATCAAATGTTTTGTAATTATCAACTATGGCTTGTGCTTGTGTCAGATATATATACAATTTGAGAAAGTACGATCATGTTTCTAAATATTACGACCAATTAAATTGGCTACGGATTGGTGCGCGTAGAGAACTTAACATGGTCTCTTATATGTTCAAAATCATTCATACTAATCAACCTCAATATGTCAAAAATTTATTCACTCTCATGAGTTCTGTCCACTCACGTTCCACTCGTTCTCATCAATTTTATTTGCAAATACCTAGAATAAAAACTGATTGTTTCTCCTTATTTGGAGCTAGACTTTGGAACAAGCTCCCGAAAGATATCTGTTGCTTAAACTCGTACAAAAAATTCAAATCTGCTGTTATTAAATGTATTTCATAATTAATCTGCATTTATTAATCTTGTTTTTTATATTACATTATACATAAAAAATACAATGCTTAATTACGTTATTTATTTATTATTAATATTATTATTATTATTATTTTTTTATTATTATTTTTTTATTTGATCGTATTATACAGCTAGATTGATTTTTGTTCATCTCTTGTGTATTATTATTATTTTTGAACTATTACTCTTAATATATATATTATTACAAGCTTAATACTTTAACTTAATGATTTTTATATTTGTGGTACCTGTAATATATACAACAACAATTACGGTACTCTCCTATGGTAATTATTTACGTATCTCTATTCATTATTATTATTATCATGTTTATTATCCACTCTATTATAAAATGTCAACCACTCTACATATTATGCTGTCTTGAATGTATTGGTTCAGAGATAGGGCTTGTTGCCCTGACTGCACCTTTTGCCTATCTTATTTTGCAATAAAGATATTATTTATTTATTTATTTATTTATTTATGGCATACATAATTTTTCCTAGTATTTATTTTCCAACATGAGTATTTTTCTTCTTCTTTGTTTTGTTTAATTTAAAAGAAAACAATTTGAACCAAAAAAACTGCAAGTCTATATTATTAAGCAAACAATCAATGTGGTTCATGTATGTAATGTGCACAAATAATTTACAGTGACAAATTATGACTTTTGCTTTGGCATTTTGTTTTAGGTGATTGGCAGTTTAGCAATTGCTGTGAAGGAGTTGGTTGAAAATTCTATAGATGCAGGTGCTACAAATATCACAGTCCGAATCAAGAACTATGGATTAGAAAGTGTAGAAGTGGCAGACAATGGAAAAGGAGTCCAGGAATCAGATTTTGAAGCACTGAGTAAGTTGTACACTTTGCTAAATCAGAAATGATTGAAGTTTTACGTTTGTCATCATTACAGCTCGAAGTTACTGCACCTCAAAGCTAGCAGATTTCTCAGACTTGGATTCCATTGGGACTTTTGGTTTTCGTGGGGAAGCCTTGAGTTCTCTTTGTCGCTTGTGTGAAGGCTTGATTGTTGTGACCCGACACGCCACTGCCACGTGTGCCTCCAAACTGGAGTATGATTCAATGGGGAAGATTATTAAAAAAACTCCATGTGCTGGAGAGGTAAAGGAAATTTTGTTTGCTTCAGCAATCTTCTTTCCTAAAAATACCATCACGCTTAAGGATACTAATAAAAAAGATGATAGGAACACACAAAGGTGGTTGGCAAGGGATTAAGCTGAGCTTTTTACTGTCACATTTTAACCCACATTATTGCTGATGATTTTTTTATTTTATTTTTTTTATTTCACATAAGGTTATACATACATATACATATTTACATTGGACGTATATTTTGTTATTGCATTCAGCGAGCAGTGCTCATATGAAAGCATTTTAGTAAAGAAAGATAAAGTTTAAAGAAAGAATATTATATAAATATATATTTTACCGTATTTTTAAGTACATATAAATATGTGAAAAAACCATCGTGGTTAATGCTACTAAAACAATAGGATAGTGATAGGACAAGAGAAATTAGAGCACCGTGTATTGAAAGTTAATACAAAGCAAAATTCTCTAATTTTGATAGATCCATTTAACTATCAAAATTAGAGAATTTCGCTTTGTATTAACTTTCAATACACGGTGCTCTAATTTCTCTTGTCCTATCACTATCCTATTTTTAAGTACATACAGTATAAGTGATACTGTTTTAACAACAAAATAAGAAACAAGATCAAAGGAACAAAATAATATACATTGAGAAAAACAAGTAAATTAAATGGAATCAACTTGACATCCTATTATAATTAAAATTTGATTGCGAGATAAATATTATTAATTTTATTTATTATCATTAAATAAATAATTATTTTTAGTCAATATCAGCTAAAAGCTCATCTTACTCCCTTCCCAACCATCTTTTTCTATTTGTGATCCTATCATATTTTTCATTATAGTAATCTTCTTTCTATGAATATGAAATCTAAAATAGTATTGATGAATAGACAATACAGAGAAAGCCAATGTTATCCTTGCTATAGTGTAGTAAAGTGGTATAGTTGGGTGACAAATGTTACAATCCCAGAGATGATAAACAGCACATTGTTGGCACTGATAGACACATCTTGCAGACTTGCTAGAGAGAAACTGTGTATGAAATGTGTGCTATAAATATGTTTCACCAAACTGTTTGTCCTCGCTTTGCAATGGTACAGCCTTTCCTAGTTATCTCTATAACCATTTCATCATAATTATCCTACCTCCTTACTTAAATTGACCACTTGCAATGAACGAACTTTTTAAAATAATTTGAATAATTCTTAATGCATTTCTTATGTAAAAATCGTTTTCACTTACTTGCTGCAACAATTAAAAACATTTTATTGCAAGTGGTCCATTCAAACATAAAGTTTCATGATTTTGTGTATTGCTAGGTGGAGTGACTTTGCCATCCCACTTCTCACTAACTATTTATTGTCATCTTTATCATTTTTATATTCTGAGATATATAGCCCATGTTAAAAGCTATCCCTTATATATGTGTTAGTTAGTTATTATTATTATTATTTTAATCTCTGAGTGCTAGCAAGTGTTTCACCAAACTATGGGACTCTCTTTACCATGGTAAGGCCAGCACTGGTTTTCTTGTATCCTTTACTTTCAAATTATTTTATTAGGATCTAATAAAGTTTTATACGTAGCTTTTGTATGTTTATACACATACACATGTTGTACACTGTTGTGATGATGAGCTGTAAGTGGTGCTAATGATAGTTATATTATTGCTTTAGATTGGCACTAAAATAGCACTCCACAAGTTATTCGCCCCTCTACCTGTGAGGAGGAAGGTGTTTTCAAGTAAATGTCAACAGGAGTTCAACAAGGCCATGCACATTTTGCATGCTTATTGCATCATTGCTCAGGGAGTCAAGTAAGTGGAGATCTTCCCTGTCCTTATTGTGTACAGGATATGTTTATGTGTATTGTGTGCCAGTTTAGCAATTACATTTTGTATCTTTTACTGCAAATTTGGAAACATTTCTCTGTGATTTTTATACTTTTGGAAATTGCTATTTTTTAAAGTGAATATATTTGGCACTTCCTTATTTTATACTAATTACTAATAATTGACTTTCAATAGAAGTGCAATGAAATAAGTATCAGCATACAACTATTATTTCTACTTTTGCATAATTAAAACAATAAATACATAAATAAAAATAATACTATAAAAAAAAGGGAAAGGAAAATATCTTCATCCAAATCCGAAGTAATTACTAGAGACTGGATTTTTAGGTGATTACGCCTGCAAGTTTGATAGTTTGGCTCTTCATTCTACTGTGTTTATTAAAAAATTGGTACTTCAATGCTATTAGCTTAGACATAAAATTTTTGTAAACTCACAGTAGGCTGTGATGCAGGTAAATAAATTACCATTTTTGTAGGAGCAACTGCCATTTTCAACTTAAAATCCGGTCCTTAGTATTTACAAAAGTAATGTGATTGACAATTATAAGATTGGATAGAAACACAGAAAGATTGATTAGGAAAAGTGGAGAATGGCAGATAGTTATCAGCTTACACTGACAGGGATGCCGTGGTATAGAGAAAACAATTTCTAACCCAGGGTTTGGCCAGGATTTTGGCTGGCATTTGGTCTATAGGATGCATGAGCATGGCACATTGCCATTTTCAGCACTTCATCTCTAGCCTTGGACAGCTGTTGAGACCTTACAATTAGTGAGACTGGTCAGCATGACGAGGAGAGAGAAGCTCCATGCCCTACCTTCAGCCTAGATGAGACCAGATACTTTGGTCACCCAAGCTGTGGACACCTTTTTATATTTATATGTCAAGATTTAAAATGAGTTTTGGAAAAAAATTGCAGTTTATGTATAGTACATGTCTAACAATTTAAAAGAAAAACTTAATAGTAAATAATGGAAGGAGTGAGATTAGAGCACATGAAATCATTATTTTATCAAATATATCTTGTTATAGTAAGAGTTTTGATGTTTTTTATGTTAAAGGATTCAGATTCATCACCAACGAGGTGAAGGCAAAGATTGGTCGATGCTTGTGGGGACTCGTGGAGGCAAACTGAAAGATAATTTAGGTAGTGTGGTTGGTTACAAGTCTCTGACTCACTTGCTGCCATTTCCTGGCACTGACCAATCCAATGAAACGACATCTGCAACACATGCCAATTTTCAACTGCAAGGCTACATCAGTTCCTGTGCACATGGTGCTGGCAGGAGAACTCCAGATAAGCAGTACTTCTACATCAATGGTCGACCCTGTGATCTACCAAAGGTAATGCACAACATACAGTCATGAGATGGATGTTGATATCAAATGTTTACGTCACATTTCAGGTTTCTCGTCTAGTGAACCAGTTGTACAGACAATTCAACAAACACCAGGCACCTCTGGTTGTGCTGAATGTATTGAGTGTTGCCAAGAGCCTTGTAGATGTCAACTTGGCTCCAGACAAAAGAACTGTTGTGCTCAAAAGTGAAGCCACTCTGCTGGATCTCATCAAAGTAAATCACATGATAATAAAAAGCGCATTTGGCTTGTAATTCTGGTTTTAGTATTATAAAAGTTAAAAATATATTTTTATGCTATATTACAGAAAGGATAGGAGAAACCAATCTCACCACGATGAGGTCTGTAGCTTGGTGGAAGTCTAGATGGCACAGGTTACACAAATATTTACAAGTTTACCAAGACGTTTTGTAGGCAACATCCCTCTTCTTTAGTTGCTTAGAATATAGTCAACATCATTGTAAACTTTTAAATATTTGTGTAAGCTGTGCCATAAAGACTTTCACCAAGCTACGGACCTCATCGTGGTGAGTCGCTTGTTGGTTTCTCCTATCCTTTCTTTGATAACATATTCAAACCGAAATGGTTTAACCTTTCCTAATTAATTAGACAAAAATATGTTTTTAGTTAAATCAAAGTTAGTAATGTCATGTGTGGCATAGCCTGCCTCATCATTACTTTGCATGACAAATAAACAAGTTGTGTTTAGCTGGATTAAAATGAAAGAATAGAGAAAACCAGCAAGAGCTTTACCACAGTGAAGAGAATGTATCCTCTATCCTGACCTTCAATTTATTAAAACACATAACTGAATGAGGGAGAGTGAGCTTGTCAGCTGCCATATATATTTCTTGGTTTTCTCCACTATAAACACTTATACTAAATTATAGTAGTCAACTATTCCAAGTTCAGTTTTCTTACTTAATTACATTGAAGTTTAATTTAACGTGAATGGATTTTATGTTTCAGACCACATTGCTGGAATTGTATGAACACATACCAAGCACCATGATTATACAAACTGAAAGTGTCCTCACATTCAATCAAGGTTCTCTCACTAATAATTTCACTTCCAATTCTCCAAATACATCCAAAACAACATCAGTTTTTGCCAACTTGAGTAAATTTGCTTTGGGAGCAAATAAGAGTAACCAGGAAGCATGTATCTCAGAAGATGATGCGAGCCTTTCTTGTCCAAGTCAACTAAAAGTATGTGATGTAATTGAGCCAAGTGAGCATTCACAAGTGGCCTCCAGTAGTGTTGCAAGCATAGACAAGTGGAGTCCCTCTGTGCAGCAAAGCACTTCAAGTCCTCTCAGACAATCTCTGGATCGCTTTAGAAACCCTCGTTGTTCTTCCTTTAGTACTACGTCACGAGAACAGCCATTGAAGAGAGCTGGGGAGACATTGACTCAAGAAACAAAATGTAAGTACAGGCAGGGGGTGTAACATTGAACACAGCTTAGAAAAAACTTGAGCCAAACTACCTATGTGTGTGCAGGTATAGGAAAAATGTTAATGTGTTTGTTATATATATCACAGCTAAAATATGATTAACGTTTGTTTTAATTCCAACTTAGGTATTTTTCACAACTATCTATTGATATTGAGAAACAATATTTAAAGTAAATCAATGTAGAAATAATAAGTTGTTATTTGTTGTAGCTAGCACTCAATTGTGCATTAGTTTTTGTGTGTGAGTTTGCACTCTGTTGTTAGACAAGAACCTGCTGATGTACACGTGTCTTGTGTTTGATTGTAGGGGAAACAAATGAATATATACCTAGCTATATAATAGGATAATAGGATAATAGGTATATATATATTTTTTTTATGTATTGGCACTTGTGGTTGGTTGTTCTATCTTTTAGCCCCTGGTTAATGTTACACTCAGTGACTGTTTAATTTGTTCAGTAAAACAAAGTTTTGACAAAATTATGTTGCAGATCAAAAGTTGGACAGCTTTGTTTTGAGACAGCCTAAGACAGGCTTTTCAATGCCCGGACAGTGTGAGGTAGAGCAAGAAGTATGTGAAGTCCTTGCAAGTGAGCCAGTGATGAGTGATACTGAAGTTTTACAAGCAAGTGAGGTCCACTGTACTGAGCTTGAAAGCCACACTGAAGAGATAATAAATGTGGGTTCACCAAGTGTGACAACAGAGACATTTTGTGTGGAGCAAGAGGCACAAACTGAAGCCAACTCATACACTAGACTGAGGCGAGAGGTTTTAGTTCCTATATCACTGGAGAAAATCAAAGCAATGACAATAACACCTAAGCAACATGAAACTAAAGAAAGTGAAGTATCATCCAGCAAATTCACAGCACCAATAACTGCTGTGGATGCAGAAAGAGAGCTTCGTAGAGAAATTCACAAGGAAATGTTTCTCAAGGTTTGTTAAATCTCCTGACTTCTTGAAATCATTGTCAACCTCCCCCCCCCCCCCCCCCCCTCACCCCTTCATAAAGTTACTTTAAAAGAAAAAGAAGGATCTGTCCATTATGAAGTGGTTGCAAAAATCTTGCTAACATAAATAATAAACATATTGAGTGTGCTTATTATTTGTGTTCTAACAACATTTTACAGCCATAAATTTAATGGAAAGGGCAAAGTTTTAGGTGCACCTGTCTGGGTCACTCCCATACTGTACAACTTATGTCAAGACCCTTGCTAGCTGTCACTACCAGTATCCTTTCCTTTAAAAGACAGATCAAACTATAATGGTTTCTTTTCCTTAGTTTACTAAATTTGTAAGAAATAAATAGGAGAAAACCAGCAAGGGTTTTATACCATAGTGAAGAGAGGAGTCCTGTAGTTTGGTGAACATTTTGTTAGCTTAGAGAGAAATAATAAAAATAATAAAAAAAGGAACACATATTGAAGAGCTTTTGTAACTAAACTCCTTGAGAAAACAGATAGTGCTATGCCTTCATCAGTCCTTGCGGACTCAAAGAAAAGTTGTAAGGACTGCGGAGTCTGCAAGGACTGACAAACACACAATACACTCCAATTTTTCTTGGGGTTTATTTGCAAAAGCTATTCAATATATTTTTAGATTTTTTATCTCTGTGCAAGCAAGATTTTCACCAAACTATGGGACTCTCTTCACTAGCCCTTGCTGAGGTTCTCCTATCTTTCAATTGTATCATTTGAAATCCAATGGTTCATTTTTCTTCATCATCTCTTTCCTTAGTTTATAAAAATGAGGGGGAGGGGGATATATATTGCAGTTGTATGATTTAAAAAATAATAATAATGAAAAAAAAGTTTAATTAGAGAGAGATTAGAGCATCTCGAATATAAATTTAATAAAATGCAAAGATTTTCTAATTGGGATCAAATGTTATAGTGAAAACAAAAATGCCAGCTATTTTTTGTCCCCTCAATTTTACATTAAAATTTGCTTGAAAATATTAATTTTAATTTGTTATGCTAAACATATTTATTGTAGATGAATGTGATTGGCCAATTCAATAAAGGATTTGTGATAGCAGAGTTGGAGAACGACATTTTCATCATTGATCAACATGCAGCAGATGAAAAATACAACTTTGAGCGCCTTAGTAAAAATACTGCTTTTAAAAATCAACCCTTGGTCATGTAAGTACTTAAATATTTCTCCACATGCACTACATCAAAACTAAAGGAATGTCCATTTTGTTTTGAAATGTTTGTTGCTACTTGTCAATTTTGTTCTCGTAACAGTTATTTGCATCAACTTTTGTATGTGTACTTTGCTAAGCAATTATAATTATAAATGGAGACCTGTTGCTGATTTTTTTTTTTTTTTTTTGTCGCAGACCTCATCAACTTGACTTGAATCCTGTACATGAATCCATATTCATAGAAAACCAGAATGTGTTCCGGCGCAATGGATTTGACTTTGTTATTAATGAAGCTGGTATGTATGTGTGTTGGGGGAGAGGGGGGGGGGGTACAAAAATATATGATTTGTCAGAGAAAAAAACTATCTTGTGATTCCCTACAAGAATTATCAATCAATATTTCAGTTACTGTATTTTGAAAAGAAATACAAGAACTTGATTTTATACACCTTGCAAGTCCACTGATACATCATAGGATATAGTGTACAAAGCATAGGATATAGTGTACATAGCATAGGATATAGTGTACATAGCATAGGATATAGTGTACAAAGCATAGGATATAGTGTACATAGCATAGGATATAGTGTACATAGCATAGGATATAGTGTTCATAGCATAGGATATAGTGTACATAGCATAGGATATAGTGTACAAAGCATAGGATATAGTGTACATAGCATAGGATATAGTGTACATAGCATAGGATATAGTGTACAAAGCATAGGATATAGTGTATATGTTAGCATCAAGACCAAAACTAGATATAAATGTTTACACCGGGTTTTGCTTTTTGCGAAATGCTCAAAACTAGTATGGATCAAAATTTCGTGACCAAAAGCCGAAATAAACTTGCATTTCGGGTTTTGGCAAAAAGCGACGAACCAAAAGCCGAAATGAGCAAAAATACCTAGTTTGGGTCAATTTCGGGTTTTGATGCTAACATATACATAGCATAGGATATAGTGTACAAAGCATAGGATATAGCATATATAATAAGCATAGGATATAGCTTACATAGCATAGGATATAATATGTATGAATGTTACTGGATTTGATGTAGCATTGCCCATATGATTGCAAGTGTAGCTCCAGTAACCTAGTGATTGAACAAACTGCAAGCATAGTTGGTATTTCTTGTCAAAATGCAAAGTCAAAGTTCTATCTTTTTCTTATTATTTTCTTATTTATATCATCCTGGTTTATTGAAATTAAAATTGAAAGAAAAATGCTAGGAGAAACCAGCAAGGGCTTTACCATAGTAAAGAGTGTCCCATGGTTTGGTGAAAATCTTGCTAGCACAGAGATTATATAAAAAAAAAAAAAAAAAATCTGAGTGTAAGGACTGATGAAAGCAAAACACACTCCATCTCTTGGAGTTTATTGCCAAAATATATCCATGTGTTGTTTTTTTATCTCTGCTAGCAAGAGTTTTCACTGGCCTATGGAACATCACCTTGCTCAAATGACCTTGCTGGTTTCTTCTATTATCTTTATTTATTACTTTTAATAATTTAATAGTTTCCTTTTCAAAATTTATAAAAATTTAAGAGTAAATTATTGAGCCATATTGCTGCCCTCAATGTTGCCCGTAATATAACAATATTTGTAATCAGATGAGCCATCCAAGAAGATCAAATTGACGGCTGTTCCCACATATCTTCACTCCACTTTTGGAACAGATGATATATTGGATCTTCTCTCACAGATTCAGGTAACTTGGAATGTCACGTTATTGAAGAACATCATTTCAATCTCACCACGCAAAGCAACACCAAAATTAATCACTTTGAATATTCCTCTCACACCACAATATCATAACTTTTAGAGTATTGTTTATTTTTTTAGGAAGCACCACATGAGAATTGTCAGCCAACACGTATTCGAGGTATTTTAGCATCCAAAGCTTGTAGGCAATCGATCATGATAGGTCGAGCTCTTGACTATGCAGCAATGAGGAAACTTGTGGACAATCTCGCAACAATGGATCATCCATGGGTAAAATACATTTCATGCACTTTCATATTTATTTTTGAATATGACAAACGCAAGATAATTTTTGTGTAATGATAGCAACAAAATGGAGTGAGAGAAAGTAAATATAACTTTCATCCATTCTAAATCAGGTTAAAATCCTCATGATTTTTTGAAATGAAATTGACACCAATTAAATAAGTATCTTAGGTTCAAAATTGTAGGTTGAAATATATTTAAAAATAGTTTTGAATGCAATGTGTAAGATTTAAAGCAAACCTTTGTAAAGTAAAACTAAATCTTTTACAAGTTGTCTATTGAAATTTGAATAATAGAGACTGAAATGAAACCATATTATGTAGAAGGGGCCATGCACATGGTTAAATGCTGGAATAAAAGAAAACAAATCAATGTTGTTGCACAAAAAATGTCTATCTCGTTTTTTGTCATGTGAAGCAAAATGTGTAACTCGACCACCATCTACATTACGCTCAGGAACGAGATAGATATTTTGTTCGCAACATCAAAATGTATGTACTCATTTATTTGGTGTATATTTTTCACTGTATAGTGAACTTATTTTGGGCAATTTAAATTATATAGTAGTATATGAGGACATGAATAATTCTATAATAATTCATATTTTATAGTTAAAATTCTCTGTCTCCACTAGCATACATCAATATTTTGTTTCAGAATTGTCCCCATGGCAGACCAACTATGAGACATCTTGCCAACATGAAACTTGCAAAGAAACAACTTACAAATTGTGAAGAAGCAGAATGACAATGTCATCTGTAGTAAATGAAATAATAATACAAGCAAAAATAAATTATGTAAATTTGTTTATATTATTGTATATTAGATGTAATCAAATTTCATTTTTACACAAAAAGTGAAAAATTAATTTATGTTGACATATTGACTGATAAAGGTACAACTCTTTTGAGGCCAACTATAAGCGATTTCGCTCACATCTGCTTCCGTTTCGCAGTACTTGGAAATGGTAATATAATGCTGTTCGTAAACCCTGTTCTCTGCACCAAAAATGACGATCGTCTTTGGTTATTCAAATGGAATGCGCATTTTTTGGTGCAAGAGAACGGGGTTTACAAACAGCATTATTGGAAGTAAATGGAAGTGGATGTGAGCGAGATCGCTAAAAGTCGGCTTCAAAACAGTAGTTCCTTTATCAGTCAATATATAAAATAAAGAGGAGCTTTAATTAAATGAACTCAAAAAGACTATGCCTGCATTTTTTTTTATTATTATTGTATTTTTTTATTTTATTTTTGTTATTATTTTTTACTTTGCCTTTTGAAACTAAGTTACACTTTTCACGATCCTCATTTGATTATCTTTATATTCAATAAAAATGTTTTCGCTATTGAAGATAAAATTCAAAATTCTTTATTCATTTCTTTCATCCTATACACATAATACACAAAAATATGCATCCGTCCAGGTTATTGCTTGAAAAAAAAAAAAAAAAAAAAAAAAAAAAAAAAAAAAAAAAAAAAGCAATTAGAAATTATTACAGTCATATATACAAAAACAATTACACAATTTAAAAATAAACAAAGACAATTTTTTAAATGACTACTTATCTGAGTCGTTGTAATAAACTCATCGACTGATATATATAATACTGTTTATTAATAAAAATGTTTTTAAACTTTTAAACATATAATTTGATGTATGGTATTCTTTCTTAAGATGGATGGCAGATCATTATAAATATTTAGAGAACCACCGAAAGGACCCCCTATATTGTACATTTCCGTTCTTTTATAAACACTTAATTTTTGCCTTGTAATTTCTCGTATTATGACTGTTGAATTTCATGAATCATTTATAAAAAACTCCCAATTATTTTTAACTTTTATTAAAGCACTTTCCATTATATACACATATGGTAGGGTGAGAATAGTTAGTATTTTGAAAATATCTCTACATTCTGCTCTATATTTTGTACCACTTTTTAAGTCGGGTTGTATTACATTGCATATGTATAAAAAGCTTTAACATAGTATATACATAGTATACTTATACTATATGGTTATACGGTTATATATAGGGAATATACCCTGTAAATTTGCACTATCTTTTTTGACAATAATTTATAATTGTTTTCTTGGGAAACAGGTAATCTAGCTCGAATCTAGCTGATACATTTTGTTTATCATTGTTGGTTAAAAAGTCGAAATTAATAAAAAATAATTTGATGTGCAAAGTCGGTTTTTATTTATATCCAATAAGTAGACAAAATAGACCTAATACTAAAAATAGATTATAATGTATTATAGATTTAATGCTTCATTTCGTTCATTTTTTCAGTGCTAGTATGGGTTTAAATTTCCCACCTTAATCGAGAGCGTTTCATGCTGCGCAGATATATTTTTTTGCTTTACCAGCAAAATTTGCGCAACCATCTTTGTCAAAATCCACGTTGACTTAAAAAAATTACGAAAAAAAGTAGAAAAAAATCATCTTTTCATTTTCATCAAGTGGGCTGGTCCTGGGCTGGTCACTGTAATATCGCTGAAGCCGCTGATGCTGAATTTGACCATAATCGAACAAACGGTACAACTGTAACGTGGTTTAAAATGAAGCTAACGTATATTTTAGTGATAATAACTTTAACCAGTTATGAAGCACAAGCAATGATAGAAGGGCTATACTGCGGGAAACTCAACTGCTATGATGGTAAATATGCAAACTTCATGCGTTGGCTTCTAAAATTTGCATCATGCCGATATCCCACATACATACATGTGTCAGGCAAATGTGCACACACACTATACTTTGTTTTATTATCTTGTCGCTTATAATTTAAATGATCTACATAAATTCTTATTATACATATACATACATATATGTACATACATATACGCGTACAAGGGGAAAATACAGGAGTCCTTTTTATGTAAGAAATTCAGTCTGTTTCTCTTATAAGCGTACATTACCGGTGCGATGGTATAAATAATGTGCATTATGTACGTAAAATACTCTCAACATATGAACATACATTCACACACATATTTTTATAAAGGACTTTATGTATGTATATTTCATAATACATACATAATTATGCATTTACTGTGTATATACATATATGTAATTCAGTTTTAGCATTAGAATACAATTTATGTTCAGTACTGTACACACAGATGGGAAACTTAAAATCTTAGCACATACTTAGGGTCTTTTAAGGAGGGCTTCTTAATGATACGTACTGAAATATCAAATTTATGATAAATGTGGTCCTTATAGTCATTATGTATTTTAAAATTTCAGTACTTGACGTAACACGAGAAGCAACGAAAGGAGAGATTTCAAAGAGTTATCGGCAACTGGCTAAAAAATTCCACCCTGATATGCACAGAGATGTCAAGTCAAAGGAAGAGGCTGAAGAAAAATTTAAACAAATTGCTACAGCGTATGTATTATATCATTATGTGCAAGCTGTGTCGTGAGTTGTAACTTCATTTTTAATTGTTTATATTTGTAGATATGAAATCTTGAAGGACCCTGAGTCGAGAGCTGACTATGACTACATGTTGGATAATCCTGACAAAATATACAGCCATTACTATCGCTACTACCGCCGTCGTGTTGCTCCTAAAGTGGATGTTCGCATTGTGATTGCTGTTTCCATCACCGTGATATCTGCAGTTCAATACTACAGTGCCTGTCAAAGGTAGGCACCCCACCCATGTACACCTTGTACACCCCACCATGGTTTTGATATACACGAAATATTAATGGAACTTACTGGTGAAGCATGCTAGCCAATCATGGTGCAGGAAAAATAAGGTTAGGGCCCTCTAACTTCCTTATTGCAGGATCTTTTTATTATTATTGTTTTGAGAAAATTATTGCATTGAGTGTGAAAATTGGTAAGTGAGGAATAGTAGACACACTATCACGAATTTCAATCTAATAGAAAATTTAAGCATTTTTTAGCACCAGTAACCCCCATTGAGCTGTAAAATTTCAGTTCTTATATATAACATAGAATTAGTGTATGGTGCAACAACATTGCTCTTACCAAAGCTTCTTGTAATTAGTTGGAAAAAAAGAAGAAAAAACAAAAAAAAACGTGTAAGGTTTTACAGTTTTACAGTTGCATAGCCAGTCTTAGCGACTCTAGTTGGATAACCGTGGCAGGTGCTGTTGTCATGACTTTTGACATGCGATGTTGAAGACAAGGCGCCACCCACTACAGTTATCCCACTAGAGTCTCTCGGACTAGCTATACATCACACAAACTTTGCCGTTGCAATTTGTTCCAATGTATTTAAGCCTTATGTCATGCTGATTTTAAAGATTTAAAAATGATAATTGTGTTCTAGCATACAATGTTTTGATTGCATGTTCTGAGCTTCACTATTTATTTGATATCTTCAGAATTACATTATACCACGTCAAATATTTTTAAAATAAATAAACAATTGTAAATGTTGCAAGTCCTAGAGATTGCAGGTCTATATTCCATGTTTCAAGTATTGAGAGGTGAATTTTGTTACATCCCACAGCAACTTTGGATGAAAAAAAAAATAATAATAATAATAAATAAATAAATAAAAAAAGTGTATACCTATAAATAGAAACTTTAATCAGGCTTCAATAGAAGACTTTCAACATGCGGTTTTGTGAGAAAATAAACAAACTCGAAGCCCAACAACATTAACAAAGAGCTAGCAACCGACTTTGTGTTCTTATCTTTAACATGCTTTCTTATGGGGCAATGCAGCAGCTAGAACTCTTCAGTAGAAATTTGCTTGATACTGACATTTTTACTTCCTGAGTTTAAAGTCAATTGGGATGAAAATGTTATTAATATAACAATTAATAACCAAATTGGTTCAAAGTCCGAAAAACAAAGCTTTGAGGCTCAGTAAGCAGGAGTAAAAAATTCAGTGCCTTTTTATTTATTTATTATTATTAGGCCTATTATTTTTTTTTAAATTTTTTATTATTATTATTATTACAAATCACAGTGCAGTGCTTTTTCCACCATCTTAGCACGTAATTAGATGTACTGTGATTTGTATCAATATTGCCTCATCTTCTGGAGTTAAAATCACACTATTCAAAATTGAATTATTATTATTTAACACAAGTTATAGTTGCTTCATTCCCCCATAAGAAATCATGTTAAATAAAGGAACTCAAAGTTGTCTGCTAGCTCTTTGTTAGTATTATTAGAGAACTTAGTATTACAGACCTCTCAGTTTCTTTAATTTTTTATAAAACCTACTTTTTGCAAGTCTTCTAATTGAAAATAATTGCTCCAAAAATATATTTGGGAAAAAAATAATTAATTACTAAAAAAAAAAAAAGTATAACTTAGAATGTAATTAGAAAATGTAATTATTTTTCAGGTATGACACTGCCATCAAGTACCTACTTACTGTTCCAAAGTACAGGAATAAAGCTATGGATGTAGCTAAAAGAGAAGGCACGTGGGACAAAATAAAAAAGAGCCGAAAGAAGAGCAAAGCTGAAGTCAAGGAGGAAGAAGAAATGGTCATTAGAAAAGTTCTGGAAGATAATCTTGACATTCGGTAAATCTCTTTCTCTCTCTCTCTCTCTCTCTCTCTCTCTCTCTCTCTCTCTCTCTCTCTCTCTCTCTCTCTCTCTCTCTCTCTCTCTCTCTCCCTCGTGCCTCTCCTATTTTAACTAACAGTAAAAAGTTCGTGTGGTATTAAATTTTAAATATGATGTGATTTGATCATCTAGGTGCAAATAAATGACATATTGTCAAGTTTGAAAAAGCATTTGACACTCAAAATGTTTCCTAAAAATTATATTTGAGCGTAAATGCCTTCATCAGGGGGTCTGTCCACTGGGCACCAGAAACTGGGCACCAAGAAAGGGGGCGTAACTCACGTGTTTATTTTAGAGAACTTGTGAGCCACGCCCCCTTTCTTGATCCTGAGTTTCTCGTGAAGCCTTATAGATCATTCCCCTGTTTGTACACATACAATGTATTTGCAAATGAATAAACATCTGTTTAAAAATATTTACAAAAAATATACAAAGGTCATTTGCATTTTATTTAATTATTTATTATCTGGGTTATTAAGTTAGTAATGAGAATTGAATTTCATTTTACACTTTTAAAACTTGCCAGCAGTTATGATCTGCTATTGAGTTTTAATTTCAAGCCTAATAGTGAGTGTTGTTGTTTTATTACAGGGGTGGTTACTCTAAACCTAGTATCACTGACATCCTGTGGATTCAGCTCATCATTCTGCCTTATACGTTGACTGTGTACGCAACCTGGTATGCCGATTGGATTTGGAGGTTTAACATCAAGAAGGAGCCTTACGGTGTTGAAGAAAAGCAATATCTGATAAGGAAAAATATGAAGATGGGAGAAAACCAGTATGAGGTAATTGAGATATGTTATTGGTACAATACTTGATGTGCACTATGCCATTATGGGCTGAATAGACCCTCATCATTGTATGTTGCCTTCTTGGGGTACATTGCTTAGGAGAAACAACATTTTTCCTCCTTTATTTGATCAGTTTTATTATTATTATTACATGGATCAATTTTTTAAAGGTTTTTTGATTAGCAGTAACCACAGTTTTTATTTAAAAAAGTAAATAATAATAAAAATATAATTTAGAAAAAGAAAAGGGGTACCATCGCGTTATAAACACAAATGTGAAGCTAAAATTTGATAGAGAGGAACCAAATGAGAGTTGACTCCAGGCAGCAGTGTCAACTGAAAGTGTCAAATGGAGATAGGTTTATTAAAAAATATATTAAAAATATAATAAAAAATAATATTATAAAAAATATATATTAAAAAATATATTTTAATAAACCTATCTCCATTTGAGACTTTTAGTTGACGCTGCTGCCTGGCGTCAACTCTCATTTGGTTCCTCTCTATCAAATTTTAGCTTCACATTTGTGTAATAATAAAAATAAATAAATAAAAATAATAATCCTTTGCTGGCCTATATTTTTGACTACAAAATGGGACCTCTGAAATATGAGTAACTTTTGTTAAACCAATTGTTTAGTTTGTAACATGTGGTAAGATTTTGTTGTAAAAGCTGCTTATGTTTAGGCACTAGAAGAAGAAGAGAAAGCCCAGTACTTGAAACTAGAGCTGTGGAAAAGGAATAAGTTCCTGGTAAGATTGCACTTATTTTTTTACTTTTTGTTTTATTAAACACACAAAGTGTACAGCATTAGTTCAACATTTGTTTCTTCGGGTTAATTTGAAACTTTTTATTATTGAGCTTAAGTGGAGAACTCACTTTGTGAAAGTTTTTTTATTATTACATTTGAAAATAAATAACTACTAAAGCAATAAAAATACAAGAGTTTAGTGCATAATAAAGTAAGTTTGCAATATAACTGTTGAAGTGAAATGTTTGCATTAAAAAGTATTTGCTACAATTGTTGTGTAATGATAAATTGTGGACAGTTTTACTAGAGTGTGACTTACAATAGCTTCCTTTTAACTTAGCCCTCACACTTATGTTGGCCAAATCTGGGATACAAATCATATTTTGCCATAAGTTTGTCAAGAAAAAGACATTTCTTCTTTTCCACATAACTATTTTGCAAGGGACAAATCAAAGGCCTTGCGGGACCATTCAACCCAAAATGTTTTATTGCATATTTTGCACTTATGATGAGTATTAAGTTCAAATCTATGCAAGAAAAAATGCCCCTAAAAAAATATTTCGGGTACTTAGGTATTGAAACAAGATATGAATCTGAAGGAAGCCAGAGAAATATGTCAGGATAGAAAGTTGTGGAGGTCTATCACTGGGTCAGGCTAAAAACCATCTGTGTTGTTGGCTTACCCCGAAAGGGACTATAGTGTCATGATATATATGTATGTAGGTATAGGGTGACTGATGTCACTAGGGCAAATGCAGATTTTCTTCATTTTTTAACCTCTGCCACCTGTGTAGTATCTATGCAGTCACGCCAATAAGGAGTGAAAATATTGCTGCAAATCATGCGGGGGTCTTATTATGTGAGGCAAATCTATTTTTGTGTGTAACTTAGTATCAAAAAAAGTGACAGATCTAATTTGCAGTAATAAGATTTGAATTTAGGCCTTGCAGGTTAGGAAAGCTTATGTTGCATAGACCAGATGCTGCATGAAGCCCGCAAGCCCCACATCTGGAATGCATTTATCTTTTCCTCTCTCGGTACACTCTCCCCCACCTTTTTAAAGCCACAAGCAGCTTAAATTTGGGGGGAGCCATCACTTTTAGTTTTTCTGTACAATAATTAAGTAGTCTGGCACCTCAATTGTGTACTTGATTTTGAATTTTTATACTACTCAAACAAAAATGTCAAGTCAATTATAATTGAAATTTATTAGGAAAGGTTAAAATCATTTCGGTTTGAATTGATAATCAAAGAAAAGAATAGGAGAAACCAACAAGCGCCTTAGTCCGTAGCTTCAAAGTGCAAGTACTTTGATTTTAGATAGGAAGCACTTTTCTTTCTTTTTCTTTTTCTTTTCCTTTTTTTCTTTTTCTTTTCTTTTTTTCCTTTATTCAAACAAAAGCTCAAAAGCTGAGTCGGGAATAAAAAATTGAAAAAAATTTTTTTTTCCAATTTTATTCAATGGACTGCAATACTTGTACAGTCTATGATGGTGCAAGAAAACGTTATTCCTTGACACTTTCGTTATGGGGATAAAAAACTTTTAACAGATGCTTTCTCTACATAAATTTTAATTGTGTAAAAAAAAAAAATTAAATTGTGTTTACTGTTGTATTTTTGTGATTCTTTATTGTTGTGCTGAAAATGAAACTTTGATGAAAGTAAATTTTAGTAGGGGGTTAGTAATTTGTGGTTTTAAAAAGTGTAAAATTGTACTAAATTGTGTATTGAGTGGAATTTGTTGCGTGTATTAACTGTTGGTTTATTTGTTGTTGTTAGACATGGCAACTACAGAAAGAGGAGGATCTGAAGAAGCAACGTGCAGAAAATGCGAGGTACAAAGCGTACAGAAGGTACATGAAGAATCACGGCACAGGAAGGATAACGTTTGATGATTAAATTGTTTATTTTTACAAAGTGGGAGCCTCTGTGATTTATTTGCACTTTTGTGAGGAGTTCTCTCTCAGGTCTTGGGCACAAAACCAGTGTTCAAGCCTGCAAATAGAACTTTAATATTGAGTGAAGCAAATTGCATTTTTATATTTTGAGTCACTTAATTGTTTAACTGTGTAAAGTATGTTATTTATTTTAATGTGATAGTTTGTTTACAATTCTCTTCTAAGCCATTTCCAAATGCACACAATGTGTTATTAAGAGTGTTGGATAAGTTTTGTTATTTTCCTCAAACTGTATTTACTTGATATTTATAATCTCTCCCTCTCTCCTCATGTTGTTTGACTGTAATTGTATTGATTGTTATTTTAAAACATTGCTGTAGCAAATTTAGCAGTAAAACCTTGGGCATACTTACTCCCACATGCTTCAACCAAATCGTAGCCAGTTTTCTCCAACATGCCTCAAGAAATGAACAAGCAGCAACTTGATATCCTACCAGAATCACTCCAGAAATTTAATAGGAGATGTGATAATAGGATGTAGGCATCTTTGTCAGCCCAGACTGAAAGATTCTGTTCCCTTATTTATTACAGAATCAAGAGTGTTTTTTTAATTTTAATCTTGTGACTTTTACTTATATATTTTTATAATAATTGCTACTGTATTAGAATTGGTTAAACTGTGCAGACACAAATTGTTTATCTCACAGTTGCTAAAATGTTTGGTCCAGGCAAAATGGCGCCGTGTATATATACTGAAGCAAAGCACATTACAATGCCTGTCTTACTTTACCTTGTTTATCTGTTGAGGTTGTCTTTGTAAAGAAATACACTGGTAATGATGCTCAGCCATTATTATGCACTCCACTGAACTTCTGTTAAGTATTATTGAAAGCTCGTAAGTAAAAAAAAAAAAAAAAAAAAAAAAAAAGTGTTCAATGTTTATGATATATCTATATAAGTTTGCAAGTGTTGTTTGTGTGGTGCATAGTATGTGTTGTATATTCATTGCTACTTGCATATTAGATGTTATCATTACCTTGTCAAGAGTAATCCGTATCAGTCTCAAGTTTCCTCTCAAGGGGTGTCTCTTGGGGTGTCAAGTTGACATGGGCGGAGCTTTACTGTGAAACCACCAATAGAGAATATTGCAGAGATGTGCAGATGGCATCATTGTTGCCATGCTAAAATTGTATTTAATATTGCATTAAATTGGGTTACAAATCAAAGTTTGTATTATTTAACATTTTTCCAGAAATTAGATTTGTGTATCTTTTTTCCCTTTTTTTTTCTATTTTTTTTTTTTTAATATTATTATTTTATTCGTACTTGATGAAAATATTTTAAAATACATTTGTGTATTTCCTTGTAAGAGTGTAATGTAAACAGAACTCTTGTTACATGAGTACCTTCTAGGAGTTATTGTGTCCTAATATCAGAAGCCAAATCATGTAACTCGATTTTAAACTTTGTCATACACTTTTATCAATGCCATTGGTTTAATTTTTAATGTAATAATGAAGGGAGTTACAGCTTTTGCTTTACAGTACTACATATATCCTTAGAGTCATTTAAAATATATTATATAAAAGAAAAAAAAATGAAAGGAAGTATGTTATTTTGTTATGTAAATCAGAGTGATATATTTGCAGCATATCTTTGGACCAAAGTAAGATGGTTTAGCTAATTAGCAGCTTACGTAGTATATAGATACAATTTAATATAGCCCTTGGCCACTCTTCTGTCTCTCACGTACTCATTCATTATTATTATTATTTATGAAAACTAGTAAACTCGACTCGTCAATAATAATGACTGCATATGGCTATGTAAGATACACAAAAAGTTTGTTATTCATAAACAGACATGCAATTTAACACTTTATGCCTACAGGGTAAAGACAGTGGCATAAATATTTTAATTTTGCTATCTATATTATATTTCATTTTATTGGTGGTACAAAACATTAAAGCAAAGTTCAGCTAGAATATTTTTGTGATGTATTCTCATTTTATTTAATGCTGCTAATGTATTTATTGTAAACTCAAGTTTTGTTTTTGTTTGTTTGTTTGTAGGATGCCAGCTCCACTATAAGAAAAGAATGAAATTAATCAATTTTGTCATTGTATATTTTTATCATTATTATTTTACTTTGGCAAAATCAGTGGAGGTATCTTTAACCTCAGATCAAAAGAGTTCTGAAGTTATTAAATGATTTGAATACGATAGTAGAGACTTTTTTTTTTTTCACTTATTATCATTATTATTTATTCATTTTTACATTTAGTAGGCCTATGTTTTTCCAATTAATAGTAACTGCACATATTTTTGTTTATAGATTTAGGAGGCACAAAGCCCGCCATGCTGCATGGGGCCTGCTGCATTTATTGTAATTCAAGGAATCAAAAAAAAAAAAAAAAAAAAAAAAAAAAACGTTAATGTCATTGCATTCTAAAAGAGGAACATGTCCTCTTTTAGAATATGCAATAAAATTGGCCACTAATTTTTTAAGTCTTCCTCATTTATATAAATTTAATACTTTAATAATTGCTATTTCATTAAAAGAGATGACAGAATAACACACAGATAGATTTAAAAAATTGCCGAATTGGAAGTTAATTACAGTCACCACTCACTGCCATCAGCTTACATAACAATCAGCTAAATCTTGTGCTAAACATTGCAAAGACAGGTGCCAAAAAGCTATGCTACACAATTGCAAATTTACATTTATTATCGATAATTAAAAGATTTGATAGAAAACAGATTAATAGATAGAACATATATTTTCTCTACCCTGCCCTGCGCCCCTGTCAGTGTCAACTTGTACTATCTCTCATTTTCCAATTTTTAATAATCCATCTATGTGTTGTTATATCAAATCTTTTAATCATCAGCTATCGCATAGACGATTTTTCCTAATATTTATTACATTTATTATCAATTAAAATAGTAGTCAAATTATTTAATGTGGAAGTGCCTCCTGTAGCTTCATATGGAATTCAAATTGCCCATAATTTAACCCCTGTTCTTGAGACGTTGAAGAAGAGTTGGTAAGTCTAAGGACATTAACCTTTCATTTTAGCCTTTAAAAATGTTAACAGGAAAAATCCAAACTCTAAAAATAGACGCATTTTTACTAGATTTGCAGTGCATGGTTTTCACCACAAAGTTTCCATAATTAAAGAGTACTACGAGTGTGGTACCTCATGTAAATGCAAATTGTGTGGTGAGCATTGTGATCAATATTATTTATTGAACTGTTTTAATTGCTGTATTAGTCTAACATCATATGCACTGGAATGTTGTATTTATTTGTTTATGTTGTACACAAGTGTATACGTGTTTAATTAATAAAATAAAAATAATAAATAAAATTACAGGGATCATACCCTGCATGAGATGAGAGGGAGTAAATATTCTAATCCAGTCAAAAGTAAATGCATTAACTTTTTTCTCAATTGGAAGCTCAAGAAAGCTTAATTTCACATTCCCCAATTTTTCAAATCTGTCTGTGTTATTCTGTCATCATTTTTATCCATCAATTATTGCAAAATTGATTTCTTTCCTCTATTATTGCATGATAAATTTGAAAGAATAGGATAGGAGAAAATCAGCAAGGGCCTGTTACCATATAGTTAAGAAAGTCCCATAGTTTCATAGAAAAAAAAAAAAAACTTGTTGGATAGCTTTCACACAACTTTTTTGTTATTGTTATTATTATACTTATTATTTTATTTAACTCATATTGTACACAATACATAATTTTAGAGGTCTAATAGCCTCTATTAGTCTGCTTCAAAGAGCATTTTTAGCTCATTGAAGCAAAATCATAATTGCATATTATACAGACAAAAAAGAAAATAAAGATGATGTGATTGCCTATTACACAAATTATAATACCCCCCCCCCCCCCCCAAAAAAAAAAATAATAGTCGTATTAGAAAATTAATAATAATACTTTATTTAAAACTTTACCTCTGCAATGTGCTCGCAAGATTTGCACCATTAATGTTTAAGTACCTTTGCTATAGTTTCTCTTGTCCTTTATTTCTTTCAAATTTATCATACCCAACCGGAATGGTTTATTTTCCTTAATATCTTTCTTATTTGATTTGTTATTATACTCATTATTTTGATCCTTCCAAAAAGTTTTATTTTATTATTATATATATATTTTTTTGAGGTATGAAAATATTGTCTGAAGTTTTTTTTTTTTACTAAATAATATAAAACAAAAGTAGTAAAAAAAATTCAGTCACATCAGTAATAATTAATGCTGAGTAATTTTAGTTTTACCTCATATATATATCACATCAATTTTTGCATGCAAATAATAAGCAGAGTGTAACTGCATTTTGCGATGAGTTAATATTTAAACTGAATTTCATATAGAGAATGGTCATGGTTACAAAGTGGGCATAATACATACTATTAGAACTCGAATTTTATGTTTATTTGGAAAAGTGTTTTTATGCATCATGGCTATAGCCATTTTTAGCAAAACAAATCTAATTTTTACTTCGAGATATGTGCATTTTTTTAAAAAATTATTATTAAATTTGAGTTTTTTTGTGTTTTTTGTTTATGACCAAATAGAAATGAACTTATTCATCTATATGTGTGCATGCACTGTATCAGATACTATATCAGTTATTATAGACTATAGGTTATATAAAAAAAAAAACTTTGAACATAGGAGGTCTGGAAACATATGCCAAATTGATTTAGCTTTTTAATTGTCTGCGTCCAGAATGATACCATAGATTGCAGTTTCACTGTAGAAATTGAACAAAATATATGTTAGTTGCAACAAATAAGCTGTTTTATTTTTTATTGAAGCATGTAAAAAAAAAAAAAAAAAAAAAATCTTTTGGAAATAAAACCCCTTATAGCGCGCCGATGTGAATGTAAATATATTTGGTTTGCATATAATATTTTTGAGAGATTGAAAGTCTGTGTTTGCTTTGAATGGTTTTATGATTCTGGAGAAAGAAGGAAAGCTTATAGAAAGTGCAATAAAATAATTATAAACGCGAAAAAACTATGAGAAGGGGTTTTTGCATCATCATAGTGGTCGTGCTATATTCGTGCCCAAACTTTTAAAAGTTTTGCCACCTCGAAGTGTAATTTTTATTCCGACTTCAATTGTTTTTCGAAATTTTTAGTTACGCATGCGCAAACGGAAATTGGGTAGCCATCGCCCCAGATAACGGTATCATTTCTATCATTCACGGTGAGTGTTAATGATTATGACAAATTTTTAGTAAACTACTGCTTTACAATTAAATAGTTGAAATATCCGTGTTGTCTATAAGTGCTGAAACAAGGTGATTTTATACAGGGCTCCTGAAACCCGCTTAGAATCTAGTTGATTTGGTCAAGACATGGCTTTGAGTGGGCACGGGAGGGGTGCCTAGGACTTCTTCGCCAGACAAGCAAATAACCAGCCGGCTGAGTAGTCCACGTTGATAAAGCAGGTAATTTATCAGATAATTAAATATTTATAAAAAAAAAATAATATAGGCAATATCATTATGCGTCTCTTAAACAGAAAAACCAAAGCTAACCAGGAAACGGCATTTTCCTGAGTCACCAATGTAGTTCCTTGTAAAACGTAATAATCAACGTAATTGGCTGTCATTGATGCTACTTTTGCACTTATTATGCCACATTATTTAAACCTGCATGTGCATCTGTGTGTTTATAAACTTTTGTAACACAAATTTTTGTTTAAATTTACAAATATTTGATTGTATCGCATAATGTTTTAAAAAAGGGGGTGTTGCTGTTTCGATTCGAGTCATCTTTTATTTTTAGTATTACCACAACATTGAATGATATCATGATGATATCACATGACTTGACAGCATTTTAGTAATGCTAAATGGGTTTGAAATAAGCTGTTGATGCATTGGAAGTTCAGTATTATCATAATTACGTGCTACGAGAGTTCATGAATTGTTAAGGATATATTCTGAAAGTAACGCGACCTTGCTGTCACCTGATAACTCAAATGAGTCACATTCTTCGATTGTGTGTCACCTGTGTGTCACTTGCGATGACAAGTGTATGATTTGTCATGATTAAAGAAAAGTTTGCACATGTTATTATAATATAAAATGTAGAGTGGAGAAGAGAATACATGATCTTTCTTTGTATTTACATCGCGATTCAGAAGAAAAAACTGATGAGAACAATAAGCTAGCTATTTAAATATGTATACATACTCCCTTTATTGAAGTAGTTTTCATTTGGACATGTTTGTAGTGTTTGGTGCAATAGGGGGAACTATATTATATTGACAATCACAAGGAAAGGGCTCAGTAAAAATGTGTGTAGACAATAAGTGGAGATAATTGAGTATGGTAAAGTATCCATTGTAACTAGCAAGGGTGACATGACTGTTTTACAAGTGTATTTTTATTTTTTACGTATACTTATATATACAAAATATAATAATAAAACATCTTTGTTACTTTTTAAATGCATGTTTCTTTCTTTTTTTGTTTTCTTTTTGTTTTCTTATTTCAATTGAGTGTGAATAAGAAGCTTATGTAGCCACGCTCGGTCACTATTTCAAACAACAGGTGTTTTACTAATTTTGTACCTAGGCTTCAAGTAAATAGCTAACAAGTTACAGCTGTGTTACCAAGAGAATGATATTTTGGTTAAAATGAAAATAATTTAATTATTAATTACTTATGCATTAATGAAAGTACTGGGTGATTTTAAATTTCCACTCTTGCTAAAATAATGATAATGACAGTTGGTCATTTTGCTATTAGCTGCTAGAAAATGCAGCGTTGTATGATAAAGTGGGGACAGTATCGTGGTGCTGACAAAAGCACAATAAATGTCATTCTCTTGGTTAGTTGATTGCAGTGATTGGAAATATGTTTTGTTTGCATATGTTTGCAGGCGTGTGTGGGAAGAGGCACCAAAGATGCGTGAATACAAGATTGTAGTTTTGGGGAGCGGAGGTGTCGGCAAGTCAGCACTAACTGTTCAGTTTGTCCAAGGCATCTTTGTGGAAAAGTATGACCCAACCATTGAAGACAGCTATCGCAAGCAAGTGGAGGTGGATGGTCAGCAATGTATGCTGGAGATCTTGGATACTGCAGGAACGGTCAGTAACACGTTGTACTTTGAATTATGTGACTTTCAATACTAAATATGGATTATGTCATTAGGAACAATTCACCGCCATGAGAGATCTTTACATGAAGAATGGCCAAGGCTTTGTTCTAGTTTATTCAATTACAGCACAATCAACATTTAATGATTTACAAGACCTACGTGAACAAATCCTAAGAGTAAAGGTGTGTATAAACTTTCTTCCTCTTCACAAGCACAGGTTGGGATACATTTTATGTGGCTATAAAATCAATTAAATCAACATGGAAAGGAAAGTGACTGCTGAGGCTGACATTGGAGACAGATACTGCATACCAGATAAGGACACGAACTTGTTCTAATGTTATGCTTGACCCAATTGTGACCTTCAGCTTGGGCACTGATTGGCTTAGCTGCTCAATTTGGATTTTGCAGCAGCACAAATTGGCTGAGCGTGTCCCTATCTTGGATTTAGTATCTACATTTAGTATCAAAGAACAAAGGTTTCAAAGTTGGAATATACTTAAATCCATATTTCTATTTCTACAACCAAGTGTTGACCCCCTCCCCCCCCCCCCTTCCCACCAGTAAGTCATATTTTTGTATTGACTTATCCTAAAGTCAAATAACTGTTTTGAGGCCGACTACACAATTTTGATCACGTCCATTTGCATTTTTTCATACTACCCATGCGCTGTACATTGAAATGGATGAGGAGGAGGTTGAAATTACTTAAGTCAACCTCAAAACAGTCGATTCTTTATTAGTCAATCATGTTTTATTTGTGCTTGTTGTGTTTATTTGTGCTCTAACACACACGACCAACATAACCTAGCAACAACACTGATAAGCCACAGCTAACTGTGAGCAATAAAAGTAAATCAAAATAATGAGATCAATTTTGGTTTTGTATTTCAAAGGAATGGGATGTAGGAATTTGTATTTTTAAAATGCGTATTAAACATGATCAGTTATTGAAGTTATTTATTATTATCTTATCTTCTTTGGTTTCATTGATTTAGCATAACTATGATTGTACGTGTGACGTGATAGTGAAAGAGGAAATTTAACTCATTGAAATTGGAGCATGGGGGAAAATTGCACATTACAGTGTGTGGCGACAAGGAAGTTCCTGTTAGCTTAAAGCTTTTTCCCCATTAATTAAATGATATATTAGACATTGATGATAACTTGGTGCTGTATACTTGTTAGCTTGTTATCACAATGAAACATGACTACTTGTTGCATCATCCATATGGAAATAAAGTTGGATTGTGATTGCATGCATACTTTTGGATGTGAGCTGCTATTAATTTGCTTGTTAAACATTCAACGGGCATTACTTTATTTTTGTAACTTAAGATAAATTCTGTCACTTTTGCTTCTCTAAGTCATCATATATATATATATATATATCAGTCATGGAGTATCGGTATCGACTACGATACGATATCCGATACTATACCGATACTTTTATCGTATCGGTATAGTATCGGGGCCTTTTTTAAACTTAGTATCGAATATCGGTATCGATCACCGATATCAGCAAAATATCGTCGAATTTCGATACTTTTTTCCGATACTTTGAGACTTTTGCTCGCTCTCATAAAATAAGTCAAAATACAAAAAAAAAAATAATAATACAAAAAAATAATAATAAAAATAAAAACTTTAGAATTTAGAAGCAACGAGAACATTCCACAAGTAGTGATTATCTGGACAATAAAAGTCACTCCTATATTTTTCATTTTGCTATAACAACAGCTAGGGCAGGGCGACGTGCAAAAAAAGTATTTTTATTTTATACCTTTTCAGTATAAGTATTAAAAGAATAAAGCATGGAGCCACCAGGTAAAGCTAAAAACTGTTGTATTTTACATACAATAAAAATAAAACAACGGTGTTAAATTTTTTTTCTGAGCGATTGTCGTCAAGTTTCTGAGAAATCCGTCGTGTGCTTGTACACTATCTATGATCTCTCCTAATGACTAAAGCGCCGGTAGAAAGCACAATAAAATAATATAACCCATAATGATTGACATTTTAAAACTTTGAACTGTAAATTAATTCAATGCATTACAAATAACAAAAGATGGGGAGCATACTTCCATTAATATCTTTCTACGAAATTTTTACAAGGTTAAAAATTTTAAAAGGCTTACAAAATCAAAGGATTTTGGCGACCAGAGGGGAAATTTGGACTTTAACCCCTTTGGTTTAGCGGGGATGATTTGAGCCCCACCATGGGGACACGAACTGTTGACATAGGAAACTCAGCGGTTTTCCTCAGATTCGTGGATACTTTCAGAGGATTAACATTAATTTAGCTCACGTTGTTATATAATAACCTTTTTAAAAAACATCTAGAGGTAAGTACTTTTTTAGTATTATATATAATTATTTTGAATTTTATTTGGTTGTATGCGCATTCAAAAACTAAAAATCGTCAGCTTTTTGTAATTATATTTGCATAAAAATGACTATGTAAGACGTTTAAAATATTTAAATTATATTAACAGTAAGAAGAGGAAAAGAAAAAAAAAAAAAAAAAAACAGGAGTGTGATTCATTCTTTTACTGATCTATAATAATTAAATTATCTATTTATTTTTTTTTTTTCATTATTTATTTATTCATTCATTTTTTAATTGTGATGCCAAAAGCACTAGATATTTTTTAAAGGTTAAAGGTTAAATCTAGTGCATTTGTTACTAAACAATTTTTGATTAAATAATAAACAAAATATACACATTACAATATAATATGACAATAAAATTTCAAGTTCTTTTTAGTTTTTAATTCATAATTTATATAATATAAATATGCTTTATGATAATTTTCATGCACTGCTTTAATAAACAATTAAGATTAGAGAGATTATATATGAAGAAAAAAAAATCAAGCGACCTCCATGATCATTGAAACCTTCTTAGACAATAGTTAAATATATGTTGCCTTTTTCCTTTTCTTTTGAATTTGTTGATAGTTGTTGTACATAATTATAAAGTAAGATCAAGGTAAATGTTTCTAAATGTTTGCTAACTATACATAACAAGTAAGCTTTACTTAAGATTATATAAGACAAAAAAAAAATCAATGATAAAAAGAGTTTAAAATTATAAAACTTGTATTTTTAATTATTATGTATGCTAAACTAAAGCACGATCAATTGATAAATTATTATTAAAAGTTCCATTACAGGAATATTATAATTTTGAATTTTCTATTCATTTTATATGCTTAATCGGTGATGGTACAATAAAAAAAAAACGAAAGCTAAGGATACTTTATTTTATCAAATAAAAAATACCATGAAAAAAAATTAAATTTATTAAATATTTGAAAATTAATTCTATACTAAATAAGGAAATTGCTAATTCATAAATATATAACAAAAGTGCCTGGAAACAGTAATAAAGGATATTCTATCATTCAATGTCATTAAACGAATTAAATTTTTAATTTTATTATTATTTTTTTAAATCTACTATAATTTATTTTTGTCATTTTAGTTTAACAAACGAACAATAGAATAAAATAAATAAATAAATCAATAAATAAGTGAATATTAATAGGTAAATAAAATAATAAATAAATGTGATAAAAATATGCATGGATTTTATTATATAAATTTATATCTCAAAGATGAGAGAGAAAAAAAAATGAAATTTTTGGTGTAATATTTATGAACGAGATATAGCAAAAATATCGAAAAAGTATCGGAAAATATCGGTATCGTATCGGAGCAAATTTTTTTTGCGAGTATCGTATCGGTATCGGTATCGGCAAATTTTAAAAATATCGGTATCGTATCGGTATCGAAAATTTTGGTATCGACTCCATGACTGATATATATATATATATATATATATATATATATATATATATATATATATATATATATATGTGTGTGTGTGTGTGTGTGTGTGTGTGTGTGTGTGTGTGTGTGTGTGTGTGTGTGTATCAGTGGCAGCTTGTTGTCTTTTGGAACAGAGGTGCTGCACAATCAAATGGGGGGGGGGGGGGGGGGGCAGGGGTCCTGCCAGAGATGATTTTTTTTTCTTTCATTAATTAACCTTTTTTTAATCAATAAATTAGCTTTATCCTAATATTGTTTTGAAGTAAATTTAATAAAACAGATATTACAACAGAGTATTGTCGAAGCAACCAGCAAAAATAAATGTGGAAAAACTATAAATTACTTACATCAATTATTGCTGCTTGTAAATGAAGCGAAGCTCTCCCCTGAGCCGCCACTGATATATTGCTTATGTGTGCTATAAATTGGCTAAAATGAGCTCCTCAAATAATAAAGATAGTCTCTCAAGATAGACAATGTTACTTATTGACGTCACAACCACTACAACAACAAAAGTGGCACATTACCTATGTCAAATTTACTGTCAATAATTATTATTGATAATACAAAGTGATGACAAATCAATTTTGATTTTATTAACCAAAATATTTTTTCATGTAGATTTTGTATTCTCAAAAAAAAAAACAGATAAACTTTTATTGATATCATTGAAAACAAAGGTTTTTCTGTTTAGTGAACTTCGACCCCCCCCCCTCCCCCCCCCCCCCCCACACACACTAAAGGTTGTTCACATATAATTGGTATTCGTTGTTTTGCTTATGGATTATGAGTGATGCGTGCTCACATATACTAGACTCAAGAAACCTCAGTCGATTTATAGTTTTACCACTAATGTATCGCCCATTTCTCGTACGCATTTCAAAGGGGGGCGGCTTGGCGATACCGTAAAAGGTGGAACAGCAAGTAACTCATGCTTTCTGAGGCGAGTATATGTTGTCATTGCTTTCACTCCTTGCCTTATCGTCCACCCCATTTGGTAATGTAACTACCAGATTTTCTTCAATTTAAGATATACACTTCTCCCAATACTAGTTCGAGCGGATACAGTGTAATTAACTATGTAAAGTCAACTGTGATTGGCTAGTAGGTTTATTACACGCTCTCTGATTGGTTTAGCACTGCGGGTACAGCTTTTGGCACGAACGACCTTGTTTTGGCCAGAGTGTATATCGTCGTGTTAGAGCACAAACCGCGTATCTACAAAAGCAATAACGTTCAAAACAATATATAAAAAGATAAGAATTTTGACTTTGCTGCTTTTCTAGATACACGGTTTGTTCTCTAACCCGACAATTATTGTTAACTAGGTTATTTACTACACTATTTTAAAAATTTATCTGCCAGTTTATTATTAGATAACTAGGGTAAACTATGCGATAGTTCTCCACTTATGATGCTGTATAGGTATTATTATTTTTTATTATTATTATAATTTTTTGAGAAACCTTTGATTTTGATATGGTGCTAACAACCATTACCCTCTTATAAAAAATAAAAAATAAAAGTTTTTTATTATTATTATTATTATTTATTTATTTTTTTTTTTTTGCCATTTTTGTTTCATGTGTATTATTTGCTTTAAACAACTTTAATTCAGTAAAGAAAAATTGTTTTGTTTTCTTTTAACATTTATTTGCATACAAAATAGTTGTAATTCAGTCTTAACTTGCCATCTGCTTTAGTTTGTCTGTGACGACATCTCAAACACTTTGCCTACTTGGCTTCTTTCAGTCACCACTGATTGATTTATACAATTATTTGGACAAAATATTGTGCTATTTGCAAGTAGTTGAGAGCATGTTGCTTGCATGTGTTGCAGGACACTGATGATGTACCCATGGTTCTGGTGGGCAATAAGTGCGACCTGGAAGACGAGCGAGTGGTTGGCAAGGACCAGGGTGGCAGTCTTGCTCGCATCTTCAACTGTGCATTCATGGAAACTTCTGCCAAAGCCAAAATTAATGTAAATGATGTAAGTATGAGGCAGACAAGCCTATTGAATACAAGTGCTCTCACTAATTTGCTACTTTTCTGTCTCTAGATATTTTATGATTTAGTCCGACAAATTAACAAGAAATCTCCAGAAAAGAAACAAAACAAGAAAAAGAAACCTACATGTGTATTGCTCTAAAATTAACAAAATATATAAATATACAAAGAAAAGACATTTTCCAAGATTGCATACTGTGTTTCATAAAAGATAATATATATATAGATATATATACATATATATATATATTAAGATCCATGCTGTATATAATGTAAGAAGTGGACTGGCTTAAGGAAAGAATGGGTAATTTGCAAAGTAGGAAGTGACTTCCTTTGTTAAATACTTTTATGTTTCAACACCTCCCTATGAATGAGACGAGCTGATTGTAGCTCACAGCTTGAGTGGCAGTGGGTGGTGAGGCACAGCCACGGGTCAACCCACCGACACTAATGGTGGCCGGTCGTGTCCAGCTCAAGTGCATTATAAAGCAGCGAAATCAATCATGCCAGTTAAGCGTGTATGCAATCTTGTGGTCATAAGTTTGGTTCATCCATCTTGCCTACCAATGCAAGCCGTGTATATATATATATATATATATATATATATATATATATATATATATGTATGTATATATTTATATATATGCATATATAAACAAACCAGTGTTGTTATTTTACCTTTAATTTTACTACTCACTATATCAGGCTTGTATTTTTTATTATTATTATTATTTTGTATCATAGAACGTAATGTGATAGTGAATTTGGATTGATAGGTACATTTTGTTGAAGCAATTAATGATGCAAAGTTGCCAATGTTATTGATGTTGCATACACACTTAATATGCTTGGTTATGTTCTAATGTTTATAACTTTTTCTAAAGTGGACTAAAATTAAGGAAGTATAACTCAAGAAATATACTTGTATAAATATATGTTTGCACATACAAAAACACACAAGTCATTGAGCTGCATTGATGGGTTTTATAAACCATATTCAACTCCCCAATTTTTTTAATCTACATAATTATATACATTTATATATATTGCAATTTATGTTTTGTATTTGTTAAAACCCCTCACCCTCCTTTGATTGTTAAGGTTATTTGAATATTTGTGGATATAAGTCTGGCCCCACCTACTTGTGTTATTGAAAAGAAAAAAAGTAAAAAAAAAGAAAAAAAAACTGTTACTTTAATACAAAAGTTATTTTTTTAAACCTTGTAATACAGTTTTGGCTTGGGGGACTCTAGGGCAATATTT
The DNA here is from genome assembly GCA_949318235.1 of Ecdyonurus torrentis. Lineage (NCBI taxonomy): Eukaryota > Metazoa > Arthropoda > Insecta > Ephemeroptera > Heptageniidae > Ecdyonurus > Ecdyonurus torrentis. The sequence continues at coordinate 59,564,992 of OX439127.1, forward strand.
TAGTGTTATTACTGTGGGGTATGAGTGCTCTAATTAAACTGTTGTCACACACATTTGTCATAACACATCGTTGGTGAGTGTTCGTTGCAAAGCAAAGTTGGCATGCTTGGCAAAGACCCTCTTTTTCTCTGCTGTCTCAGCAAACTGTTGATGATACAAGTAGGGCATGGGGACTTTGGTTAGCAATTCAATTTTCCTGACAGCAAGTGGGGACAATTCTTGCAACTGACCTGATGAAGTCCTCTACCACTATAGTAAACACCTCTGCAGGTCGCAGTCAAACTTGAGCACTGCGTTGACGGGATAGAGAAGTAATGCGGAAGTCAAGCAGTGGTAAGGTTAACTTACGACCAGTGAACCCTGCAACTTTTGTGTTATCAACTACTGTGTAGTGTTGCAATTGGGCACTTGAAAACATTTTCAATCCACTTTGATGATCCCCCAATGATGTACAAGTTGAAAGCTTTAGTGTTGTATTCAGCAGCTTATTTAATCGAAGTAATATCCTAACTGCAAATTTTATGACAAGTTTTGATTGCAATATTTTGATATACTTTTGCCCCCTGCACAATAAGACAATAAGAGAGAGATTGGACTTGTTTTTGAGATGCTATGGTAATATTAGAGTGCTCATGCTCATATCCCATATCATGTTTGTTTTTATATTATTAATTTGTAAAACCAAGGGATTGTATTCCTATTGCTTGTGAGACTGTGACATGCAGTTAAAAAATAATAATAATAACGAATATGCAATAAAGATGGAAGTGAAAAATTTAAAATGCTATTTGAAGTAAATATACAATGAAGTGCAGTTTTTTGACGTGTCCCCAAGATGTTGGCAGTTTTTGCCGTTTGATGTGAACAGCAAACCTGCTGTTGAACCTATTGCAAGTTGATTGGCATGTCATAGTTAAGCTAATTTGGCATGATTAGTTGAAGCACTAATTAAGCTAATTTGGGTGACTTTACTGCTTAAGAACCTGATTGTTACCTTTATTTTAAAAACATTGCTAAATGTTACAGTCTGAAAATATTACTGAACTCAGTTTTGATTCCTCTTGTCTCCCAATACACACATTTTAACCTTTTTAAAATTTGGAATGCATAAAACGAGCTTTTAATTTGCTTCCCCCTACCACATTGTATACAAATATTAATAAAGGAGATGTACGTGAGGTCCAGCAGCATGACTGGCTGGCACAATATGTATGGCTTTATTCTCTCCTTAGGGTTTGGATCAAACTGGTGGTGGCTAAATGCATCTGACTTAGCGTTGACGCTGGTAATTGTTGTTGAAAGTAAGAGAGAGAGAAAGGTAAAGTAGATACACCTAAGTAATAAATGTATGTAATATCCCAATTATTCACAAATTGCCAGAAGAAGGAAAAAGAAAAAAAAAAAAAAGAAAAAAAGAAAAGAAAAGAAAGAGAGAAAAAGGAAAAAAAAAAACTGTCTATTTTACACTTGGTCTGTCACCTTTTTCTACCTTCTCTTGCTGTGTTGCCTGTAGACCCCAGTAATATACTTATAAATGTTATTATATTGCAATATATTCTCAGCAAAAAATGGTAATATATATATTCGGTCTTATAATTGCATTTAAAAACTACATTATTTTTTAAATATTCTGGATAAGTAGGGGAAAATCAAAATATTTCTTGAATATAATTTTCGTTTAACATTTTATATATTTAGGGGGGGGGGGGCAGTTGGTATGTAAATGTTGAAACTTAAAAATAAAATAAATATAAAAGAAAATAATACATGGAATGATAAGAGTATGTTACATTAAAAGTTAATGAAATATTCTCTAATTTGCAGATTGTTTGGGCAATGGGATTAAATTTCTAGTGTAGATATATACTTTATGCCTTTTTTTATATTATTTAGAAGATTTTAAAAGTATGCACTAGGATATGTTAGAGGTACACTCCTTGTGACCGGTTAAGTTGAAGTTTCACCATATATTTAACATTTGGAGACATGAACACTGCGGAGACGTTTATTTGGGAGGAGTGTACATCTTGCATCACGTGACCCAATTTAACCCATCCTTTTAAAGTCTGTATAATAATATTTTATCCCATTTTACAAGTTGCGAAGTAGAAAATCTTTGTATTTCATTAACTTCCAATTTAACATGGTCAAATCGTTCAACATACCTTTTTTTTTTTTAAACATTTATATAATATATTTTATTATTTTAGCTTGTAAAGCTTAAGTTGGAGCTATTTGTTTGTTGTATTTAAAAGCAAACCACCAGTCAAGTCTTCAGGATGTGTTTTGTTGTTGTTGATTGCATTTTAAACTGAGCTGCACTTAATTTATTTTCCTTTCTCTAAACATTTTTGTTAGCTTGCATCAGTCCACATAATAATTGTTTGGCAAAAGGAATTGATTTGCATTGAAATATTGCAAGCAGGCAGTTGCCGTGCAGTTCTGATGGCAAGTGTATAGAGTGTAATCATTTTTAAATGTCATGTTAGCCAATTAAGGGGGTGGGGGATGTATTGTTCTAACAGCTTGCAAATCAGTTAATAATATTTGTAAGAAATTGCATTTTTTTTCTATTCAGGGTAATTTCCCCAAGTTAATGCATAAGTTAAAATTTCCATATAAATTTGTTCTTTACTGCAGTAAATTATGTTCTAAATAAAATTAAAATAAAAAAATTATAATTAAAAAAAAAGGTCAATGAATCATTTGAGGGACAAATATTCTTATGTAAATTAAGTGAAATGATATATTATATATTATACTTTTAAATGGAGGAAAAATTAAAAAAATAATAAAAAATATATATATATTAAAAATAATTCAATAACTATTTCTTTCCATGTTGGGATGAATTGAATGAAAATTGTAGTAAAATTTCTACTGTACATGTACTTGAATCCATGTTTAAAAGTTTAAGATCTGTTCTACTCTTGTAAAAACGAATAATTGAAATAAAAAAATAACATTATAAAAAATATATAAACTTATTAATTATCATTTTAGGTACACAATTTGTAATTAGTGAAAACAAGTTGCATGCATTTTAAAAGAAACAAAAGATAAATGTATCACAAAGGGCTACTTGACATATTTTAACTTCTCTAAATTAGCTTATAATTCCTGTTTGTACTTTGTAGTGCCGTAGCGCTGGTAAAGTTGCTAGCTTTAGCTTCCCGTGGGCGTGGCAGGATGTTGAGGTTCCGCTGCTGCTGTCAAAAACCTTGTTGATTGCATAAAACGACGTGATGTCTATTCTGTAACTTTGATTGATAGTGTAATGTAACTATTATCTTACGTCCTTTCATTACAACTAAAAATGTGACAAAATTGAATTACGCACTTTTTCCCCCGATGATTTCGCAAAATTAAATATTAAATATGATCGCGCGCATCAGAAATTAAATTATTATTACGTTATATCACGCGTGCATATGTACAGTACAGTATAAATATATAAGTGTACTTTTACTATTGGCAGAAGTGGTGATATATATCTCTAAACCATTGTGCAATCTGAGAATTAAACGTTGCTGGTGTCGTCGTTATTAGCGATAGATGTATTAAATTATTTGTTATTGTTAAATCGGGACGCAATAATGTATGAGATTTCATTTTTAAAGCTAAATATTATAAATCTAATTAATTATCAGGTCGATTTCAGGGTCAAAGGTCATCTTTATAAAACATTTAGGTCAATAACCAGCTTTATAAAGATTAAAATAGTCAATTGAAAACCCGCGTTTCGATTTTATAAAAATTGATAGATTTTCCATATCGGCTATCGGCTCTTGTGTTGTAGTTGTTGTTGAAGCCGCTAGATGTCTCTGTTTTTTATAATTTTTTAAGAATTACTTTTAATCGTTTTTTATTAATATTTAAACAACAAATCAATAAATATTGCATATTTTAATAAACATAAAATATTTTTCTATTTAGTAAATATATTTTTGTAAGACTTTGATAATTTTATATTGCTGAAACTCAAAGTTGAAAATGTAATGGTAAATTTTGCTTTCAGACTAAAAAATTCACAAGTAAATTTTGTAATCTATGCAGCGCAATGATGAATTAAAACGTCAATATAGCTTGTTTACGTTTTTTCAAATTGAAGTAAGGAGTCTTTGAGTTTGATATAATACTGATAATACACTACGAATTGAATCGCCAATGAAAAAAAAAAAAAAAAAAATGAAAAAAAAATAATAATAAATAGCACCGAAAGTTATCCTGACACTAATCGGGCTTTCGTGTTATGACGTCACGTGTACGAAATTTGCGGGACGTTTTTGAAGCAAAATTTCGATTCGATACATACGTTGCACGTAATAAAGCCATAATATTAAACCTTATAATATATTATACTATTTAATATTTAATTGGAATATGATGTTTTGGATACTTTTATATTATTGCCACTCTTTTATCCTCTTTATCGTTTTTAATATTTATATAGCGCCTGATAAAATGACAAAACGGGAGAAAAAAGTGTGAGAATTTCGAATGTTGAAAATCGTTTGCGGTGCAGAAATTGACATTTATTTTTATTATTTTTATTCAATAAAAATTACACAATGGGTTATCGGTTGAAAAAAAAATGCTTAAAAATGACTATATGGCTTAAAACAAGTACAAGTATGTTTAGTATTTCTCATTAAAATTTCTCCGAAATCTGTGGTGAGTAGTTTTTCTCAAAAATCGCAAAAGCGTTAATGTTAAATTAGGGGACCCTTAGCTTATTTCCCCGCGTCTCCCCGAGCGCTAAACCGATAACCGATACTGTGCAGTGTGCAGCATGCCGCTATATAATACAGCTAGAAGATTAGAACAACATGATATTCATGATCACATTTCTCACCACTGAGGTACCACATAGCGTGGTGGTACTCTTTCATAAAGCAATTCTTGTGGTAAAAATCATGCACTGCAAATCAAGTGACAATGTGCCTATTTTTACAGTTTAGATATTTTTCCAATTAAAAAAGTTATAGCTTCAAAAGATAATATATAGCCAAAAACGAAGTTTGTCCTATAATATGCTGCGCGAGCAATGATATTCATTGGTCCATTGTTGCGTCGAAGCGCATTCATTATGACGTACCGTACGTTATGCGGATACAACTTAAAAAATTATTGAACGAATGAATAAATGAGTGAATGAATATTGCTGCAACCTTCAGGGGTTGAAGTACAAATTGATTGATTATGATTGATATATAGTAAACATATCTGTTTAGAATTTCCTTTTGATCAACTATTTTTGGAACAGCAATGGTAAAAGAGGGCTACGTAATTTAAGATTTTAAATGCATTAATGTAACATTGTAGAAGGCTCTTCTTTGAGTGTGTATGAGAAAATTACTGCACACAGGTCAGAAATATTTATAATAGGAATACTATAGACACACTTCTACATGTTTATTTACAATAACACATTGAAGAAGCCTCTCCTAAGCTTGTTAAAAAAATAAACTGGTATAATTTCAACACTACAAAGGAATGGACCAAAGTTTAAACTTCCCCCATAACCCATGCGCAGCGTTAAGTTTTTGGGGAAATGTTTGGTAAGCACTAGAATGAGCTTTGTAAACTGTGTTTCCTTGCTCCAAAAAATGCGCCATGCCATTTAAAAAGCATTCTTGTTGTTATTATTTTTGTGGTTTAAATTACCAAACGATACAAGTTTACGAACACTATTATTGTAGCCTAGGGCAACACTATTGTAATGCATTTTTGAAGTTTAACATGTTGTATAATTTGGTGTAAGCCTATTATTTGCAAGACACAGTACCCATTATTAGTGCTAGTCTTATAATAGTGTATGGCAGAGTATAAAACAAACAAACAATTCTTTCTGCAATTCAATATCTTTATTAGAGAAATCCAAAATTGAAGCACTCCATAACAGATCAACCTGATCACAGAAATAAAACCCAATTCATAGTATTACATTATTAGGAATGATTTTTTAAATTGTTAATTACTTTACATTATTTTTAATTTTGCATTCAGTATTAAACTATTCTAAAAACACAAAGCGTTGAAAATCAAAGTTGAAATTATTCTACAATTGTCAAACTTATTCCATCCACCAGTTTTATCTCGTTGAATCACTCCTACACTGCTTGCAGTACAAATGCATATCATCTCACATTCAGATTTTTTTTTTTTATATAGCATTCTCACCTTTTCACTCAACATTAGATTTTTTTTTAAAAAATAGAGGGATATCAAAAAATAGTTTTACCATTTTATTCATTTTTGGATGAGGTCAAAACCTGGGTATTATGGTAATATATGAAAATATATTTATATTACAAGCAAATCAAATGAAATGTGAACTGGCTGTGGAGCTTGGTGTTTTATGCAATTTCTAGTCTACATACATGATGGCATATCAAACAATCAGCAAGTAAAATACACAACTTTTTTGTGTCTGCAAAAGTTATGCACACTTTTCACATAACTGTGACAATATAATGCTGTTATAGGCTTTATAAATATAATACCCTTCAATATACAGCTATTTTAATGAGTAAGACTCACAAAAATAAACATTTTTGACACTTTTTAGTTTGAGTAAGCAGTATGTTATGATAACACAAATAGTAGCACCTATATTGGTGTGGGTAGTATTACTGCATCACATCCTATATAGTAAGGAAGCACATACTGCACATCAAAACAATACTGATGGGGACCTACAAAGCAAATCTTGTGTTTAATACTAAATATTGACTGGAGCATGCAACCCAGCAGTAGGAAGGACAATTGGCAAAATATCAATGCACGATTTCTTGCAAATTATTTGACACCTACAGCACCAATGGTGGAACATTTTAAATAATGGATACTGGAAACACTTTTACGTGTAAGCTACTAAAAATAATATTATGTATATATTTTTTTGTTTTCCATTGACACTCTGAATGTTAATTTTATACTGCACAGCTGAATGTCAAAAATTACATAAGTCATAGCACAAAATGTTGCCTAAACTTTAACAGCTGAGCATTATGAGCATGATAGGACTTTGTCTTTTTAACCTAAACTGTTTTGGATTAATTTAGCAACATGTATTTTATTTCGTAATTTGATTAGGAAACACCATTAAGTATATTAACAAAATTATAGTCATTTAAAATACATAAAAAGGTTTAAACAAAAATACTTCATTGCATAAAGAAAAAAAATGGCCAAGTTAAAAAAAAAAAAAAAAAAAAAAGGTAGAATTGTCTGTGTCCTGCCACTTTCATACTCATATATTATTATAATTATCAGCATCACAATAAAACACTACTACAATAAATTATAATATACTAAAAATGCAAAATATAGCAGTATATATAATAGCAAGACAAAGCAAATCAAAAGAAGTATAAACTTATATCTTACAATCACCTATTTTGCAATGCAATATGCAATGCAAAAAAAAAAAAAAAAAAAAAAAAAAAAAAAAAAAAAAACTAATAATAATAAAAAAAGAAAAAGAAAAATGAAAATGAAAATGTTTAAAGTAAATTATTATACAAAAAGCATAAAAATAATTAGGTGTATAATAAAAAATACATGCTAGAAAGAAAAGAAGAATTAGGCTGTACTTCCGACAGAGTAGAAATGGCCACCACAACAATGTTCAATACCTGCAAGTGTGCAACGCACTCTTTGTTCAACAGCATGCAGTAAACTATATGACAATAATTGTAATAGTAAAATATCCCTAATTTATCTTTACTTTGTTATTAAAATTATTTAATATTTACTTTGGAGCTTTTTCACATCAACCACAGTCAGCTTTAATATTGAAGGAACCAACATTTCCATCAATACAACTAAAAAAAATAATAATAATAAAATAAAAAAAAAATTTAAAAAAAAAAAGCTAAGAAAATACCAAACATAATATTTTGTGATAGTGCCAGCATTGGCTGAAAGTTGTGAGGTAACAAATACAAATATTTCATTCTTATGAGCACAATTGTGCCAAGCAAAATGCACAATTTTTTTGACCGCGAGTATGTTCTTTTGCTTGACAACTTATAATTTGAAAAAGTGAAGGAAGCATGTTCCAGACACACTCTCAATACGAGATAAAGTCCTCTTCAATTAGTGGTGGCAGCTAGGCTACCTCTTGCCTCAATGTTAAACAAGCTGGCTTCACAAATTAATCTTTATTAAACTTAAAATATTTCATTTAGTATCATGCATCTGATCTCACTCTTGGCAACATTACAAACTAAACGTTTTTTTTTATGTATTCCATTCCTTATTAAGTACTTTTTACCATCTTTGTTTTCCACTAAATGCCAATAACAATATTTATAACAATATGATATAGAGAGAATACTTTGTTCAAACTGAGATTTCTTGCCGAGTGTAGCCTGCAAGCTACAACTCTGTACACATACAAAGACACCATGGATCAAATATCTTTTACCACAAATAAGTCAGCACCAAATAACCTTAATATTACATAATATTTAACTTTTTCTTTTATCTCTTATTTTTGGTCAAAAGATAGTACAATATAATCATGATTTTTTTTTATATATAATTTCTATATTTCCAAAAGCTGATACTATAATATATTACAAAATAAATCTTTAATAAATATAAAAAATGTAAAACTTGTCAGCTTGGAAGATACAAGCGTGATGTGACAACATACTCGATGAGAAGTACTGGGCCTATAGATTGAGGAAGTCGAGTCCGCTCTAAGCACTCTTTTCTTGTTCAATTGCTGCAACACATAACCACTTGTAAACATACAGCTAAAAGCTTTCACAGCAATTATATACCTGCTAGCACACAAATAAGGTACATTTTTTTTTTAGTAGTTTTTAACTTGGGTATTCGGCACCTCCTTGTGACTTAAATGAAACTACTGTAATAACACTAAACTACTGTTGTATAAAAATGACTGGCTCTCAGTGACACAAACACTCATTTTTATAAATTTTTTTACTATTTTTTTAATCTAAAACAACAATAAAAAGGATATCAAACAACCATTGTGGTTGTACTATGTATGTACTATATATACTATGTACTATATACTATGTACACTATACTATGTACTCTGTATGGTTTGTTTTTGTACAGAACCATTGGAAATTCTTATCATAAAAAATGTCCTAATAATGGTTATAGTGAATTAATTTGAACCCCCCGCTTTCTAAATTTCAAAATTAGACAACTTTGCTGTGCATTAATTTTCAATACACAGTGCTGAATTTTTTTTTGTATTTTTTTTTGGCAAATATTAATAATGATGAAAAAAATATATATAAATTCATGAAAAATATGGATTCGTTTCTGAATAAATAAAGCGAGCCCAATATTACATTAATAATAAGCTAATATGAGACAAAAGTGATCTGGTGATAAGGAATGTGCATGGAACTTTGCTAATTACAACCCAAGTTGAAACCAATCGTTTGTCTCGTAGTTTTAGGTGATGCATACCTTCTTTTGTTGGCAGAGGGTTCTTCTCCTGGGTCTCAGTATGCTTCAGTTTCTTGGGATCAAAGTTTTCAATGCCAGCAATCAGCTTTTGCTGTCCCTTCTCTTGCTCAATTGCTACACAAACAATAAGACAAATCTTATTATTTCCTATAGTTTATAATAGCTCAAATATTGAAATATTATCAACAGATTATAATCTGTTGCAATATTTTCTACAACTAACCTTACTCACTAAAAAGTGAACACAATCAAAATTGTTAACTGAAATAATAATTTCATTTTTTTCCCCTAAATTTATCTTACTTGACCTAGTTAGTCTTTATCAGCTAGTTTATTGTTGTCAATTTGTTTCATGTTTATTCCCTCACAGGTCATACGACAGGGGACAAATTGTCAACTTTCATAGCTATACTTGTTTTATGAATTACAATGCACTGCAAGTTTCTCCATACTGCTTCTTGAGGATGATATCATTTGACCTTGATATTTTCGAAATCAAAAATCCATTGCTGTGTTTCAAACACAATAAAAAAGTACAGTACATTTATCTCACAGATGTTTTAACTGAATTGAGTTTCCGCGTAATTTCAACTTTTTTAAACAGGTATTTTGCGCGTAAATATTTCAATAAATACACGAAAAAAAAAAAAAATAATAATTAATAAATTGAAATAATAATGATAAGCTTAACTAACTGCCTATAAACTCTACAACTTCTTAAAAATTCTCATTGCAATAATAAAGAATATACAGGAGAATAAAATATAATACATACAGGAAAATATAAACATATATAAAGGAGATACATTTACACACAATTGCAATATTATACTTTTTATTATTTAAATATTTGCGCTAAATTTACAATGTTACTCTTTATGATGAGAATAGCTGGTGCACTTTGCAATGGTAAAATATGCCGTCAAGTCCCTAGCTTCATGTTCTTGGTTTACATGACTTAATTATGTTATCTCGAAAACGCGGCATAAGATATGAAAACATTTTCAACGAAGTTGTCATTTTAAAATTAAATATAGACGGTTTCAGCAAATTAAATTTGGTTTAAAGCAAACGCAAAACTAATTTAGTCACATTATTTTTCTGTAAGTTGCGCGTATTTTCGTTGTTTTCAATATTTCTGTTATTTACGTTTTTTCGACCATTTGACGAATTAAAATGATATTTATTTGTGCTTCTCCTGAACAGTTTTCATTGTTGCAATGCGGCCACATAAAAATATGTTGGCACAAATGCAACATCTTAGAAAATAAACAAATGCAATCCAGTCGATTTATTGTATTATTTATAAATGATATATAAATAAAATTTAAGGAGATTTAAAATCTAAAATTTTATAATTTGAAAACTTAGTTTGAAAGCAGACCAAAATAAATTCTGTAATTTAAAATTAAAAATTTAGTTTTATCACAGTGCGCGCCTTGAAGTGCTCGAAGTTGTGAAAGTAGTGAAATCAAAATTTATTTTGTGGAGTCTAACGAGGGAAAAAATTTGACATGCTTTACTCTGCACCCTATTGGAATTAGGCAATTGTAACTTTCACAATCGTAATTAGAAACTTTAAAATTGTAAAGGGGAAAAAATGTATATATAAATAAAAGTTAAAAATAATGTAGGGCTACTCCTCGTTATTAAACTTGTATAACGTGAGGGCTGAAAATGCTGACCTTCTGGATCTGGCAAGGGATTTTTCTCCTGGGTCTCGACCGGGTTCATGGTTGCCTTGTCAAATTGCTCGACACCCTCGAGGAGAGTCTGGTGCACTCTCTCTTGTTGCACCACTGAACACAAAGCATGCAACAAAACAGTCATGCAAACAAGTTAATAAAACAATTCAATCAGTGTCAAGCAATCAACAATGTGTCATATAGGCAATACAAGCTAAAATTAGAAATTATATTATGTAAAAAAAATAAATATATATTTATGTTTTATAAGTGTGACATTCAGCTGCTCGAGTTTTTTCCTCAACAGCCAATTCTGTTAGACTACAACGAACTGAAATAAAAATGCGGCAAAATGCCAGCAGTCAATTCTATATTTTGTTAAACATAAGCTTCATTACTCTATTCCAAATCTACCTATGCAAAATAAGTCAAACAATTTTTTTACACGTATTAAAATATTTTGAATTATTTTAATGTTTAGTTCAAATACATCAAATTTTTTGGAATTATTTTAATTTTGTTTAAGCATCAAAATTACATCATTAATATTTAGTATACATCAAAATATTTTTAATTATTTTTATGTTGTTTAAGAAGCATTGTTGTTTAAATCATTATGTACAAGGCACATTAAAAAGTAAAATAATAAGAATATGGTAAAATATTAACTTTTCAGTACGGCTGTATTATAAAGCTTATAAGTCGAAGCAAAAGGCAGCCTTACAAGTCACACAAAAATATAGACAATGCTATTCACCTTCTTTATCAGGCAATGGATTTTTCTCCAAAGTCGTGGTATGCTTCAACTTATTCGTGTCAAAGTCCTCCACACCCTTGATAAGGGCTTGCTGAGTCCTTTCTTGGGCAACATCTAACAAGCAACAAGCAGCCACAAACAAGCAAATATACAATCAATAAATAAGGAAATTGGAAAAAATAATATATAAAAATAATAATATAATAAATTATAATAAATAAATAAATAATTGGTGTGCTTAGCCAAAACAATTGTGCATATTGGAGTACAACTGCAATAAATACAGCATGACAAAGAAGTGGCCAACTCAACTGCTAAGTCGATCACGTCTAAAAGGTCACTTAAAATTATACTGCGTGCAATTGCTATAATATACTACATGTAGGTTGGCATTCCATCGTTCACGACGACTTCTTTCCTTTCTTCAGCGTTCTAATAGCAAATACTAAAACTATAATATACATGGAAACTACAACAAAACTCACCTGCAGCAGTAGGAAGCACGTTTTTTTCTTGAGTGGAAGCCCGTTTCATTTTCTCGGGCTTAAAATCTTCCAGCTCCGATTTCAGATCAGGAGCTACTTTGGGCAGATCCTTGAGAGATGGACTCTGAGGTGGGTTTGACATGATCAAGCTTGTTCTGTTAACAAAAGACAAAAAAATTGTTTTTCATTTTGGTTCACAGCTATATATCGTTTTACAGCTTCATGACTGGCCGGTATTTTTTCATTATTAATATTTTATTGCTCAATTTTAAAGAGTTTGTTGGATTGAAATTTTATACATTTTAACTTTTTCTATCGATTCTAATAATAACACAAGGGATTACAATGCGATAATGGGTAGGACTTCCTTGAGTTACGGGTACGTGTGCCCTTTACTGTGCTGCTTGTGACTGCCACTGCCTGGCATTCAGCAAAAGCGTCTTTGTCCCTCGTAATTAATTCACGTTATAGTTTTATGTATAGCAGCCACTTGAAGCAGTGCGTCAGAGCAACAACAAAAAATCAAGAAAAACATGAAACTCATATGGTATTCGCTTAAGGAAATGAAATGTACACCAAATGTTATTTCTAGTGAGCACCGAGATATCCATATAGGAAAGCAACGAGCGTGCAACGCAAACCTCCACGCCATCTGTAATATACATTTTAATCTGTGAATAAAACATATTTTACTGTATAATCGGCATGTCCGGGTGAATGTCGACACTATATTGAAATAACAAGGAACTTGAGGTCGGCTTGAAAACACAACTCTCACACTCTCACGTATAATGCCCAATACTTTGGCCTACTGCTTTTGGTATAATAATAATATGGCATTTGCTTTGTGACGAAGTCGGCGCGTCAAAAATAAAAATTACAAGACAAAATCTTTTTGATTGTGTAATTAGTCACAAGAAATAATAAAATGACTTAAGTACTTTAATTATAATCAGTGTCATATTCAAAACAACGATTATTGGGTATATACGCCAGCATTCGCTTCCTATATTAAATTATCAACATGGCTTATACGCGATATTGTTTTATTTTTATTTATTTTTTTCTTTGCCAAACACGGCCTTCATGGATTCCTTTTTGTTAAGCATTAACAAATAGATGAAAACTGATTAAAAAGTTTGCATATTTTTATTTTGGTGTTGTAAATAAATGATTCAAACCTATTTTACTACGCATTTTATTTTTTACTTCATTAAAAAAGTCTTCAAATTAATTGTCTTCAACAGTGTGCAATGAAAGTTTTTTTTTTTTTTTTTTTTTTGGTCGAATAAATCTCAGTCTCTTTCTCTCCTCTGTGCACATTATTCATACACATACTCGCACACATTTATACAACAAGAAAAATTCTATGTTAGTTTAATTACCCATCATATCTTGGGCACTGGTGAATATATGCGTTCTCTATTACTACTGAACCTGCCTGGACGTAGGACTGAAAAGATAATCGCCATTCTTAAAATTTGGTATTGCCTTTAAACACGTGTACGTTTTAGTGTCTCGTATGTCTCATTCCTTTTTATTATGATGTCGCTTCAATGCAATAGTTTTCTTACGAGAAAAAAAAAATGGACCAACAATTCATAAGGATATAAACCATCACCTATAGTAAAATTATAATAAAATTAATAACAAAAGAGGAGTAACATTGTTAAATAATTTGCGCAGTGTAAATAGTATAATGCATATTAATTGTTATTATAATGATAATTGTGATACCACTATCCAAACTGTGCAAACTCCAGCAAAGATGTTTTAGTTTTAACCAAAGCACGACGTGTTTTACAGCAGCCTGTAGCTTGCGCTTCAATTGAGTTACCTTGCAATATTCTTTAACAATCACAAATTATATAATATATATATATATACTCGGCTTAAACAAAATGTTCGGTAGCAATTAAATAGGAATTGAAAGTTAAACACATTATCATACAAAGCATACACTTCTTTGCTGCGGCTGCAACTATTGCTTAATTGAATGACTAAAGTATTTATAGTTATTATATAGTTCGTTGTGCAGACACACTTTTTGTATTTGTATTCATTCAATCAACTAAGAGAGAGAGAGAGAGAGATGCACTAGACCTAATTTGCTAACTATAAAGCACCGATTTTCGGTTCCCTCTGCAAAACACAGGGAAGGCCAGGCACCTTCTAAATAGGGTAATTAAGTTCTGGGTAAGGCCGCATATCTTTTACAATGCGAAATTAGTGAACATCTTTCATGAATATATATAAGGCTAAATTTCGGCTCTTTTTGACCCTTACAACTATGCGCTCCGCTGAACGAGACTTAAACGCGTGGTAATTATTTTATGATATTCATTTAGAAATATTATTAATAAAGAGGTAGTTGATGGTTTTACTGACTTGGGCCGCCATTATTAGTTTCATGAGAAAACAAATTTTCACAACAATTCTTTCTTCGCAATTTCTATGCATCATATTATATTATTATAAATAAATTAATAACAAAAAATAAAATAAAAACACCTTATATTTGGAGTTAACATTTTTAAATTCACATTTACATGTTATCTTTCTGATCAATAAATTTATTTTTTATATATCTTTAAAGTGAAATAAAAATTATAAATATTTGATCGTATTTTCATGTTTTTTACATAATTATAACTTAACTTTCAAATAACATTTCATATTCAGTTTGCGCGATATCCAAGATAGTGGTGCGATATCATATGCAGCTGCTATAACCTACTTTTTTACCTGGAAATTTGGAAATTGCTCAAAAACGGTTCGAGAATTAAAAAACAAAAACAAAAAAACTTTAGGACAAATAGAAGACGCAAAAAAAATGATCTACGAGCTAAATTAGCACAAATATTTAAGTTGCCACAGAGGTACGAGATAATTAGATTTAAAATTTGCATTGATTTCATGATTATTTTTCTTCTTCTTCTTCGCTCTCTCTCTCTCTCTCTCCTTTTTTTTTTTTTTTTTTTTTTTTTAATTTGGTTCGTAAACATTGCTTAAACTTTCTGATATACAAATTATCCTGATTTGAGAAAATTAGGAGTTATTTTGCTCATTTGAATATAACATTATTTTTTAAATCTTACGACAAAAAATTAAAATTTAACTATGAAGAAATTGTGTTTGAACTACCTGAACTTCTGCTTTGCATGAATCATTAATACACATCTTTAAATAACGAAAAAAAAAAAAAAAAAAAGTGAAATTTATTTAAAGGTCAAGCGCTTCCCCCGCCCCTCCCTTTCAATATATACGATTAGAAACTCTAGTAGTTTACCGCAGATGAAAAATAGCTAATCAATATTTAAATTGATTGATGTCAAAAATTTAGCTTTTCTTTTCTTATGAAGGGTTCAAATTAAGGAAGATGAGAGAAATGTTCAAAATAGAAGATATTTTTGATACGTCACATGTGCAAGACTGTAAAACCTCTGTTGTCAAAGTTGTGTATGTATTTTGTATACACAAGAAAGGTACTCCTCACAACAAGTTTACCTATAAACATTTCAGCAATGCTTCATACGGTCAGTGACGTAGCATCAACCAGAGGCTAGAAAAAAGCGCGGGACCCCTGATGCACGGGGAGAAACACGTTTTTGTTGAGAAAACTACTGCATCGATTTCGAAATTAAAATGAGGGATACTATAATTATATAATACTTTGATGTGTTTCACCCCCAGCCCCCCTCTCCGGTAAGAAATATTCAAATTGATCGTTTCAATTTTCGATCTGGATTCTCGAAGCTTTTGTTAATAACTTTTTAGCCTTCATTTTCTTGTTATTTATTTGTTATAATAATCATGTATATATTATTTTAATGAGGTACACAGGTGTGAGCGCATGACGTCATTCTGAATGCTTTTCGATGCTCTTCTTGAGCAATGAATAACATTGCTCAGCATAGGACAAACGTAGTTTTTGGCTATTTTCTTTGGAAAATGAGTTATTTTTTTGGTTATTATTATTTTTCTTGCATACTTGAAAAACTAATTCAAACTTTTAACAGCATCAATGCTGTCAAAAATGTTGCTAAAAGTATTTTTAAGCTGGCAAAATGAGTCATTTTTCCATACCGGCCCATGTTATTTAGCGCCCACTTATTGCATCGACTTTAACATGAATGAAACCACCCTATATGCAAATAATTTAGCAGATTTCGTGAGTCTGCACGTTTACAGGGTACTGCTATACCCTTATATGGGTAATATTACCCCAATAGTAGCTAATAGGGTATATGGGTAATAGTACCCCAATAGTAGGTAATAGGGTATATGGGTAATAGTACCCTGTGCGCGACTCCTACTACTCTTGAACTCTCAGGTTTTCGATTTAGTGAGACAGCAGCGTGTAAGCGCCGCGCGCGCAGGTCACTATTACCTCACTTATATTACCACCCTGAGAGCTATAAGTGAAGAAGGTGTCACACTCACTATATTACTAACTTACTGACCTCAAGTTTGCCAAAGAAGGACTTCAGAATTGGATTAACTAATTAACTCGAGCAAACTTTTCAATACTGTGGTAAAAGTTGCAAAATCTATTATAACAACCATGCAAAAGATGTGCCAAGTTGCACATCTAATCCATAGCTAAATATCTGTAATTAAAAAAGAAGAACTCACAATTAAATTATTAACGCGTAAAATTTAAGCACATTGTTTTTATGTACGTGAACTATTATAGCATAGATACAAGATCGATGCCTATAATAAAGCAATTGGTATGTGTGAACATATTATGTAAATTAGTAATTTGGACTATAAAGCGCTGAAACAATTAATTGTGTTGTGGCAAGGTGCAATAGCCATGCTTGTTATAAAAAATAATATAAATTATGAAACATAAACTTAATTGCCTGAAATAAAGTGAAAATTAAAAAAAGGAAGTGGTGGCTCACAAAATATGTGGCAATTACATGCCGCGCGACTGAGCTCAAAATATTTTCTAGTGCGGCAGACGAGGAAAAATTACACTGTATGCGCGCTGTAGTTTGGATGGGTGAGCACGAGTGTGTGTTAATTATCATCATGATATCAAAGAAGTAATAGTGCACACGGTACACATACGTATGTATGTACACGTATGCCATAATATTCTGCTTAAGCACTCACTTTTCTGGTAAAAGAGCGAACAAACGAGCGCTACAATGGTGTTCAAGTCTCCGTGACACCGCTTTGCTTGCGAGCGAGCAAGACAAACTTCGCACGCTATATCGTAGCCCATGCAAGCGTGGCAAGGGAAGAAAGATACTTCTTTGCCACGCTGAAATAACCAAAAATTTAGACCAGACGAGATTCGAGACGGCTGTTCTCTCATTTAGTTATACAGCGTACCATATATCGTCATTAATGATGAGCAAATAAAAATATAAATTACAATCATATATATTGTTGGGTGTATATTTCATATTCGTTTAATCGTAATTTTGTATATTTAACAAAATTATTTTCATATTGTAAATAAATTCAATTTGCAATAGGAAGATAGGTAGGTATGATACAATACAGTTGGACAAAAAGTGTTACAATGGTTACGGTAAGTCTGCAAATACCGCTCGTGTGGGCGGCAGTTTCTCATCTTTAACATTTTCACATTCCAGTTACACAGCCTCTTCGTATCCTTTTAATCTTTTTTATTGTTATTATTTTTATGCGTAATTTCTTTATTATGAAAGTCTAAAAACAATGCCTTATTTACCATGGGTTACTTATTTTTGACATACAGACGAAACAAAGTTGTAAGAATGTTTTTTATATATAATAAAATATATTATAAAATATTAATATATATAAAGAATATGCATATAACATATAAATATACTGCAGTATATATCTATACATACATATAATGTATATAAAAATATATAATATATATGTAATGGTTTATTGCAGAAAACATATCAGCAATTAACAAAATAAATACAAATAAATATTGCAAATTTAAGAGAAAAAAAAAGTCCATTAAATGCAGTGCAAACTACGCTGTTTGCAATTACACTTTATGTTCATATATGTTCATAATGTGTGCCATATGTGTAATGTAATATGTAATGTAGACCAAATGACTCATTTTATATAAGATAAACCCATTTTTAATTTAATGAAGAGGGAGAATAATTTTGCTTTGCATTGCAGTAGTAAGTAGTAGTAGCATGAAATGCGTTTTGACCAATGAAGAGACGACTTGAGCGTGTTTTGTCGTGAATCGTGAGTGAGTCAGCCGGCGGGACAACGCCCAAACCAAACAACGAAGAAGTATTTCGCTCCACGATACTTTACTACATGCCCATTTACTTCGTTTAGTTTCATGAATGGAACTTTTCAGAAATACAATTACCCCTAAAATACATTTAGAAGTAAAATATATTTACTTTATTAAAATTTACAGCATTTTATGTACCAGCTGCATTAAGTTAAAAATATAGACAGGTGGTGTGTAAACTGTGAATGTGTTACGAGGTGAATGACCTATTTTCATTCGCAATTTCATAGTATAACCTTCTTTCTATTCCACAATTTATCAATATAAATTATAACTAAAGAAAACCATATGCACGTAAAAAATAAAATTCAAACAAGACGAAGCCAGCTATGCAGTTTTGAAATGGCAATCTTAGGTTGCCGTTGCCACACCCACCCGACTTACAATTTTTTTTCTCGAGATATTGTTTGCCCCACCGACTGTCGTTTCCGTCGTTATTTCCTACCAAGAAGATAAAGAAATGTGAGAAATTCGTCTTAAACTTCACTTATTATATTGATAAATCATGTATTTTAAGTTTATTAAACGAGAATTAATGAATCTTTAGGAGAAACTTTAAAATACCTTGTCAGGTTGTACCGCAGCCATTCTAATGTTTCGAAAGTACCGGTACTGAAAAAAGTGCGAGCTAAAAAGATTTCCATATAAGTCTTGAACAAACCAGAGTTGAATACAAATAATTACAGTTTACGAATGCTCATAAATTATCTAAATACCATAATATTATCTTTAAGATGGGAAAATTGTCTGTTATAGTCGATGAAAATTTTGACATTTCAAAATTTGACATCTCGCGGAAGGACAAAGAAAGATGCTTTGGGAAAGAGGAACAAAAACGTACAAGAGATGTATGGTAACCAATAAATAAAATTACAGTTAATATTTTTAACAATTATTGGATAATAGAAAATAATTATGAATAAATAAAACACTTACTGAAGAGTTTAGTTGGACGAGCAGCTGACGTCTGCAATGCAGGATGGAAGGTAAACGCCTTGTTTGTTCGTGCCGCAGCAAAACCGAAAATGACGTTTGTTACTTCTTCAATACGTAACGTACGTTGGATAGGATTCGAGTTTTTCCTCCCCACCCAAACTTTCTCCCCACTATTGACCTCCCCTCGTACCGTATTTCGTATACTAAAGAGCCACGAGACGAGAAGTTGCACAATATACTTGAACGGTGGTTGCTGGAGTTGATTCGTCACTGTACTTTTCTTAGTAGTAAGCGGAATTTCCAAATACAGAACACGAATTTCTTCTTTTATAATTAATAATATAAAACTACCCTGATGTTTTTACACTTGAGCCTTGCTCGCCGTGTTATTTATATACGATAATATTTATAGAGAATTAAATTTTAAAAAATTCTGTAATCGCCTGTTTATTTCTCTTCAGATAATAGGAACAATAAAATTTAGAAATGTATGAATATACGGAACGTATGGAAGGAAATATTACAAAAAGTTATGTGATACGACTATGACTCATATCATAAATATATAATTATTTTGCTGTACACTGAACGTGTAAACGGAAAATAAATTATTGGTGGCGTGACGCACATTCAAGCAAGGAGGGTTGGATAAGGTCCCAAACGCCGGGATGGCTGCATTTTTTTTTTTTTTTTTTTAATGAATGAATTATTATTGCAGTAAATAAGAATGTACAACCATTACCAAAATAAGAAGAGAGGTTATTACAACCGGATGCACCCCGTTTTCTCGGATTCTATAATCAATATATAGAAATAAAAGTTAAGTTAAGGGTGGAGTAGGGGACCGACGTCAGCTATTGGACTCAAACTTTTCTCGTCAAAAAAAATCTGAAATTTTGCACAATGATACTTCAGCTTGAGAAAATTTCAAATACCGAGCAAATCAATTTCATATGATTTTTTGAAATTTTAAGCCCGTAAGGCCCAATGTTAATTTCAATGTTGTTGTTTTTTTTTTTCTTTTTTTCGGGACGGTCAAACATCATGAAATTTTTATCACAGCTATAGGTGTGACTCTTAGCTACAAAGTGACACCAAATTTAGACCCGAAACACTTCTAGTTTTTGAGATATAAGGTCGGTACCTTACTCCCTTAACACGTATTTATAACTTCAATATTACATTGTAAATTTTTGGTATTTATTATCTATCGAAAATTGTTTCAGTAAAATGGTTGCACCCGGTTGAAAAAATCTCTGTTTTATTTTGGCCAGGGTGTTTAACTTATTGGCCCGCGCTCTTTGTAAGTACAGAATAAATAATTAAGCCTCAGAATAAAATATTTACTCGGCAATTATTTCATTTTCGTCGATCTGTATGTTTGAACCAGAGCCGCACATACATAAGTCTTTAATTATATATTATGCGATTTGAATTCTCTCTCTCTCTCTCTCTCTCTCTCTCAAATGAAATGATATGTTACTACAGCTTACTGCAATGAATTTGATGGCATAAAAATTTAAACTTTTTATTATATAGATCTTTATTTATAAATATATAATGCTCTTTTTAATATGCATGCCATGGTCATTGAAAATGCACTACACCGTGAGCGAACATATAATATGATTTAAATCTTACCTAATATAGTTCATCTGCACAGATCCGTAATATTCAAAAAAAAAACTTCAAAATCATATAAAATATCAATAGTAATAACTTTAATTTAAGTATAAATCGGTGATTTCGTCTGTAAAATAATAACTATTATTACTATACAGACCAAATTGAGGAAAGCTAAACTTATTATATATTGCAATACAGTATGTATAGGCTTAATTATTAGCATATAGATTACCCGACTTAATTACTACATAGAAAATAAGAAACACGTAATTATCATATACTCGATCCACAAAATCATAGGCCTGTACCTTTCTTAAATTGTAATAATTTCTCAATTAAATATATTAATTTAATGATAAACTGAGATCTTTGCGTGGGACCTTTTTTCAATCAATATAAATATAAGCCAATAATTGAATAAATTCTAATTCTATAATTAATGGACAAATCTTCGTAAATAATCGAACCTATCAATTAACTTAAAAATATTAATTCTTCCAGGAGCAAAGCAATTTAGTTCACAACACTATAAATAAAGAAATATATGTACAAAATAATAAGAAGTATGGTTAGTAAAACATGCGAGAAAGGAGAAAAATAATCAAACATATTCTAAATGCATTTAGAAATTAAAGTTACTTAAAATTTCTTTGTTTCATTCATTCCTATCACATTCAGGAAGTCTACAAAAAAAATTACGAGGTAGTTTTATTTCATATTCTAAAAGAGTACAGTACATTGTCCTGACCTGAATTCGATACATATGTATGCAAATTTCTATTTTTTTAGTTTATTAATTATTTTTTGAAAATCGCAAAATGACGTCACAGAGCTTCAACTTTTTCCTATATGCCCACATGCATAATTTGCATGTCACAGGCTTCAACTTATGCATGTGCGCGTAGGAAAAAGTTGAAGCCTGTGACGTCATTTCGCGACTTTAAAATATTAATTATAAATACTAAATGCATATAATGAACTCAAAAATTAAATATTTACATGTATCAATTCAGGATAATGTACTCTTGAATATGTAATAAAACTACCTCCTAAATTTTTTAGTCTTCCTCAAAGTAAACACCCACACAATTAATAATAAAAATATCTAATTCCCTTTCTCATTAAAAACTATCCATGATTTCACTCTTTGTATATGGCGCTCTACAGCTCGGACTTAAAATGTAAAAATTGAACCTTAAAATTCATGTAAATAGAATAAACTATATGATTAATTATTTATAATTTGATTCAAAATAATTGAGTTATTTACTAAAAAGTAAATAACTTGCTATTATGCAGCTAGGGCATTACTTACAAGTTATAAATCCCCCATAATTTTTTTAACACAATAAATCACTCATTGTTTATAAATGAAGGTTTATATCTTTGTAGCAATGATATGCTATCAAAATTTTTAATTTATAGTTGAAAATGAATTCGACAAGCTCAACGTCAATAATATATAGTCCTGCCAGCTATATTTCATTTATTAAGCTCGATCTTTATATATGAAAAGAGAACTTGCGAGTGTAATTCGGCAGTGTGTGTTGAAAAATCTTGGTTATATGCCTTTGAATCTAATAAGTAAAATAATATAAAGCAACATTTCAGGCAAATAAAACATAAAAAAAAATCATGAATCACTGCATTGATAATAATCGCATATATAGGAATCAAAACTACAAAATACCCAAAAATGTGGTGAATAGAACATAATAAATCTTTCAATATATATGAAAGTAATTTTTTTTTATTTCAATAACATATAATAATTAATAATAATGTATTTTTTTCTTGAGAGTGTGAAGTTCAGACTTGATAACATTTGCATTTATAACCCCCAAAACTAATTGTCACGGGCGTGACATGGAGCATTATTTTATATAATGCTGCCCGCGACAGGATCTCGGGGGTCGAACTCAAATTGTATTATTGATACTTAATTAGCCTTGCATACACGCATTAATGCCCAAAAGCTATTATTGCGCGTATATGCAAGTTTAACTATCAATAATACAATTTGAGTTTGACCCCCGAGATACTGTCGCGGGCCAGCATTATATAAAATAATGCTCCATATGTCACGCCCGTGACACAATACGAAATGTAGGTGAAAGCCTATTAATTATACACGGACAAGAATATACTCTATGAGAATTTTTATGCAAATTTATAGTTTGGTAAAACTAATATGATCACTTTCAAAATATTCCATCACTGAGATGATAAAAATTCTATTGTGTTATAGGGCAATAAGTGTGTTTTACTATAATATACTATATAGTTAGGTATAATATGTTATATAGCTATATATAATATAGTATAATAGCCTCTCTTTTAGCTCCATATCAATTGACTTACAGCCCCTGTATTTTATTTAACTAGCTGTCAGGGGCGGATCCAGGGGGGGGGCGGTGGGGGCGACCGCCCCCCCCAAACGGCCCACGTGGGTGGAAAAAAATCAGCAAAAGTTGAAAAAAATTTAGTCGACCAAAAATTTTTTTGCGCCTTCGGCGCAACTTTTATTGCTGGATAAGCGTTTGAATCCTGACTACAGTAAATACAGTATAACAAAAAATAATTTTTGTAACATCCCCTAGTTGTCATGTCATCAGGGTAATATATCAGAGATGTAGTTCTGTTAATAATTGGACATCCACGAAATATTTTGCTCGCGATAAGAACTAAAAAAAAAAAAAACTTTAATGTAAATTTTATAATTTTTATCTCAAAATATTTTTCCATCCAAATATAAGTTTTATGTTTTACAATATCGATAATAGTTTGAAAAATTGCAAAACAATTTTTAGTAAATTGGTGTATAAAAAAAAAAATAATAAAAAATAAATTAATAATAATAAAATAATACACAATATTAATAATTTATTTAAATTTTGCTCTTTTTTTTTTCAAGTTTTTTTTTTTTTTTTTTTTTTCAGTGAAATAACATTAATAATTTTACAAAGAGATGAAAATAGAAAATATTTCAGAAATCATTAATTGTCCAACTTTTACTTTTTTCTTTTTGCTTACATAAAAAAAAAAAACAAAAAAAAAAAAACTACCAAATCAAAAATTTTGCAATTCAAGAATATTTTTTCAAAGGCATACTAATTTTGCAATATTTTCCAAAAAGGGGCGTGGCCAAATAAAATTTTTCGCCTGCGGCGCGCTAACCCACCCCCCCCCCCCCCCCGGTCTTACATTGTTAATTTTCTAGGAGATCGCCCCCCCCAAACACAATTCCTGGATCCGCCCCTGCTAGCTGTATAGATACAATATCAATTAATATGGAAAATTTAGTTAAAATATTGCTCCATAACAATCTTTCAACTATAATATAAGACAATAACAAATATCATGTCATCTCATTGTGTCGTCGGTATTTGCATAAGGCATTTTATTATTTTACTATAAATATTTATGCATGATTTTGTCATAAAATCTGCACCTGCATTTTATCTTTTTTAGTTTTAGATATTATTATATACTGTATACTTTATTCATTGTTAATCTGAATAAAAATATATATATATATATATATATATATATATATATATATAATATATATATATATTTATCACTCATAACATGCAGATGTTAATGTATTAAGCATTGATGTATCGCATTATTGTCTACAGTATATACTGCGAATGATATCATAGAAGTATATTTATAGACACTATACTCGACAGAATGTACATACTGTAAGAAATATAACTTTACTCATGGTGACCCTCGCTATAGTCTCCAACCGATATACAGCTAGCTAAGCACTCATATATGGCACCATGAAGATCGCGCGAGAGTGAAAGGTACTGCATGTAAAGTGTGTATTATAGCCTTTATTCAATGCTATATGTGTATAAATTAATTGCAAGGCTTGAAAATATAAGAGATTCACATGTGCTTTTTTATAAATTTATTTTGAATAAATATAAGGAATCATGCTTTGTGTTGTACAAATAAGTATAGGTTAAGATAAAATAAACTACACTAAAGAAAAATCAATTATATATAGGCTAAAGGCTCTAGGCATAATATTCATATAGTAAGTATTTAAATGATGTAAACATAATGTATGGGACCTCTGTTCTGTACTCGCCGCACAGCTGTAATAATGATCATTAAAGGATCTCTCTCAATATTCTCTAATCAGTGACTATTGCATCACTTTTCTTCGAGATATTACAAATTGCAAATCAGATATTTTTTTTAAACCACGCAGTTTATATAGTGACAGTAACAGTTTCATTAAGCTAATAATAAAAGCTAATAATGTTATTGTCAAAATACTTATCTACATGTTATATCTGATATATTAAAAAACTGAAGTCAATTGAATTGAAAACATACTTTATTAAACAGTCCTAATAAAATCAGCAACAATTTAAGTAGCAAATGCAAAATAATACATACATATATGAAGTACAGAAATGGTCCAAATTTTAAAACAATGAAAAAAATAATTTATCAATGTAATAATATGAGTAAAATTATCCACTCAAGTGGATAATGCTGATTACATCAGTTTCATAATTAATATCAACACATTTAGACAAGTAGTGTTTTTATTATTATTATTATTTTTTTTTTTTGAGAAAGTTATATTAAAAAAAGAAAATCTGAAATAAAATTTCACATGGTATATTTTCATCCTATATTCTTTGCTTTGCAGTGATATATTATATAGTATAATACTATATTTTATACTATAGGGTGTATGCGGATGACGTCATATTTATTGCGCTTGGAGGCCATACTGGAGTAGTGAGTAGCATTGCTGAGCATAGGACAAACTTCATTCAAGCCAATTTTCTTTGGGAAATCTGTTAATTTTTGGTTATTGTTATTTTTCTCACATACTTGAGATACTAATTCAACATATTTACAGCATCAATGCTCTCAAAAATATTGCATAGTGGTTTTAAACTGGCAAAATGATTTTTTTTCCTATGCCACCCATGTCATTGAGTTATCCAACATGGCGTCAACTTTAACATGAATGCATAGACCCTATACATATGATAATATAATAATATATTTATATGTTACATAGTAAACCATTGAAATACGTTCGTTGCGTGTTTGTGGTATACTGATTGCAGTAGATGAAAGAAAATAAATTTAAAATAGCTTTCATGGTGTATTAATGATATCTGTTGTATCATATCAATATATGAATATTATTTGTTGTTTACTTATAACTAGTATTATTACATTTAAACAAAGTACAGACAAAATCAAAGACGATATCATAGTTAATTTGTTATTAGTAATTACTAGAGGGTGGATTTTTTTTTTTTTTTTTTTTTTTTTGTAAGTTACCTAAAGAGGTGAAAAAAATAGTCAAAAAATGTGCCTAAAATTGGGGAAAAAAAATATATATATCTGTGTTGTAGTCGATTGATCTTTTTTTGATCTGATCACGATCTTTTGATAGGATCGACCTCATTTTAAAATAAAGATCGTGATCGGATTTCAATCACATTTAGAGCTCTGTGAACCAACCATTTTTTCGATCCGATCATCACGTTCTTAAGTTAAAAATTTTAAGCATATCTATTAATAGAAATAATAATAATAAAATAATAAATATACTGATTTTTATGGTATATTTGCTTGCAGCCGCTAAAAAGAGTAAAAATGAAATTTCATCTATAAAACTTAAAGATGTGTTAAAAAATAATAATAATAATAATAATAATAGATACCTACCTATGAGATATTTAGTATTGTATTTTATTTATTAAATTTTTTTTTTCAGCAACAATGATTTTTATATTCTAAATTGAAACTATTTTTATTTCAATGTACAAATGAAACATTTTTGTAAACCATTTTACTGTTACTTACGCGAACTGAAAAGTCAAAGTGCTTTTTTGCACTAAGGATTTTTTCCGAGAAGTTTTAGTATACCATATTAATATTATTAAAATACACATCCCTCTGTCTTTGATAAAGTCAAATACCGTGACGAGGGGAATTTTGTTCCTTATAAATAGGGGAATTTTATCTATTTGCTTTGAAAAATCGTTTAATTTTTGGATATTATTTATCTTTCATATTTGAGATACTAATTCAACCTATAAACAGCATCAATGCTCTCCAAAATATTGCTTTTTACGTTTGACCAGTTTAAAACTATTTTCAAACTAGACAAATGAAACATTTTCCTATACAGTCAATATTATTGAGTGATCTAACATGGCACCGATTTTAACATTAATGCATACACCCTATATATTCTTCCATTTTTATAGGGTCTTACATTCATGTTAATGTCAACCTCATGTTGGATCAGTTAATAACATTTGCCGGTTGCCGCATAAAAAAATTACTCATTTTTCCAGTTTAAAAATACTAATCAATATTTTGGAGAGCTATCTCAAGTATGTGAGAATAATAATAAAAATTAACCGATTTCTCAAAGAAAATAGCCACAAAGGATGTTTTTCCTATGCTGAGCAATGTTATTCATTACTCCAGTATGGCGTCCAAGTGCATTAAATATGACGTCATGTGGATACACCCTATTCTATTTTATTATTATATTTTAACACCATCTTGGCCTGAGGTACTAAAGTTATCCTTTGTTTTATAAATATTATATCAAATTATTCTGCAAAGATAAATAATTTACAGCATCGTGGTTAGGTTGATGATTTAAAAGAAAAAGAGGAAATCAGCAAGGGCCTCACCATGAAAGTGAAGAAAGTCCCATTGTTCGGAGACAATTTGGCTAGAAAGATTTTCGTCGAATCATGTAACTCTCTTAATTTTCAATATTTCCATCAAACTATGGAACTCTCTTCACTATGGTAAAGCCTTTGCTGTTGTTGGTTTCCTCTATTCTTTTCAGATAAATTTATTTTGTATAAAGTAAAAAAATATTTATTATGTTTTTTTTTTTTTTTTAATTTTACACTACAATACACGTTTGCATATTATTTTGCCATGATTTTCGAACCAGCTGGCTATTTAATCAGTGTTTTAAAAACAATATTACTTAATTAGATTGAAGTACCGCAAATTCTAAAATATTTGCATAAAAAAAATAATAAAAAAAAAAGTTTTGCGTAGTACTCATATATCATACATCATATATCATACTCTATATCATTTTTAAAAAAACTCAGAAAAAAAAAGTTAAGTAAACGCTAAATTAAACAATTTGGTTATTAAAAAAAAAAAGAAAAATTTATACATTTTATTGAAAAAAGGTAAAAAGTTTAGTAAAAAAGGTGAAAAAAAGTTGAGAAAAGGTAAAAAAAAAAAAAAGGTGCAAAAGTAAAGAAAGGTGAAAATTTTTTTAAAAAAAAAGTGCATATCATTGGATTGGAAATTTTATGAAGCGTGCATATTTAAAAACGAAATTTGTATATCTGCAAAACTAACAAAAAGGTGAAAACCCAAAAATCCGCCCTCTATTAATTACTATTATTTAAAAACTGTCCACGAGAAGAATTTAAATATATTAGGCCCGCTATTTCTTATAACCCGGTTTCCTTTAATAAAAAATTATAATAATAATAATCAATTGTTTTCCATTGATATTATTTGTCTGATCTGTTTATTTATTTGTTTTCATGTTTGAATATTTGTGTACGCGTTCTCATTAGAAATGTTTACAGAGGTGATCATGCACAGAACCTTAAATATATTTATTTAAATACAACGAAGAAAATGAAAAAAATTGGTGTTTTAAGACATCGTTCTTAATCCATAGATATATTATGCAAATTTCCAAATTCTTCAAAAGTTTTTTTTTTTTTTTTTTTTTTTTTTTTTTTGAAAATTGCAAAATGACATCACGGTTGGCAACTTTTTCCTATCCCCACATAAATAAGTTGCCGATTGTGACCCTATTTTTTAATTTCCAAAAATTAATAATATTTAAATTGAACTCAAAAATTAGAAACTCGCGTATCATTCGATCCAGGACAAAGTCCTATTTTAGGAAATGAAATAAAATTAACCCTAAAATTTTATTTTAGCCTTCCTCATTATACCTACTCTCTTTTATACGTAAGTTTTGCATTATGAAATACAATATATTGAGAGATTTTATTGAAATGATAGACTTTGCATATTGTTTAATACTTCAAAATATTTCGCAAATTTGAAAATCTTTATTTAAATAAAATAAAGGAATAAATGTAATATAATAACAAACAATTTGGTTATTCACGTATAGTTTTGTTTGGAAATAAAATTTCCAGGTCTACTCGATATTGATGATATCAACACTGACAAAAATAAGTACGTATAATAATAATAAATAATAATTATGGTATAGTTATAAATCAGTAACATTTATACATAACATCATAATTTATACTACATTATAAAGTGAATAATATACTACATAAAGATGTTCAGCATAATTTCTTACGTTATTACAAAATACCAACATTTAAGCTCTATGTAAGTGAGGAGACTTGTAAATTTGGTTACAATATTTACAAGTTCCAGCAGTATTTTTGTTTTTAAACAACAGCATGACTACTAGAAGTGTATTTTATACAATAATTGCCTCCACGTGGACTCTCGATCCTCTTGGCTCGGCATGCCCTCATAGTCACCAACCTATGCGGTATCTGCTCTCCAGGAGATTGCCAACCAACATAATGTTATGCTGCACAATTCTCCTCGTATATTTATGTCAAATTTGGGGGGTTAGAAAAAGTGAAGTATAGAATTCGAGTATGTGACGTGGTAAAAATAAAACCAAGAACATGCTGGTAGGGAATTATAAGTATAGGCAACATTTTGTGATGTTATACATTAACAATTCAAATGAATTAATTGAAGTTATATAATTACAATGTAAAACTTAAGTTTGCATGATAAACAATAAATAATATAATAGAATTATAGGAAAGGAGAGAGAGAGAGAGAGAGAGAGAGAGAGAGAGAGAGAGAGAGGAGATGAGAGAAGAGAAGAAATTTTAATCTTTTGGTTTGTTGCGAATATAGGAAATAATGCATGTTTAAAACTGCATCTAATTAGATATTTATTTATTAGGCATAGTTAGTTTAGAGTAACATTATACATCAATGTTACTCTATACATACATTCGTCTCGTCAGTTTCCCTTAATCCTTAAATTAAAACGTAATACTAAACTATATACAATTTACATTCATAAAAATAAAATAAAAACAAAATATAAAAGTATTTTTTCAATTCCTCATATTTAATTATTACCCATATATTTTCTTTCGATATTTTACTATTATTATTTAAAAAAATATTTGACACAGTAATATTCTTTTGAAATCAACAATTTTTTAACTAAATTTTTAAACAATGCATCATTTTTCACCTCTCAAAATAATTGTCAGCAAGTCATAATATTTAGCTGTTTGATCGTAAGGACTTCTCTCCAGAGTTCTTGTATTATGATTAAGCAATGATACTTTTCCTAGTATTGTATTGATGAAAATCCTTATTAACGATGCACATAAATGATATCCGCTAAGCTAAATCACTGGATAGCGTTACTCGTCTTCCTTTAATACCTTATGGCGTTTCGTTTTGCTAACAGTTTCGTCGATCCACCAACATTTTTGAATTTATTTTTACATCATTGTTATCAGCGTAATTAATCAGCGTAAAAAAAGTTGAGATTTTTACAATTATTATTTAGTCACGTTGGTTATCCGAGTGATTGTTTTGCTAATCAAAGTGACAGTCGGAAAAAACATTTCTGCCCCTTCCCTCATCACCTCCTGTCGCCTGTCGCACGTGCAGTGAGAGCCGGCCGTCTCAGTATTATTTTTCTTGCAGAATTTTGTATGTTCGATTTTCTTTAGTTTTGTTCTATAATATATGATCTATAAAGTTAAAATTTTATTCCCCGCTCTCTTTCTCTCTCTCTTTCTCTGCTCTCACGTCGTACGCACTTGCTATATTATAAATAAATGTAATTCTGATACAGCGATAATAACTGATATGTACACGTTACTTGACAAGAAATTTGATTCCTCATTTGTTTATGCATTGCGAGAGAGAGAGAGAGAGAGAGAGAAACATTTTTTCTTAATTTATTTTTATAATTATGTATTATTATTTACATTTTTGTTTACGTATTTTTTTCCTTGTTGAATAAAACACGGAATGTGTAAATTACCTAATGTAAAATATGCTTCATTTATGTCATTTGCAATAAATAATAACATTCAAAATGTAGAATATTTGTATACAATTCTGGATGTAAACTTTTATACAATACATAAATTAAAAATAATAATGTCTGGGACAGCTAAAAATTTTAAGTTCTTAAAATGATCTTGACAAGAATATAATATAATATAGCTAAATATTTTATAGTCCAGCTTCTTATTTATTGTTTACATTTTTGGCCATTGAAAACTTGCATATACTATTACGTTCTACGCATTAGATGCATAGAATAGTGTTCATGAATTATTAAATACTAACGAAAATAATAATAAATTAAAAAAATAACCCAATCACTTAACATAATAATTGAAAAAAATTAACATATTAAAAAAGTCACATATTTTTTTTAGTTAAAATACAGAAATAAGCTGACAATAAGCTACATAAAATAACACTTGAATACTATACGTATGTGAGGTGTAGAACTTACAGAAGTACAGAAGCTGACTGAGAAATCGGTGATAAGTTTGACGAGTTGCGTTCCGGCTGGTAGCAATGTGAGTGTGGGCCATCACTCCAAACCACGGAAAGCCCACATGCACATCACAACACCAAAAACGCTTCATAAATTATTAGCAGCGACGACTCAGCTACGCATTCGATCAATCACCGCAACTGAAACGAAAATTACTTACCTGTAATACAATTTGAATTTCTTGTAGATGTGCTGCATAAAACAAAAACATTTACAGTACAAATGTAATTGGAATAATATATTGAACAATGCAAAAATGTACGCCAAATTTGCAATGTTATTCTTATGAGAAAAATACGCGTTGGATTTGAATAGTAAAATATTATCCCAGTCGTGTAAATTTGTATAGTCAGTATAGCAGGGGCGAAGTATGCAATCTGCTCGGCAATTGTGCTGAACAAGTTGCATATGTGTAAGGTGCTTGTTTTACTGAAAATTATTACATCTAACAACTGAAATATTCGAATCAGTAGATAATTGAAATTAAGAAAGATAATATACATAATATTATGACCATGATAGAAATTAATAAAGAATTATGAAAATTTGAAAATATTTTACTTAAAAAAGAAAAATCATGAGATGTGCGAGACCATTTAGGGGGTTTAATATCAGAACCAAAGTACACACGACACAATTATGGTCAATTCTACAGTATTTAAACACGTTTATAGCTTGTACTTATGCACCAAAATGACCAAAAATAAAATTATACTTTTAGTTAAGTAAGGTGACAATTCTTTTGCAAATAAAATCAACGTAAAAGTTCATTGAAAAATACTGAGATTAAAATATCTTCAAAAAAAAAAAAAATCACATATAAATGTACAGTATTGTATATATCGAGAAAAGTACTTTCTCCGCATGCAGAATGTTTGCAATTAAAAGTCCACTGTTTATATTTGTACTTAGTAGTTGAGTGACAACACATGCATACCTGTATGGTGGTAAAAAACTTGTTGCGAGGAGAACTCTTGTTTGCGACTGGTGACCGCAAGAAGAGCAGAGGAATACTGTCGAGTAAGGCTGGAGTTAGCCGTGCTCGAGCCGTGCTAGGGTGCCTACGCACACATACACTCACTCACACATGCAGAGCAAAAAGTCTAGACCAAAGGAAGAGAGGAATGCCGACTCGAGAAAACGATGCAGCATCTATCATTACCATGTTATAGTTTGATTAAATTATTTTACAACGTACAGGATATACCCAAGAAAACACGTTATAATATCCAAATTTCCTTCATTTTGAGGATTATTTTATCAAATATCAATTTATTTCTATAAGCACATTGCAATGTCCGGAAAAAATATGTATATCATATATACGTAGAAAACCGTAAAATGTTGGATACTGGCGATGACGTATAGCACCAACTAAAGGCACATTGCTCCTTATTTTACCAATTCCGCTTATACTAAAGGAGAGAAACACTTTTTTCTTTCGATTTTTTGAGAAAACTAAGTAACTGATTCAGGGGAAAAAAATGAAAGATACTAGGCATACTTTAACGTGCTCGAAGCCGATATTATTAGTTAATTTTTATCACCGGTAAGAAAAATTTAAAAATGACTTGTTTTTATATCAAAATAATAATCATATACACGATTATTGTGAGAATTTATGTTTTCAATGGAGCTTATCGGTTTAGCGCGTGGGGTGACGCGGGGAAAGCTAAGGGTCCCTTCTAATGTAACATTACGCTTATGGGGGGAAAACACGTTTTTTGCAATTTTTGAGAAAAATACCCCACCGATTTCGGAGAAATTTAATTAACTAAGAAATATTAGTTACTTTTACGTATTTTAAGCCATGGAAATTTTTTAAGAATTTTGTAAACCGATAACCGATAGCCTCCATTCAAAACTTACGCTACATGCATTGTGTTTAATAAATGAATTTAAAAAAAAAAACTTACGCTAAATTTTCGAAGTCTAATCTTATGAGAAATATGAACGAATATAAAATACATGATCTCATACGTGAGTACAAGAAAATGAAATTAAATTATTCAGAGGCACTATATGAAATGTTTTTATTAATTCAACTTTTTATTTTTGATGCATTAGAAGTTATTAGAACTCTGAGATCAACATGAATATATTATGTATATCTCATACGGCCTGCCGGAGCTGGTAGTAATAAATATAGCACTCACAGTTTTTTTGTAAAGTTGTGCACACTGCAATAATCTTTTTTCCTCTCGGCTTCATTTTGAAGAGAATAATTAAGTGTTGAGAGGCCTAACTATACATGTCACCATTCATCGCCATAAACATATATCACGATATAGGTTCAATTAAAAATCAATAGTATATTGTTTTTAGTCCTTTAAATTCCGTTAAAACACATTTTGAGTACAGTATAATATTACATAAATATTTTAAAGAAAATATTTTACTGAAAAAAAAAACCTGAGATATTCAAAGATATCAAGATCATTTAGGAAGTTATCAAAACCAAAGTACAGATGACACGGATTATGCAAATATGTAGTATTTAAATACGTTTATAGAACCATATGCACAAAAATAACATTAGAAACTATTTTAAGTTGACAATTCTTTCGCAAACAAAGACAACGTAAAAGTTATTTCACTTTGCCTGAAGAGAGCTGAATAAAATATTTGAATATTTCTAAATAATAATAAATTAAAAATGTAAAATATATCGAAAAAAGTTTGTAATACCGAATATTTTGAATGAAATGTCCAGTGTGGATAATTGTGACAACACATATGCATACCTGTATGATGGTGAGCTACTTGTTGCGAGCAGAGCTTTTATCTGCGACTGCAGCAAGACTGTGGACTGTGACTGAATGATCGTGGTGAGCTGAGGTGACGAGCAGCGACACTCACACAAGCAGAGCAAAATTCAAGACAAAAGGAAGGGAGGAGTGCTGACTCGATAAAACAAATGCAGCAGTCTGCCTGCAATCCATCTCCACCATGTGCATTCACCTAATGCGAGCACTTATAAGAATTGGCAAGTATGCGAAATAACACATTTTGCCAGTATATAAAAATAATTTCCAATATTTTAAGAGCATAGATGCTTAAATTAGAGTTTCAGGTATAATGCGAAAATAATAATAATACAACTAATTTTTCTATCGAAAATAGCCAAAAACTACGTTTGTCCTATGCTGAGCAATGTTAATCATAAATAAGGACACATTCATGATGACGTCATGCACCTATAGTTTGATTATATTTATTCATATACATGCTAATTCAGGATAGAGATATTGAAAAGGCTCAAGGGGAAACAAGGGGAATAATTGTAAATGTTCCTTCATTTTCGATGTACACATTAATTATTTTCATACGTATACAAACAATAGTGATTAGCTATATATTTTACCATTCAAAAACTCACGCTAGTTGCCATGCTATTCTTATTTGCAAAATGCGCGTTGAATTAAATAGTAAAATTTATTAGAACAATAAGTTTGTACATTAGAATGTCCCATACAAAAATCAAAATTATATATATATAATGTACATAGAAAACCATATAATGCTTCATACCGGCGGTGACGTGCTATAGCACCAATCAGTAGCGCGCTAGAAAAAGTCGCGAGACCCCTCATTTAACATTTTGCTTATAGGGAGAAACTTTTTTTTTTTTTTTTTTTTTTTTTTTTTTTTTTTCCAAATGAGGGATACTTAAACGTGTTTTAAGCCAATTAAAAAAAAAGAAGTATTATATATTTTACAAAAAATTTAACGCCGGTAAGAGTTATTTATTTTGATGAGTCCGAAGAAAAGCTCGACCAGGGAATCGATGACTGAAGTTGTTAGAAGAAATGAGCAAACGTAGTTAACAGTATTACTTGTAATTGCAAGTGATAAATGTACTGTGTACTGTACTTCTAGGACATAGGATAGAATTGTAGGAGAATTATATCGAGTAACATTCATGAACATATTGCAACTTTGGAAAATACGCATGTAATTCATTGTTATATGCTTATATATGTATATGAAAAAATAAGTTTGCGAGAGCTACTTTGTGCCTTTGTCTTCAGAAAATCTTGATCTTAAACCTTTAGGCAGGTGTATTGAGATACACCATACGATGCTATCAAGCCGGTTTCGTATTTATTATATTCTAATGAATCGTACGTATCACTTTTATTATTTCTTAAAGAGCGAAGGTTCAATTACATTTTTAGCTTGCTTGTAAAAGTTAGGGATTTGGGAAATTTAGGGATTTTTTTTTCCAAAAAAATGACTGTGAGAGCTTTGACAAAAAAAAAAAAAAAAAAAAAACGCGGGAGTAGACCGACAATAATAATAATAATCTCATACAGAAGGCATAGATATTTTAACAAGAATTATTCCTACCAAAAATGAAGCTAACGAACTGTTCTTGTATTTTTATAAAACACAATTACATTGGTTTAAATGATCGTATTAAAAGTTGCCTACCTACTCAGGGACGCACAGCAGTTAGTTAGGAGTTTGGCTATTATATGGGCTAAAAAAAAGTTCCTAAAATGTAACGTGATATATATTCTAAAATGTTGTAATAAATATAATCAACATGTAATTTCAAGGTGACTCTTTTATTTTTTATGATTATTTATGTATGAAATAAAAAGCTACGTTTTATTGGTGTTTTAGATACAAATTACTTGTAAAAATACGCAAAATCTGTGCTACTAGTACGGCTTGCAAAACCATGCAAAGTTTGTTACAATGTGACACTTGAGACGACGAGAGTGACGTGTACGAGTGCAAATGCTTGAGCAAGCGGAAAGTTGACGAAGGCCTCTTATTTATTTATTTTTTTATTAAATTACTTTGTAATGCCCCTCCCCCCATTAAGAACTGCAAATTAAAAACATACCTCTTTTTTGTTATTGTAAATCATATATAATATTTTCTTTAATTTTATTGTTTCAACCTAAAACACATATTCAATAAACGGATATGCAAGACATAGTTACCTTTTTATTCAAAGTTGTTGAAGTAAAATCTTTTAATTCCATATAATTATATAATATTATATATTTAGAGGTAAATTTAGTTTACGCAATTTTTAATAGCTGAAAACTGAACCATGCAAAATGGGGTCGTGTTAAAAATTGCCAAAAGCAACATTTAATAAAATAATGAATCAAGATAAAATTAGGTTTTTTGGTGATGATTATTGGTATACAATTACGCAACTAATAGCTTAAGGCTGAAAGTTGATAGGTACTACGTAATTTGTCTAACATTTGTTAAAAATATAATTTTTATTGAAACAATACTTGAGGATAATAAAACTCATGCTAGCTCAATGCAGCAAAAACAACAACAAATAATTTATGCTATATTTTCTAGCAATAAAATGGAAGGCAAATCTATTTTGCCCGCATCAGAAACAAAATTTTTAGGATTAACAATAACCGATACTTTGAATTGGTCCACTCACTGTTCAGATGTTTGCGTTAAATTGAGTAAGTGTGTATATGTGCTGGGGTCACTTAAAAATACTGTAAGCTTCCCAACTTTAAGAAATGTTTATTTTTCATATATATATATATATATATATATATATATATATATAGTATAGTCATCTTCAATATTGCATCATATATTGGGGTCAATCGCCTTGTTCTAATGACGTATTTGTTATGCAAAAGCGTGCGATTAGAACCATGTTTGGTACTTACCCCCCTATGTCATGTCAGTCTCATTTTTTAGAATTAAATATTTTACCATTGCCATGCGTTAAATTTTTACGTAGTTATCCTTCTTGGTTTAAAACCGTCCGCACCGCAGTGTCCACTCATGAAACTCGTAGAGGGGGGGGGGGGGACAATTATTTCATTGAAAATCAACGTTTATCACTTAGCAAAAAAGGTCCAGAATGTTGTATTCCTCAACTATATAATGCGCTACCACCCAGTATTAAACAATGTGAATCATATTTATTATTTAAGAAATGAGTACAGAAATACCATACTTGAAAAGATGTTTTACAGTGTATCTGACTTTCTGACAGTTAATAATGTCAAATATAATTAAGACATGGTTTGTTGTATGTATGTTGTGTTTTGCTTCACTTGTTCTACTCTGTAAAGACATATGGAACGTAATAAAATCTTATATCTTATAGCAATAATGCTAGATAGCATAATTATAGTTATAAGATGCTTCGCATAATTACTTATGCTATACAAAATAGCAAAAATTTATCTCTACATAGTATTATTCAATGAAGCAAAAAAAAAAAAAAAAAAAATCGTGCGTACCGAGTAAAACCTCGTGTTAATTTAAAACGTTCTCTCTCTCTCTCTCTCTCTCTCTCTCTCTCTCTCTCTCTCTCTCCTTCTCTTCTTTTTCTTTTCTTCCCATAATAATGTAGTCACGGGTTCGGTGAGTTTTAACACAGATTGTTATTGGCTTTGAAATTATATCAAAAACGTATGGGCTCAACTTTTGAATTTAAGAGATGGAAAACTTCTAATGGCATTCCTTTTATAATATAAAGTCAGAAAGCTTATGTTTACTAATTTTTGGAAAGAAATATAAAAATTAATTTTAGTTTGAAGGTTCCTTATAAAAGCAATAAAAAAAATGCTGATTCCATTTTTACTTATAAAAAAACACTTAATGCACGCTAAAATCAATAAAGTTAATGTTGGTGCAAGGAGTTGATTACGTAGACCTTGGAATAATTGACTTTATTTTGAATATAGTTGCTAAACATCCTAAACTTATTTGAAGATATATAATTGATCAACACTACTGAAACTTCCGAGTTCTAAAAACACATTTAAATACAGATTTAGTAAAGAATATTTGTAAGTCATTTTTGTCAATGTAAAAAGAATGAGAAAGAGAGAGAGAGAGAGAGAGAGAGAGAGAGAGAGAGAGAGAGAGAGAGAGAGAGAGAGAGAGAGTAGAAATTAGATTGATTGATTGATTGATTTTTTTTTGAACCAGACAGTTGATAGCAACATATATTATACATGTTACAACAAGCAGTGGTTGGTCTTGCCAAACTTAACTTAAAAGAAAAGAAAACAATAATAAGTAACACATTCAATTCAACAAAACAATAAAGAAAAAGCAACAACAATAATTGAATAGGCAACAGCACTTGTCTCAATTTCAGTACAGTAGAAATTTTGTCAAAAATCACTATTACTAAAAATAAGCTAATTTGGAGTGGGAGGTGTACATTAATCATAACATCAATATCGTTATTTATACTATCATTATTAAAATAGGATCCAACATGACAATATTCTTTTTGAGAGAGAGAGAGAGAGAGAGAGAGAGAGAGAGAGAGAGAGAGAGAGAGATTTGCAAAGGCATACAAGGGAAAATTGTATAATAGTATATTTTTATAATATAGAAAAACTAATACTCTGCAACATTAAAATTTCACATATTTCACAATTTTACATATAATATTGTGGTTTTGGTTTCATTTTTAAACCATACCTTTTTCTCATTCAATTTTAAAAATAAATTATTAAGTGAATGCTACATATCGACTAAAATAAAAATTAACACGTTTTCAAATAGTAATATATTTGTAGTCTTCTCTACCTTTCCCTATTCTAACAATTTAATATAATTTGTTATTACAAAATATGCCTCTTAATATAAGTTACTCCGTTAATACAACACCGACAAAAATAAATACGTAATAATCATATATTCAATCTCAATGCAGCGGCAACACTTATGCATAACAACATAATTTAGATTATATGTTTATTGTATAGTCAGGGGTAGAAAGTGAGGGGGGACTGCGGGGACTTAGTCCCTCCAAAAGAAAGTCAGCGGGGACTAGGTCCCTCTTCATTTGGATGATTTCAAGGATAAAAATACATTCTTTTTGCAAGAAATTGACTCTTAAATTTCTATTAAATAGAAGAAAAAGAGAGAGAGAGAGAGAGTTCTGTTTTTAGTTTTTACTGCCTTATAGTACGAAAAACTTGCAATAAAAACATAAGGAAATAAAACAACTTATATTCTGTGTGTTTTTCTGTTTTGCCTTTAATTGTTATCGTACAACATTTTTATTTTTTGTAATGCATCTGATGCATGTCTGTAGAATAATAAAAAAAATAATAATAAAAATAAAAGGAAGAATGCCATGTATTATTCTTAGTTGAAATATTAATGTTCAACTATTAAACCTGTAACGTTTGTTCGTAAAAAAAAGAAAAATGTAAAAGGGGATCCTTTTCTGTGTTTTTAGGTGTTTTAAAATGAGAAGTAAACAAATTATTGAAATAGTACCTAAGTTTATTTAACACATTGTGTTAAGATACTAACTGTCAAACACTTTCAAAAAACATTCTTTTTGGGCTTCTATTTGAAACTGCTTAGTAGAAAGAAAATTGTTCAAGTTTGCCCGTTTGTAAGTGTTTTAAGTGTTTTTTTTTTTTTTTTTTTTAATGAGAATTTTAAGTAAAAATATTATTGAAATAGTGAGTTTATTTTACACGTTGTGTCGAGATAAGAATCCGATGTTTTTGAAACATATAATTTAGCATAGGACAACTTCTAAAAGTTCCAAGTTTGGTAAAATGTTATTCTTTACCTTTCACCCTAAAGAAAGAAAATTTACATTGAGTGTCGATCTGTATATCTACATTTTTCAAAATTCTTCAGCAAGCATCTTTTAGTGCTGTGCTAGAATTTGTTTTTTTTTAAAAGCCCGGACCAAAATCTGTGAATTAGTAACAAAGTTACACAAAGTTGCAAAAATGTTCCCCACAGAGTGCAATTTTGCGAATTAAAAATATATATATATACACAGAGTTTCAACATAATATTTTCTATATTTGTTGTGAAAAGTCAAGGTAATTAACAAAAATTATAACTTTTAGGACACACTAAATTTGTTCTTTTTGCTAAAAAATGTCGCAAAAACATCGGTTTCTTATGCTTTTCATTTAATTCCAATTTTAATAAATAATTTTTTTTTAAAAAAATCAATAAGAAGAAGATATGAAAACCCTAGTTTTCAATTATACATGTTTATTTCTGATACAGATACGTACGCAAAAATATAAAAATGTTGTATAAGTACATATTTAAAAAAATGCTATATCAAAGTTGGTCTGTAAAACAAGCTTAAAACATGCTCTTTTAAAAAAAATCGCGCCTCCGGCGGTAAGGGGGCTCTGCCTTCTTAACCCCCGCAGGGAGTTCTGCTCCCTTGACCCCCCTTGGACCCCCCCTACTGCTTCGTACAAGTCACTTTTACAGGTCCTCTCATAAGATCCTGTCCACTTAATTCTATCCCTCTGTGTGTGATTAT
Source organism: Ecdyonurus torrentis (assembly GCA_949318235.1). Classification (NCBI taxonomy): domain Eukaryota; kingdom Metazoa; phylum Arthropoda; class Insecta; order Ephemeroptera; family Heptageniidae; genus Ecdyonurus; species Ecdyonurus torrentis. The sequence continues at coordinate 59,606,160 of OX439127.1, forward strand.
ACTGTATACTTTAGATCTTATTTAGATGTATGGTTAGATCAGAATAATTATTTATTACAATATCAATTATTCAATATAGCATAAATTACTTAAATTACTTTTTCTGTCAACAGGTTTCAATAAACGAATTAAAAAATAAAATAAATAGATAATTTTTTAAATTTTATGTTATCCACAAATATGAAAACAGACGATTAGTATTTCGGACCTATAGCTTAAACATCCTTACACTTCTTGTGTTTTTATTTTTTCCTTTCTTTATTTGAACATTATTAATTTTTTATTGTGTGTGTGTATATAATATATATATATATATATATATATATATATATATATATATATATATATATATATATATATATATATATATATATATATATATATATATATATATATGATATTTCATTTTTATTATCATTATTGGAAGGCATAGGGTGCATTGATAATTGATATAAAACTTTACTGTGTTATCTTATACGCAATGCATTCATACATGAAAACTTTTTTAAACGTTATGCTCCATGGCTCCATGTGAAAAATACCTGGTATTATTCCCTTAAGGTAATAGAGTAAAATTTTATATGACAGTGTGTGCATAAATTTGGAGTGCATCGCTCGAATACATAAATTAAATATAAGATCTGCGTGCTTCTCGCCAATCGGAACGTTATAAAATTATTACAGAGACACAAATCTTACTTAATTGCGAATCCATAATAAAAGGTAAATTAAACATCTGTTTTCCCTTAGTATTTTATTTCAGTTTCTAGCTGCAGAGTAATGCAAAAAAAAAAAAAAAAAAAAAAAAATCCTAATTGTAGCAGCATGAAACTCAACATTTTAAATCCACTTTCAACTTTCAAATTTTTTTATTATTATTATTATTTTTTTTTTAAATATATAATTTAAATTATCATTATTTTTATTTGCTATTCCCAATATGCCAATATTTTTACAATTTGTTTTGAACTTGTATACTTTACTTTGATGTCCATTGTTATATTATAGTGTGAGGTTGGTGTGCAATACTTGCTCGGTATATTGTTGCTCTGGTTAAGCAAGCAATCATTTCATATTGTATTGATGATATACACAACATGATGTAGATATTAATAAAAAATAAATGAAAAGATGTGATAGTTCAAAGCAGAAAGGAACAACTGTGAAGCTGTGAAGTGTTACACATAAGGGGGGGGGGGGGTGTTTGATCAGCCAATTTTTATTCGAATCATTACAAAATAATTGTTATTAAAGTGCGCACACACACGTACACACACGCATATATATATATATATATATATATATTATTTTATATACATATACCATATATTATACTGTATAATATACCATTGATTGACACGTACAGTATCCCTATAATCTTTTCAAGTCTCTATAGACTTAAATATATTTAAATAAAATATATGTTACACTCGTCTACGCTATCGATCCCAAATCCCAATTAACTATACATATTATATAATCTTCGCGTTTTATTTATTTTTATTGTCAATTCTACAATATCTCTATTATATTATATATTTTTAATTTTTTCACATTTTATATACTTTATAATTATACTGAACAAAATGTACATACATGTTACATGGCACTAAAATTATGATTTAATAAAATAACTATTTATGTTTATGATATGTTAAAATTTAGCAACATATAGGACATATAAATGAAGCATAACTTATGTAATTGATTTGTTCCGAGTATGAAAGTGCTCAACCCATCTGTACAGCAAAGCTTCTTCTTGATACAAAAATGAAATAAATTTCTGCTGTTAAGTCCCTCCATGGATCGGACAATGTAAATTATGTAATTAGTGCTGCATTGAACAATTGCTATATCGTAGAGCACAAATGTTGCTGTGGTAATAACATAAGTAAATATGCTAAACATCTTAACTATTATGCTATATAATATATAGTATAATCGCTATACATTATAGCATAAATTTTGCTGTTATATTTTATGCAAAAATGTTGCTGCATTTATCTAGCACAATTGTAAGGTATTTATTTTTGTTCGTATTATTTCCAAATCATAAATGAAAAAAAAAAAAAAAAAAAAAAAAAAAAACGACAACAAAATATTTTGCTGTTAAAGCGCATATTTATTTTGTGCAACATAAATTGTACAATTTTTTTTCCCGTGTATTGATAGTCAGCAAAATAGAATTAAAGGGGGGTGAGAAAAGCAAAGTCTTGCTGTTCAAAAAAAATGTGCAAATTGTTCAGTTCATTTTCACAGCGGATACTAATCAGCATTTCCCATTGCAATAAGAGATGTTAGTAACAATAATTTAAATAGCATGCGCGTGATAAAATATTAAGAACACATGACACGCCAAATTTTTCGAGTACGCCAAACATCCTCAATTCTCGACTATAATCCCCAAGTGCAGCGTGTGCAGTGCACGCATATATGCACACTCGATTGGGATCACATATTTTACAATTCAAACTTAGCGCGTGTTTTTCTCATTAAATAACATGGCAAATTTAGCATAACTTTTTGAGTAGTATAATAAATTTTTAAAATCGTGTGTACTCGTGCCGTTTTCAGCTTCCCATTTTATAAGCATATGATTTTCTCAATCTAAGAAAATTTAAATTTATTACTAAATTGTTTCTCTCGATGAAATGCTGGAGGATGGATAAAGTCATGTCCTAAAGCTACCAAAATTTAATAAGCATTAAATTTTATTGCAAACAATCTTAAGATTTAAATCATTAAAATTTCATGCAATCATAATTCTTGCAAAAATTTCTAATACTGTACAGCTCAAAGTAAGGCCATATCAAAATATAAATTTTTTTTTTTATTTTAATTTATATATTTTTAGTTTCAATTAATAGTTGTTTTTTTTACTGGTCTATTCCCCAGACATACATTCAATTGAATCTTCCTGCACTTTACAACAACAAATGCGATTGAAGTTTCTACAACTTTTTAATTTCACTACCATTGAACGATCTGCACTTTTCATTGCGCCGTATTTATGAAGCTTCTAAACTTATTCCAAAATTAAATGAACTAAATAGAGTTTGTGGCTGATGATATATATATATATATATATATATATATATATATATATATATATATATATATATATAAAACATATTATATATATTATTATTATTATTATCAGTGATCAGTTGATGACATATTGTACCGACAGAGTAGAGTATAAAACCCAAAAGAGATCGACTTTTTGAACCGATAACCTGATCTATTTAAAAAAAAAAAAAAAAAAAAAAAATTGCACGTACGTAAATATATATAGGAAGCAATATTAAAACTTGATTGCAAGCGTGGATTCACCAGAAGTATATAAAATATAATTGCACGCAATATTGATACTTTGAACTTCGTGTCGCATTTTAAATTTTTTTTAAATCTTTTATAGACAAAAATTATGTTAATCAACTTTAAAAAAGATAAGTTTAGTTTTTAGATGGCTGAAGACGATTATTATTATTATTTTTTGGAATATTACGTTGCTTTTATGTATAAAAACTACGAAACAATCAAGAAAAAAACACTTTTAATACACATGCCTTTATTCCTTTTATTAAATTTATGTTTTCATATTTATTATTAAATTTGAAAAAACGCCAGTACTTTAAAAGTATTAAAGATTTCCTATTCACTCATGTGCGTAACACCAAAATTCACCCATAAAAAACGCCGTAATTAATTATATTTAATATCGCTCGTTATCATAACATCATAACAAACGATTTCTCACTATTGGAAACCCGTTCGATATGATAACGAACGGTATTGTTCGTTTTGTAACGAATTCGTTATAAACAAAAGTTACAGAATCGCTCGTTTTGTTGAAATCGAAGAGTTTGTTTATTTTCGTTGTCAAAACGAACAATACCGCTCGTTATGAAGTTACAGAATCGCCCCCCCCCCCTGATTAGATTTGTTGTATACTTAAAACATGATGACGATAAGGTAAAAAAATTTGCTCAAGGTATATTATGGAAAATTTATAAAAATTTAGGAGGGTTATATACATATTATTGAAACTTTAAACTCATAAGACTCTAGCTCTAGCTGTTACTGTTTTTTCTCCCTATATATAATATATATATATATATATATATATATATATATATATATATATATATATATATATATGTACAAAAGTGAAGTGATTTATTTTTAATGTCGTTAGCTGTTGCAGGCTGTAATTAATACGATCTGCACATTGCTACAATACTTTATAGCAAGATATTCAGTTTTAATTTCTTTAGAATTGCAAGAAATGTGACGCTTGTTTTCCTGTGCTATACTTTATCGCTCAGCTTATACTGTTGATGGTATATATATACGATACGATGGTGACGATCTGATCTGGCTAAGCAAGTAGCTGTGTGATACAAAGAAAGCTTCTCAGTGTAGTGCTGACGAGGCGTTAGACGAGACCACTTGAAGTTGCCAACTGCTATACAATATGTATAATAAACTGTACTACATTATCTTAGTATAATATATATGAGCTGTATGACGTACTAAATATTATAAGCTTCTCAAGGAGGCTAAACTATTCTCAAGCGATAGTATATTACTATCAACAAATGCATTTTTGTAATTTAATAACTACATTGCAATTATGCTATATATGCTATGTATTCATATTTTGTCATATTTAAATATAAATTATATTATTCACATATTTTAGGTTCCATAAAATCACGTTACCTGTTCAAAAGGTTACAAAAAAGAGTTCTGCATTTGCTATGAAATAAATGAAATAAAACTGTTGACATAAAAATTGTGCATTGAAAAATATTGTGCGAAATATTTTTTTTAATGAAAATTTTTTATGTCAGCATATTTTTATTTCATAATGTGAACTAGCCTGAATATGTTTGCAGATGGAAAATGTTAGGACATTATTTTATTGATAGCGCGCGCTATAAATTAAAAAAAAAATTGCAAAAGCAATATAAATTTTTATTGATATTTCAAGTCACACTAAATGAAATTATAGTTCAAAATTCAACTTCAAAATATATTTATTCATTTCTTTCATCCTACAATCACAATACACAACAATGCATATCCACATACGTTATCGTAAATAAAAATTCACAATTAGAAATAATAGTTAATACAATGCAATAATTACACAATAATAAGGAAATATATATTATACAGCATTATATTATATAAATAAAATAGTTAATATTAACGAGAATAGATTGGAGAGATATGTTATATTTCAGGTCATTTAAAAATTCATCAATTGAATAATATATTGTTTGTTAAATAGTAACATTTTCAAGGCCTTTTTAAACATGATAGGATCTTCAATATGTCTAACATAATATGTGTAAGCAGATTATTATAAATCTGCAAACATCCACAGAAATGTCCACTATACATTTCAGTTGTTTTATAAATACTTGTAATTTTTGATTTCACATTTTTTTTGTTAATATTAGTGTCAAATGTTTTGTTATAACAATAAAAGAAAGAAAGAAAGAAAGAAAGAAAGAAAGAAAGAAAGAAAGAAAGAAAGAAAGAAAGAAAGAAAGAAAGAAAGAAAGAAAGAAAGAAAGAAAGAAAGAAAGAAAGAAAGAAAGAAAGAAAGAAAGAAAGAAAGAAAGAAAGAAAGAAAGAAAGAAAGAAAGAAAGAAAGAAAGAAAGAAAGAAAGAAAGAAAGAAAGAAAGAAAGAAAGAAAGAAAGAAAGAAAGAAAGAAAGAAAGAAAGAAAGAAAGAAAGAAAGAAAGAAAGAAAGAAAGAAAGAAAGAAAGAAAGAAAGAAAGAAAGAAAGAAAGAAAGAAAGAAAGAAAGAAAGAAAGAAAGAAAGAAAGAAAGAAAGAAAGAAAGAAAGAAAGAAAGAAAGAAAGAAAGAAAGAAAGAAAGAAAGAAAGAAAGAAAGAAAGAAAGAAAGAAAGAAAGAAAGCTAAATAAACTTTTTATTATTATATTTTTCCTAAATTTCATTATTTTATGTAAATTTTAATTTGAATTATGGGAATATATAATAAACAGTTTAATTAGCTGCAGCTACTAGGCGGTTTGTGATTTCGGGAGGTAGGAGGAGTTTCAAAGCTTTGATTTATATTATTATTTTTTTTTTTTGGTCAAAGTTATTTCATTTAATTTGGAAATCTCTCGTTAGCTGCCTATATAGGACGTAGTTTTTCTGTGGTGTCCCTTCGTTAATTCAGGTGAATACCGGGGCAGTTCCTTTTATCTTACGCCACAGCCACTTATATCTTCCAAATCCTATAGTACCTTTTAATTTTTATCTCTTCAAGAATCCTTTATTCCGCTTTACGGGTCTCGTCAGGCACCATAATTTGTATTTTGGGCTGAAATAAAAGCCTGTTGACTTTTCTTTCCACGACCTTATAAACCAATCCAATAAGCAGTGGATAACTTGTGGGTTCCGCGCGGTAAAGTAAATTAGACAAACGATTTTTATATTTTTAATACATGACACTTTTACATGTAACTCCTTTTTATTTTGTTCGAATCTATATAAATATATAATACTATTATATATATTATATAATTATACTACTGACTTTTATGATATGTATACAAAATCTTATCATGCAAAAAGTATACTTTTCAACGTTTTATTATTACTATATATAATTTATAATTCATTGGGTTTCATAATAATAAAATAATAACAATAAAAAAAACTTAATGAAAATCATATATGAAATAAAAATAATTAATACACAAAAATTTCTTGACATGGTGCGCAAAACATGTCATAAGATCCAAATTTGCTTATTTATTAAAAGTGTAAAATATAAGTAACGTTTATGTGTACGGATATATACGATGATATAACTATAATAATAATAATTAAGTAACGGCTTTTTATTGGGCGAAATCAGGCGTACAACCTCTCAATTTAACCCGACTGTTTTACAGTACAGTCTTACAATTTTTAAGTTAAATATCAATAAATAAGCTCATTATGTTAGAATTTAATTAATACATTATTTTTAAAGAAATGCATATATTGATAATTTTTAATTTTCATAATAAATAGTTTAATGCTATATAAATTTACTGAAATATTTTTATAAGTGTTATAACAAAAGGCTTTATTTGAGACACGAGATTTATTTTGATAATAATTTTATACGCCTTGTTATAATAATACATGTTTTTGTTTTTTTAACTTTATATAACTATACATAGAAAAACATACTAAATTACGTAGTTGAAATTGGTCCGCGATAAGTAACGATTAAATATTATGTGTTTTTTTTATATATTTTTTAATTGTGATTTAAAAAATTGAGAACGGAGTTTATTTTTTGGTTGCACATTTTACCTCCAAGCACGATAAGTTGATTCAATATACATCTTGTAATTATATATAGCTATAGAGATCCTTAATGAGACAAAAACAAAAACTCAGACAAAATGTTAATGTATAATAATTTCTTTTTTCTGGATATGGAGGATTATGATAGGTACTTGAGGGTGGTATAAGGGTTGCTAAGAGTTGGGGCCGAGAAAGACAGCTGTCGGTGGAAACCAGATCACCCTCAGATCTGTTCTCGAAGTATATAATATGGTACAAATCGTTGGCCCATGCAGGTTTGCCTCAGCAGTCCAGGCCAGTCCTTACTGAGGTACTACAAACATAGGCTTACCGCAAAAACAAAAACACGACGGATAATTATAACAAAGGTCTAAACGGAGTGCATGCAAAAGTTGATGTTTGTTGAAAAGAGCAACATGAAACATTGCAGCAGCATTGCAGCAGCAAGTTGATGTGCGATATATGCATACAGCACGTGCGCCAACCTTGTACCACTAGGTTATGTATTGTTATTGACAATGCTGTTTATTTCTATGTGCCATGCAATTGTATTATTATTATTATTTTTTTTACATCACTATATAGCACCCTGCTAGTACCCTGCTTGTATACGTAATTTCAAACTATTGATGAAAACTGTGTGACGAAATGTGATTTTGAAGATATATCTATCGTGATGCACTCTATATATAGGGTGTGTACGCATGACGTCATTCTGATTCGAGTGCTTTTCGATGCTCTTCTTGAGCAATGAATAACATTGCTCAGCATAGAACAAACGTAGTTTTTGGCTATATGTTCTTTGGAAAATTAGCTATTTTTTGGTCTTTATTATTTTTCTTGCATACTGATTACTGAGGCTTGAGGTACTATAATACAACCTGTTAACAGCATCAATACTCTCAAAAAATTGTGAAGTATTTTTAAACTGACTATAATGTGCCATTTTCCTATACTGGCCAATGCTATCTATAGTATACTCACTTTATGACGTCGACTTTAACCAGACTTTAACATGAATGAAACCACCCTATAACAGTTCACAATTTTGACTGATTCATGCGTCTTGATTGAAGAGAGAATCGAGCAGAATTAATTAATCGAGGAGTAAAGAATATAATTATAGAGTGTGTGCGCATGACGCCATTATAAATGCGCTTCGATGCCATAATTGAGCAACGAAAAACATTGCTTAAACATATAGGACAAACTTTTTTTTTTTTTTTTTTTTTTTTTTTTTCACTTTTCGCTATTTTTTTTTAGGGGAAAAAAGTGTCGTTTTTGTCATTATTATTTTTCCTGGCAAAATGTGCCATGGCATTTTCTCATACCGGCTCATGTTATTTAGTACTCACTTCCAGGGTATCTTTTTAGTGGGTAGTTCTGACTTGGTTGGGCAGCTCTGAAAAGATTTTGAGCAGTTCTGCCAGTTCTAAAGCAAAATTCGGGCAGATGACATTTTAGAAGAAAAGGCAAACAGGTCATTTTGAAAACCAGAAAGTTTTTAATTTTATGAAAAATCAAGCTGTTTTAAAATATTTTTATTATTAAATCGTCATGCCAGTTACCCAGGTGTCCATTTTCACTATTTTTTCCCCCTTGTTTTTTCTACTCACAAATTTGCATAATAGCAAATATTTCCTATACTTCTGTTTAGGAAGGAAAAAAACAAAAAAAAAAAGCTTTGGAAAATTTACAAATGTGTATATCAGAATTTACAATGCTCACTTTGCTTTATTCTGCTTGCATTTTTGTTTCCCAACATAAGAAAAATGAAAAATGAAATAAAAAATAATAATAATGATTATAAAATTTGGACTACTCTCCTTGCTTTTTATTTTATAAAGAAATAGCTGATTTTCCTGGTTATAGGTACTATTAGAGGGTACTTTTTTTTTTTTTTTTTTTCAGAATAAATTTTTCACATAGTCAAGAGCAAAGGTGATTAAGTCAATCACTTGGCATGAGGATCATTATATATTATAGTTTATATTTATGTTAATTTGCAACATATATGATATAGAGCTTAACATGTTAAATTAAGGGGCGTAAATATCTTTTATTATTCTTTTTTTCCATTCAGAATAGCTAAAACACTTTAAATCGAAAACCACGTACAATAATAAAAAACACAACTCCAAAACTATATAATTATATGTAGGACGTGAAACGGTAACGAGCCTATATAAGTTAAAGGAACGAAGTGAAAAATGTTCTCGTCAAAGTAGATTCCAAACGAGAATCTGCAGGACTCTGCGGATCATGGAGGTTTGGATTTCACCACAAATTTCAGTTTCTCATTCTCATCTCGCTCACGTACTAAATACTTTTTGGCATGTGTCTTTACTTTATGGTAATTTAACTTGGTGCTTTAGTGATTTTGAAATTCAAAATTAACATAAAACTAATAACGCGCTTGCCACTGATCGACCTTTTGACCCTTGCTAGTGACAAAGTGTCCCGATTATGTATGCAATGAGCCTAATTTTTAAAAAGAATATTTATTAATATATATTTTTCAAAAACATTGAACTAGCAATTTTATATATGACTGCGATCATACTGATCAAGGAACTATAAATATTATAATGTATATACAGCGAGTGTTATCACAATCATATTATTTTTAAACATATCCAATGGACCACGTACACTTAATGCAATGAACGAACTATTTATAATATAAATTGACCACTTGCAATGAACGAACTTTTTAAAATAATTTGAATAATTCTTAATGCATTTCTTATGTAAAAATCGTTTTCACTTACTTGCTGCAACAATTAAAAACATTTTATTGCAAGTGGTCCATTTAAAGATATTATGTTCTCTTGGTTCATTTCTTATATGGAAAATTGTTATATCATGAATACGTTACAATATTTAAAAATATTAAAAAATAATAATATATAATAATAAAAAAAACAAACGTTTATTGCAAGTGGTTTTTATTACAATTAATTTGTGTTTGAAAAATGAAAAATATCAAATTTCACGATTGGAGTTTTTGAAGAATAAAAATGCAATAATTTATTTGGATAAAGCAGCAACTATAGTCGTATCTTTTTGTATTAAAAAATAAATAAATCTAATATTTTTAAAATTATATTTTATACTATTTTATAATTTTATTTTAAAATTGATTTTAAATATTAATTATTAAAAAAGTGACAAACTTGCAGGGACAATTATTTCCAATCAAAAACAAAAATACTCTCACCAAATTGCTCCGAATCGATCACGTGACTACCTGAAAAAAAATCGCTCCTGCGGCGGGCTTCCCCCCCCCCCCCCCCCCCCTATCATTCGAGGACTTTTCCGGACTTTTCCAGGATTTGGGCAGTTCTTAATTTTCCTTAAAAAATACCCTGCATGATTTTAACATGAATGCAACTACCCTATATGTAAGGGATATTTGAATACAATGGAAATGAATTTGAATTTGAAGCGTACCATTGGTCACATGTAGTAATACTAAATGATCATAGATGGCAAGCGCAGTATTGAAAAGTTCCAACATATTGCATGCAAGATAGAGACACCAACTTTTTCAATGTAAATCTCAGCGCAGTTGTGATTAGTCAATTTTGATCACGTGACATTCAACTTAGATGTGATTGGCTTTGCAGTTCATTTTATAATTTCGCGGTTGCCAAATTAGGCTGAGCATGTCCATATCTTGTTATATATAATCTCGAAAGTTTATTTTCTCTTGACAAAATACACAGATAGAGAAGTCATCCAAATCTTTTATCACTAATTTCAGTGGTGACGTAGAAATTAGGTTGTATTCGTGTTGTTATGTGTTTATAAACTAAGATTTTATTACGGCTCAGATTGTTTTAGCGTAGTTTCCAACATAACAAATAGTCAGATAAATCATCAGTGCTAAAATTTTGAATGTGCTTGTGGAAAAGAAGCAGCTGCAGGGATGAACAGATGGCGAAACGAGCATTGTTTGTTCCAGCCGAGTTTTAAACGGCTTTAAAAATAATGGCAAATTTTAAATCTGGAGAACCGAGAAGTTTGTGTCTAGTTAAGAAACTATTAACAAACAAACAGTGATCTTTTTTGATGCAGCCTTCCTTGTAAGTATGATTTTGTTATTGTCAAGTTTCGTCGTCTTTGAACTAGCCGTAGTGGTAGGTCAGTCAAGAAATCTTTAGAGGCACCACCCCCTTTTAGGAGTTAACGTTTTTTCAAGTTTCTGTCAAGTATTGCAAAGTTCTTGTAGTAAGCTATAAAATTGCTTTACTTAAATCTAACAATCACATTCTCTCCAGAGACTAGAAATTTCCTAATTGAAATAAAATGTGTTGCATAAATAAAGTGATCAATTTCATTGTAAAGATGGCGGATTGAAAGGTGGGCTGGGTGGGGTGGGGAGTTTTTAATGCCTGTCTCCTCCTGTCACTTACAAAAGTAGGAAGTAAAAAAAACTAATGTTATTATATGTCCTATTTTGGTTACTATATTATGCTGCCGTACATATGTAATTTTAATTAATAAATAGATTAACTTTTGATACATACCTTATCACTTCTCATTATATGGTAAGTGTAAAAATGTGAATTTGCTAGTTGCATATTTAACAAAAGAGAGATTGATTGTGACACTTATTGTGATTGTCCTCATTGACTTATTTAGGTGATAGTGTGACGACCAAATATGTCATTCAATCAAATATAACACGCGCAAGTAAAGGTAAAGAAAGCTGTTATGTTTTATGTACATACATATATGTATGAACAGTTTCAAGTACATATACAAAATGTATGTATGATGTGTATATTACTGGTATGTTAGTGATATTGTAGTATGTAGTGAGGCTCAAGTTTTGCTGTTTTCCAGACCTGCAAAGCTTGACATCCTGGAGGAGGAGGCGTGGCGCTCGCGCGAACACAAACGTCGCAGTGCCGGAACCAGTTTGTGGCACTCGACAGACAATGCGTCTCAAGTGATTACCACTGTGGAAACTGGCTGGTAAGTGCAAAGTTGTTGTTGTGTGTGTACTCAACTGCAAAGTGCTCCAATGGTTGTGATCATTTATGTTGTCATTCAAATTTGATTCAGGGCAAAGCAGTATAAAATTGCAACATTGCATAAGTAGTTAATAAGTAATTTTGTATATCAAATATTAAATTTTGTCGTCAGGTAGGTGTGCTCTCGTCTAGCATGTCCAGTATATTGTGACAACCATCCTTACTCATCTGCTCAAAATTAAAAAAAAAAAAAAAATCCTATATAATACAGCAATCTCTCGATTTTGTGAAATGACCATTTCCTGGGTCCCTTGTGATTTCACAAAATCGAGAGTTAACTGTACTTGTATGTTCCTCACAAGCACTTGTGCTAAAATGAAATTAATATGGTTGTGTATTTCAGTGTATGTTATCCATACAGAGAAATAGAGAGAGAACATAAATGCTAAAGATGACAGCTGGTCCGGCACTCTAACGCCTACTTGCTGACAAATACAACATTTGCGTTTCATATGAAAACAAACAAACAATCAACTCTTTATGAAGAGTTGCGATTTGGTTTGCTTTGCCCTGGAGCAAAATTTGAATGCTAAAATATGTTATCACAATCATGAATACCAGTGACCATAGTTTTGGGCAGGTCTCAATTTTTGGAAACAGTAAATGCTCACATACACAAACACACACATACTCACACAAAGTGTGATTCTTATTTTCAAATTGAATTTACAAAGTGATAAAGTTCTTCATCAATGTATAAAATATAGCATATTTAGGTATGGTTTAACTCCTTCATTTATTTTTGTGCATTTGTCATTGTTAGGATAAAAGAAGGAAAAGAAACCATCAAAATAAAATAAAAGTACTGTAAAGGACGTAAGAGACCAGCAAGGTTCTAGCACCATAATTAACTTAAAGCATACCTAACTTATCTTAAACATAATTAAGATAATTAACTATAAAGATAGGTTAACATATTAAAAAGTCTCGTTGCTAACTAGATTTTGCAATCATAATGGACATATCTTATGCATGATATTTCTCTTTCCTTTCCATTTAATTTGTTGTTTAACATCTTGCCGTTGTGTCGTCTCACACAATATTGCGCTTCTTTAACATTGCTTGGTGACCAACTTATGAAAATACTGCTCAATTACTGACAAACTTTGAAGTATGTACATGAGTTTATTTATTATTAGTTTCAATTTGTTTTTAGTGCTCATTTGATGCCTGATTGATTACCAACGTGCAGTATTTTTACTTAAAGATATCATTGATTATGAGTACTGATAAGATAAGGAATGAAAACTGTGATTAAAGTAAATACGTAGTAACCATCCATTGCTACACTAGGGGTTGCAAGTCTGCTGGGCACCCACTTCCTTCCTGATTGCTAACTCTTAAGCTGTTCTTTACCAACCTTAAAGTAGGAATATGCATTACTGCCTGGCTTGAGTTGCAAGTTGTGACTGGATTCTTGTTATTGTAACTTTTGCATGTTGGCAGTGAATCACTTTCTTGTTATGATTTGGCATGTTGGCAGTGAATCTCTGTTTGTTTTTACCTCAAATGTAACCACAAAAGTAGTGTTGTCTTTGTCTACAAGTGTAAACTTGGGTATTGAAGGTAAAGTTTAGCTTGTCCCTCTCAACATATCAACACTGGTGTTAATTCGATGCTCGACATTTGTGTTTTGCACTAACATTCTACAATTACCTGAAAAACGTATGAAAAAATGTAAATGAAATTGCACCAAAATAATATATCTGAAAAAGCTTCTAGCTTTTAATTTTTAAAACAGCCCAGATAGAAGCCCCAAAACAAAACAATGCTATATTTTTTCTATTGCTTTTAATCTATTGCAAGCCCCCCCCCCCCCCCCCCCCTCCTTTTTATTTAATGTCAATGTGAGCTTTAAGTATATTGGTTTGCATTTGTCTAATATGCTTTGCCACATGTCACAATTGGATCCAGGGATGTGACATTTCACCCACTCTGCTCCACCCCCCTTCAAACAAAAAAGTACTTCTATGACAGGAAAATGGATGGTACTGTAGCTTTGATTGAATGATTGTAGATTTTTACAGAGCCATTAATGTTGCTAATAACGAGTACAGCATACAATTAGGTTCATTATACCATTTAGCAGACATTACTTATTTATTTATTTTATTCAACTCATATAGAAAACAATACATACATTGTAGGTTGAGTATCTGAAATTACATACTTGTTGAGGCATTCCTTTACATTTCTTTTAAAATTGGTCTAAAAGAAATTAATGTAAATTTTAGCAATAAAGATGCTAGATTTGCTCTAGTACCATGTTTGTATGTTTGCTGGTGTAAACACAATCAAATATTGGGATGTGAAATTGCCAATTTTTGTTATTTGCTTCTTAGCCAAAAGTGTGTGTTTGTGTTGGATGGCCGTGTGTTGCATTAGTTGTGTGTGTGGCATTAGCTTTGTGTCCAGGAAGTCAGAGTGTGTGCTGGTGTGTGTGTGTGGCATTAGCTTTGTGTCCAGGAAGTCAGAGTGTGTGCTTGTGTGTGTGTGTGTGGCATTAGCTTTGTGCCCAGGAAGTCAGAGTGTGTGCTGGTGTGTGTGTGTGGCATTAGCTTTGTGTCCAGGAAGTCAGAGTGTGTGCTGGTGTGTGTGTGTGGCATTAGCTTTGTGTCCAGGAAGTCAGAGTGTGTGCTGGTGTATGTGTGTGGCATTAGCTTTGTGTCCAGGAAGTCAGAGTGTGTGCTTGTGTGTGTGTGTGTGTGGCATTAGCTTTGTGTCCAGGAAGTCAGAGTGTGTGCTGGTGTGTGTGTGTGTGGCATTAGCTTTGTGTCCAGGAAGTCAGAGTGTGTGCTTGTGTGTGTGTGTGGCATTAGCTTTGTGTCCAGGAAGTCAGAGTGCGTGCTGGTGTGTGTGGCATTAGCTTTGTGTCCAGGAAGTCAAAGTGTGTGCTTGTGTGTGTTGCAGTGGTGTAGCACAATGTGATGACATGATGGTGTGCAGTGGGGGGTGGGCCACAAGAGGAGGCCCCAACCCTGGCAGTCACCCGTGCTGTGCTGCAAACCCTTGTACTGGGTGTCGACCAGTCCCCACCACCCCGGGAATGATGCATAAGAAGGGGTCAGGGAGCCGCTCAGGCAGTGACATGCTCAAGAGATTTCGGGTGCAGACCGCGTAAGTGTACACACTTGCAATTTTGTATGTTTTAAGCCCTGGGACCCTTGACCTTGTCATGTTGCTTCAACTTGTCACTTAAGCACAATCACCTGCAACATAAAGGTAACTTATGAGTAGAATGAAGGACAGCCTTGATATTTGCATACTTTGAGTTGGATTTAAAATTAAAAATAGAAAATAGTGGGAGAGAGATTAGAGCACACAGTGAAGTGAAAATTGATAAAACACAAAAATTATGTAATTTATATACGTTTTTGAGACATGGGATCAAATGTTCTAGCATAGATAGACGAGTGCTACATATTTTTATATGAAATATATTGAAAGAAAAGGATAGTAGAAACCAGCCCTGTCCTTACCATAGTGAAGAGAGTCCCATAGTTTGGTGAAAATCTTGCTAGCACAGAGATATCAGATATAGTGAAAGTGTTAGTTTTTTATATCTGTGCTAGCAAGATTTGTCTCTCTTCACTATGGTAAGAGCAGTGCTGCTTTCTCCCAGCAATTTCCTTCAAATTTATCGTACGACAACTGTGGTGGTTTATTTTCCTTAATATATCTTAAAGATATTGAAAATAATTAAAATATGTAGCACTCATCCATTTGGTCCCAATTAACTATATAAATTAGACAATCTTGGGTTTTATTAATTTTCACTTCAACATTTCTCTCCAACTATTTTTTATTATTCATTTTATTTTTAATTTTGTATCATATCATGATTTGTATTGTTGCAATATTGGACAATATAATATTTTCAGTGTTGTAGGCGATTCATTTTTTTTTTTTTTTTTTTTTTTTTTCCCCAATCAAGATCACAAAAGTATGATCAGATCAGATCTTCAACTGTTTGATCTGACAATAAATCTCACTTGTTTCTATTGTAATATATTTGCTTAAAATAATGTAAAGTTAAAAAAAAAACTGCTTTTTTAAAAATATTATTTCTTTTGTAGTTTTTAATACAAAAAATTACTATTCAATCAACTTCTCTCTCTCTCTCTCTCTCTCTCTCTACCATATTGTATATCAACTTTCAAAGTTTTGAAATAATGATTGATCAATAATTTAATCGATCCTGAGTCTAAAAGTAATTAGAGACCAATAAAAATAATAATAATAAAAAAAAAAGAACACAATGAGATGATTGATGAGTTTAAATGATGTTGATCTGCTTTAAATTTGTCTGTAAAATGTGGCTCACTACAACACTGAGTCTTAAGCAGCACAGGTGATCCTCAGGTAAATAGTAGAAGTAGGTGCACATGCAACATTGTCTGCTTATTCACATTTGATGCACAATTTGTAACACTGAAATGTTAATTGCATTGCCTTGAGGAAATAACTGCATTCGAGAAAGTCCCCTCAAAAATACACAAAATTTCTACGAGACAATGGAATAAAGATTTTAGTACTCACTATAATCATATAATGTTGCTTGTTACCAATCATTTTAAACTTATTATTTAGTGAGTAAGCCCCCTTCCCCAATGTGTGGGTTGTTAATATATGTGTAATGTTGTCCACTGAGGGTTGGGGCTGGCTGCAGCTGCATTGTTGGAACACAGAATGTTTGAGCCAGGGTTTGTTCTGACATGTGCTGCCTCCCTGGGCCTTGGTGGACTGGCTTAGCTTTAGTTTGACTAGTTTGGCTTTTTGTTTCATGACAGTAGCAGCACTTCCTCGTCGCTAGTATACCTCAATCACACGAGGTACGTTGCTTCTATCACATCTCTAATACTGGGTGCACACTTGTAGTTTGTACAAACATACATCATTGGGATTTTATATAAATCCATGATTGGAAAGGACAGACACCAGCATGGGCCTTAACATAATAAAGATATGTCGTGTAGCAGGGACAAATCTTGCCAACATGCTTTCTTTATATAAACAGTCAATTTTAGCTTCTGTCTTGCATATTTTTATATATATTTATTTAGTCTTTTTTTTAAAGACTGAAGAAGTGTTAAGTCTAAGGCAAAAGATATCCCTTGTATTTGACTGGTAGCCAAATTGTACTCCTGCTATAGGACATTTCTTTGGAATATAAGACACATATTTAAAACTACATGTTACATAGCAGTTGAAAGAAACTAGAGGAAATTACTGCGTCTTAGAATGTCGCAAGTTATTAAACTTGGCTTACAATATTTTTGTTCACAAATTGAAACATGTGCATACATTTTTGGCAAACAGAAATGAGGAGTTAATGGTAGGTCACCTGGGTATTACCTAGATGAACAGGTAATCCATAAGGAAGGATCGTACCCTAAACAGGAAACAGCTGATTGGCAACAAATGTTTTCAAGTCACACTTTACGTTTATTTGTACCATCTATTAAGTGATAGCATACATTTTTATATTTGGCACAAGTTATAAAAGTAAAACTGTTAAAAACAACAACAAATAAATAAATAAATAATGAGAAAATGTAAACGACTTCCAAGTGTTTGTTGCTAAATTGGCCCATCAAACAATAAAATTATTAAAAAAAAAAAAAAAAAGGAAGAAAATGCTTTCCTAGTATATATAGGTATTATTATATTTTGATTGGGAAATCTCAAAAAAATGTGTGTATGACTGTAAAACATAAAATAATTATTTGAAGTTTGTAATATAATAACAAGATAGGGGCACCAAGTTGCTCCAATGTTAAGCTCAACACAGTTGTGATTGGTTTATTTGGATGACGTGGCCTTCAACTTGGACACTGATTGGCTTATCTTGTAATGTTGATATGTATGTGAGCTAACTATAGACTGTCTCAATTTGCATGGGTACTTACAGCTCTAGTATTGCAAGGCTTCAAACATTTGATAAACATAACGAAGGTGCTCCGCTATAATATCCTAAGTCCACTTGACCTTGAAAATTAAAAAATCATCGGATCGACCCCAAATTTTGGATTTATCCATTTCAAGTCATTTGCAGCAAAAAAAACATTTTTCAAGGTCAAATGGACTTACGGCATTATAGCAGAGCACCCTCGATAATTCACTGGTGCTTTGGATTACCTGGTCATCTACATACCTTAGCAATTAGCTTAAGGGGAGGCTAAAGACAGGAAAATATGTTTGATTTATTCCAGTAAATATAAAAAAATAAATTTTCAAAACAAATTTGAAACTAGCATAATTGGTAAAAGCTCGACTGGCATTGGTTCTTAAATTTATGATATTTGAGGTCTACATTTTTTAGTACTCCTTTCATTATAACTCTCGTGGTATATATATATATATTTTTTATTATTATTATTATTTTTTTAGTTTCTATCAGTTTAGCTAAATGCCCTGGAGATGTATTATTATGTATATATAATTAAAAAAACATTGCCACAGTACAAATTTACCTAAGTATAGCCTAATTAGGTTTGGTAGAGCTTTCGAGAAAGTTGTTAATTCATCTGGGGATGCTCAATTTTGTCATCTCTTAAATTTTACTTTTTATTTATTGATTTGGTTATGATATAAAACAAAGGGAAACCAGTGCTGGCATAGTGAAGGAAGTCCCATAGCTAGGTGAAACCAGTGCTGGCATAGTGAAGGAAGTCCCATAGCTAGGTGAAACCAGTGCTGGCATAGTGAAGGAAGTCCCATAGCTAGGTGAAACCAGTGCTGGCATAGTGAAGGAAGTCCCATAGCTAGGTGAAACCAGTGCTGGCATAGTGAAGGAAGTCCCATAGCTAGGTGAAACCAGTGCTGGCATAGTGAAGGAAGTCCCATAGCTAGGTGAAATGGTGCTGGCATAGTGAAGGAAGTCCCATAGCTAGGTGAAACCAGTACTGGCATAGTGAAGGAAGTTCCATAGCTAGGTGAAACCAGTGCTGGCATAGTGAAGGAAGTCCCATAGCTAGGTGAAATCAGTGCTGGCATAGTGAAGGAAGTCCCATAGCTAGGTGAAACCAGTGCTGGCATAGTGAAGGAAGTCCCATAGCTAGGTGAAATGGTGCTGGCACACAGATCAAAAATACTAACACATGGAAATATTACTGGTGAAGGCAAACTCACTCCATCTCTCTTGGAGTTTAGTGCCAAAAGCTATCCAATATAATATATATATTTTTAATCTGTGCTAGCAAGATTTTTGTCAAAACTATAGGACTCTGCACGATGGTACGGCCAGCACTGGTTTCCTCTATCCCTTTCTTTTATATTATCAACTTAACCACAATGGTTCATTTTCCTTAATTTTGCATTTTTATTTTATATATTATATATTCGTATTAGGAAAAAACCATCGCGGTTAGTATTAATAAGTTTAAAAAAATATTTAGAAAATAGTTGGTAGAGATTAGAGCACGTTGAATTGAAAATTAATAAAACGCGAAAATTCTCTAATTTAAATAGTAAATTGGGACTAGGGATCAAATATTCTAGCTTTAGCTAGTTAAAAAGTAGACGTTAAAGGGATGGAGGTATAGTGTCAAAATAAAAACAATGTGCCTAGCATCTCACGTTCTCACACTACGTCAAAGACACAACATTATAAAACAGCATCAGACTTACTCTTTGCCTTAGACCGGTTTCGTCCTTTACCTAGGACTCATCAGTAAGGCTCGGCAGAGAGCTCTGTACAGCTAGAGATGGCTCACACCACATCTGCTAACTGACTGAGCTGAGGAAGCAAGTGGCAGTCGCGTTTATATACGCGATGCCCCCGCAGCTGCACGCGCTGATTGGTTAAAATCGCGCGCGCAAACTCGGCTTGCTGTTTAAAACCTCTCATCCTCACACTGTAATATAAAATCGTGTCTAAGAGGGGTGTAAGACAGGCAGCCAGCAAGCAATAGTGTCCTCCCTCACTTCCCAGAGTTCCCCAACTCTAGAAAGATCGCGAGAACACTACGCCTACCGACTGCACAGTATTGTGATTCACGCTAGTTACATCGCTTTATATGTTGACACTGGGGTAGGAAAAGCAAAAAGGAGATAGAGTAGGAGAGATAGAATAAATATTATGCGCTTTGGCATATATAGTTTAATTAATTTAGTACGTGCTCTTATTGACGTTGGCAAGTAAAAGGGCCGAATAAAATAAAAATGAAAGAATATTATTTACAAAAGCTTAAAATTAAAACAAAAAGATCGACTTGGCGATAATATGCGTATTAGGAAAAAACCATCGCGGTTAGTATTAATAAGTTTAAAAAAATATTTAGAAAATAGTTGGTAGAGATTAGAGCACGTTGAATTGAAAATTAATAAAACGCGAAAATTCTCTAATTTAAATAGTAAATTGGGACTAGGGATCAAATATTCTAGCTTTAGCTAGTTAAAAAGTAGACGTTAAAGGGATGGAGGTATAGTGTCAAAATAAAAACAATGTGCCTAGCATCTCACGTTCTCACACTACGTCAAAGACACAACATTATAAAACAGCATCAGACTTACTCTTTGCCTTAGACCGGTTTCGTCCTTTACCTAGGACTCATCAGTAAGGCTCGGCAGAGAGCTCTGTACAGCTAGAGATGGCTCACACCACATCTGCTAACTGACTGAGCTGAGGAAGCAAGTGGCAGTCGCGTTTATATACGCGATGCCCCCGCAGCTGCACGCGCTGATTGGTTAAAATCGCGCGCGCAAACTCGGCTTGCTGTTTAAAACCTCTCATCCTCACACTGTAATATAAAATCGTGTCTAAGAGGGGTGTAAGACAGGCAGCCAGCAAGCAATAGTGTCCTCCCTCACTTCCCAGAGTTCCCCAACTCTAGAAAGATCGCGAGAACACTACGCCTACCGACTGCACAGTATCGTGATTCACGCTAGTTACATCGCTTTATATGTTGACACTGGGGTAGGAAAAGCAAAAAGGAGATAGAGTAGGAGAGATAGAATAAATATTATGCGCTTTGGCATATATAGTTTAATTAATTTAGTACGTGCTCTTATTGACGTTGGCAAGTAAAAGGGCCGAATAAAATAAAAATGAAAGAATATTATTTACAAAAGCTTAAAATTAAAACAAAAAGATCGACTTGGCGATAATATGCGTATTAGGAAAAAACCATCGCGGTTAGTATTAATAAGTTTAAAAAAATATTTAGAAAATAGTTGGTAGAGATTAGAGCACGTTGAATTGAAAATTAATAAAACGCGAAAATTCTCTAATTTAAATAGTAAATTGGGACTAGGGATCAAATATTCTAGCTTTAGCTTGCTGGCTGCCTGTCTTACACCCCTCTTAGACACGATTTTATATTACAGTGTGAGGATGAGAGGTTTTAAACAGCAAGCCGAGTTTGCGCGCGCGATTTTAACCAATCAGCGCGTGCAGCTGCGGGGGCATCGCGTATATAAACGCGACTGCCACTTGCTTCCTCAGCTCAGTCAGTTAGCAGATGTGGTGTGAGCCATCTCTAGCTGTACAGAGCTCTCTGCCGAGCCTTACTGATGAGTCCTAGGTAAAGGACGAAACCGGTCTAAGGCAAAGAGTAAGTCTGATGCTGTTTTATAATGTTGTGTCTTTGACGTAGTGTGAGAACGTGAGATGCTAGGCACATTGTTTTTATTTTGACACTATACCTCCATCCCTTTAACGTCTACTTTTTAACTAGCTAAAGCTAGAATATTTGATCCCTAGTCCCAATTTACTATTTAAATTAGAGAATTTTCGCGTTTTATTAATTTTCAATTCAACGTGCTCTAATCTCTACCAACTATTTTCTAAATATTTTTTTAAACTTATTAATACTAACCGCGATGGTTTTTTCCTAATACGCATATTATCGCCAAGTCGATCTTTTTGTTTTAATTTTAAGCTTTTGTAAATAATATTCTTTCATTTTTATTTTATTCGGCCCTTTTACTTGCCAACGTCAATAAGAGCACGTACTAAATTAATTAAACTATATATGCCAAAGCGCATAATATTTATTCTATCTCTCCTACTCTATCTCCTTTTTGCTTTTCCTACCCCAGTGTCAACATATAAAGCGATGTAACTAGCGTGAATCACGATACTGTGCAGTCGGTAGGCGTAGTGTTCTCGCGATCTTTCTAGAGTTGGGGAACTCTGGGAAGTGAGGGAGGACACTATTGCTTGCTGGCTGCCTGTCTTACACCCCTCTTAGACACGATTTTATATTACAGTGTGAGGATGAGAGGTTTTAAACAGCAAGCCGAGTTTGCGCGCGCGATTTTAACCAATCAGCGCGTGCAGCTGCGGGGGCATCGCGTATATAAACGCGACTGCCACTTGCTTCCTCAGCTCAGTCAGTTAGCAGATGTGGTGTGAGCCATCTCTAGCTGTACAGAGCTCTCTGCCGAGCCTTACTGATGAGTCCTAGGTAAAGGACGAAACCGGTCTAAGGCAAAGAGTAAGTCTGATGCTGTTTTATAATGTTGTGTCTTTGACGTAGTGTGAGAACGTGAGATGCTAGGCACATTGTTTTTATTTTGACACTATACCTCCATCCCTTTAACGTCTACTTTTTAACTAGCTAAAGCTAGAATATTTGATCCCTAGTCCCAATTTACTATTTAAATTAGAGAATTTTCGCGTTTTATTAATTTTCAATTCAACGTGCTCTAATCTCTACCAACTATTTTCTAAATATTTTTTTAAACTTATTAATATATTATATATTAATGATTATTTTATTATTAGTATTTATAGTATATGGTTTACATTACTGTGTCTTGCATAGTGTGGGAGAAATTGTAGTTTGTAGTGACTATGCATGTGCCTCTACCACGTGCACTAAGGTAAGATATGGAACAAATATTGACACATTTTCTTGACGAGGACTAAATGTTACAGTAGTTCAAGTTGTACACTTGAGCCATGCAGTTTTGCAAAAATAAACAAATGACTTTAATTGTGATGTTGATGACAATATGATAATTAATTTTAAAGCCATGGTAATCTTATTTTATTTTTATTTTTTTATCATTTATAATATCAGAATTAACTGAATTCATAAGTGGCATGACCATGAACATGAACATAAGTTAAACATGAACACGTTGATTTTGTATGAATTTTCATTTTGATGGTTCAGTTTTCACCTATCTGACGTCACAATATTCTGGGACTATGATTGGCCAATGGGTTGGGGGGTGGGGGGGGGTCCAGCTTAGTTTTTGCTCCCTTCCCTGTATCTCTTTAGCGAATCAGAGGCCCAGAATATCATGACGTCAGATAGGTGAAAACTCGACCGTCAAAATAAAAATTTATAGAAAATCATCTTTTACATGCCTAATTGATGGATAATAAGAAAGGTTAATTATTGTTCTTATGTTATAAATGATGCAAAATCGTTTATTATGGCTTTAAGTTAGTTTTGGTCTGATTCTCAAGATAACTGCTCAGCAATCTTGATAAGCACTAATTGCAAAAGTAAATTGGGTTGGTTTTTATTGGACTGATTGGTAGCGTGTTTAATTAGGTTATTCCATGACACTTCTTATTAAATGCACAAAAACGATTGGATGTTTGTTCTCTACCTGATCACATTTCTTTACATTTTTAAAGTTTAGCTTCCTCCAAACTTGCTACAGTTTAAAGATTCTTCTACCAATGATAAAACAATATCAGTAGAAGTGGAAAAATAATGATAAAAAGCAGAACGAGCATAACGTTTCCAATTGTAATTAAATTTGTGTTAACTTTTGATTATAAATGTATACTTTAAATTTATTACCAGGTTTACTCCTTGTGGACTTATTGTGGGTCCTTGTGCAATTATTGATCAAAAACTCACTTTTTGTCATGAATTACACAAGTTAGATGAAAATTAAACTTGTTTCTTGCAAATGATTTGTAATAAGTAACCACAAAACTTTAGTTTCCTTGTATCTTTCTTACAAATATATTATTTGGAATAAACAAACTGGTGCACATTTTGGATTCAGTTGTGTATTGATTTATTTGTTAATTTTGGTGTTTGAATCGTCTGCTTTTGCTATCTTTTATTTGTCTGTAAATGTATATTAATTAAATAGTCCATTTTTGTGCATAAAAAAATAATACTTTGGATTGGATATAAAAATTAGATTGGTGTATTTTGCTGCATGTGGTGTGGATACAGTTGAGTGTACCCTGAGTTGGTGTTGGTTGTGTTGCAGCAAGCTGGGAGAGTGACACGTGGTGTATTTGTGTTCCAGGTACGAACTGTCACAAGACCTCTTAGAAAAGCAGGTGGAGATGCTGGAAAGAAAGTATGGCGGTGCTAAAGCTCGTCGTGCCGCATTGATTATTCAAAGAGCATTTCGACGTTATAAACTGTTAAATAAATTTGCTGCAATCACGGCTATGGCAAAAGCAGAGAAGCGTTTGAGCAGACGCTTTCAAGTGACTGTTGATATGGGCTCTGGAAACGGTAACCCAGGCTCTCCTATAGATTGGTCACCATCTCATCATAATTATCAAATTAGCCCATGCTTGCAAGGCTTGACAAGCACTCCTCAGCAGCATCCAGCGTACTCGCAGTCGCAGTCTCAATATCATCAGCAACATTCCTCACAGCACCTACCTTGTGAGCAATGTGGTATGGGCTTTGATCCAGAAGTAGTGATAAGAAACAACTTTGCTGCTCTATATCGAGAACTACGAGAGAACTGTGATGAGCGTCCTCCTAGACCTGTCAGGTCGATGTCGATGAGAGAGCGTAGAGGGACAACTTCCAGCGTAGTCTCACCCAGTAACCCTGCTTGTTGTCGGAGTGGTCAAGTCGATGTTGTGCAACCTCCACAGCCTGTACAGCATCCGCCTCTGCCGCGTAGTCAGTCCGCGGGCGTCACTCACCAGCCCACTCTGCAAGCTAGCGAGGCTGAGTTGGCAGACAGAGAAATGCCCTCATACAGTCAATTTGAGGAGTATTGCATGTACTACACTGCCACAGCTCTCGCTCCGTGCCCACACCATTCCCAACAAGTGTATACAGAGTCTACTTGTGCTTCGGCTAACCACTATTACACCACCAAAGAAATGCTTTCAGATGACGATAATGTACAAAGTAATGGCAACCTTAGTCGAGAATCCGCTGTGAGACGCAGCATTGCTACGTCACCTCCATCAGCTTGTCACAACATGCAGTGGCCGAGAAAGGAAGGCACTCCTCCACACTCCAACAGGTCGAGCTCCATGTCAGCTGCTTCAGGTGCCTTGTCTACGTCAGGAGAGTGGGG
The DNA here is from genome assembly GCA_949318235.1 of Ecdyonurus torrentis. Classification (NCBI taxonomy): domain Eukaryota; kingdom Metazoa; phylum Arthropoda; class Insecta; order Ephemeroptera; family Heptageniidae; genus Ecdyonurus; species Ecdyonurus torrentis. The sequence continues at coordinate 59,631,781 of OX439127.1, forward strand.
ACCTCAGGGCAATAAAAAAGTGCCACCAGAAGTTCCCAAGCGCACTACCTCAATCTTGTCTAGGTCTCGCTCCACTGCCAGCCCAGGAAGTGCAGCTGCAACCCCTGGCCACTGCAGGGGCAACTCGCTGCTCAACGGCAGTGTTACCATCAGCTCAGTTGACACTGCAAGTCTTTCCAGCAGTGACAGCAGCCTCTCACTCTCCATTGACAGATCAGAAGCCATAGACGTGCACAGAGACTCACCAATGTGGAAAAGAAAAGGACAGGTGAGATGATTTTTTAGTTGAGCAATGTGTGTAACAAACAAAGTAGTTTGACCAAGGATTGTCGTCGATTTTGCTGAAGAGAATATTATGTTGTCAGACATGGTTAACAAATTTTTAGTTTAAAGTGAAGGTCTTTTTTTTTTTTTTTTTTTTTTTTTTTTTTACTTTACTTTTTAAGAAAGTCCCCAACACGAGAAACAGACAACATTCAAGTAGTCAAATATAAGTGATGTTACAACTGCATTGCTTAAATTATTTATAACAATTACTGTGTGTTCCATCACTTTCATCTGACCAATTTATCAAGGCCTGTTTTCTGTATTGGTTACTTTTTCTAAAAAGTCCTGAGCAAATGTAAGTTTTTGACCAAATGGTTTGTTTTTATACCACCTCCTACATCAAAATGAAAGGGGATCCACATAAATACTGACTACCAGTAACGTCATGTGTCGTGTGATCCACATAAATACTGACTACCAGTAACGTCATGTGTCGTGTGATCCACATAAATACTGACTACCAGTAATATCGTGTGATCCACATAAATACTGACTACCAGTAACGTCATGTGTCGTGTGATCCACATAAATACTGACTACCAGTAATATCGTGTGATCCACATAAATACTGACTACCAGTAATATCGTGTGATCCACATAAATACTGACTACCAGTAATATCGTGTGATCCACATAAATACTGACTACCAGTAATATCGTGTGATCCACATAAATACTGACTACCAGTAATATCGTGTGATCCACATAAATACTGACTACCAGTAATATCGTGTGATCCACATAAATACTGACTACCAGTAATATCGTGTGATCCACATAAATACTGACTACCAGTAATATCGTGTGATCCACATAAATACTGACTACCAGTAATGTCGTGTGATCCACATAAATACTGACTACCAGTAATATCGTGTGATCCACATAAATACTGACTACCAGTAATATCGTGTGATCCACATAAATACTGACTACCAGTAATATCATGTGATCCACATAAATACTGACTACCAGTAATATCGTGTGATCCACATAAATACTGACTACCAGTAATATCGTGTGATCCACATAAATACTGACTACCAGTAATGTCGTGTGATCCACATAAATACTGACTACCAGTAATATCGTGTGATCCACATAAATACTGACTACCAGTAATATCGTGTGATCCACATAAATACTGACTACCAGTAACGTCATGTGTTGTGTGATTTCAGATTATGTCTCCTGACGAGAATCAGCAAAGTTTAAAAGACGAAAATGGCAAGGAGAGTTCTGTCAATTCTAGTCTACCTTCACAACTCCCTCTTCGTCTAATGACTGATTCTCAACCCCCAATTTACAAGGTATGAATTGTCGTATTGTTGGTTATCATTTCACGTTTTTTGGATGTTAATTTTATGATCCATGAAAAGAGAAACAAATAAAAACAATAACAGACATTTTTGCTGATATTTTTGTTTCCATTGTGACTAGGTGTCCGAGACTGTGAGGAAGAGGCAGTACAGAGTGGGTCTCAATCTCTTCAATAAAAAGCCAGAGCGAGGTATTACTCACCTCATAAGAAGGGGATTTCTGGAAAATTCTCCTCAGGGTGTGGCCCGCTTCCTCATCACTCGCAAAGGACTGAGCAAGCAAATGATTGGTGAATACTTGGGAACTCTACAGAATCCCTTCAACATGGCTGTTTTAGAGTGAGTTGATTTATGTCATGTGTGTTTGTTGTTTTGCTAATAACTTGTTTGTTCACAGATGTTTTGCTCAGGAATTAGATATTTCAGGAATGCACATAGATGTGGCCCTTCGTAAATTTCAAACCTACTTCCGTATGCCTGGTGAAGCTCAAAAGATTGAACGTCTAATGGAAATCTTTGGTCAGAGATATTGCCAATGTAATTCAGAACTAGTATCAAGCTTCCGTAGTGCAGATACAGTGTTTGTCTTGGCATTTGCTATAATCATGCTGAACACCGACTTGCACACACCTAACCTCAAGCCTGAGAGACGAATGAAGTTAGAGGATTTCGTTAAAAATCTGCGAGGTATGTAGTAGCTGTCACTTAACATATTGCGCTCGCCTACATTATGTGTACATTATCTTGTGTTACAGGCATTGACGACAGTGCTGACATCGATAGAGAAGTGTTAGTGGGTATCTATGAACGTGTCAAAAACAGCGAGTTTAAGCCTGGCTCTGATCATGTCACTCAAGTCATGAAAGTGCAGTCTACAATTGGTGGCAAGAAGCCAGTAAGTATTGCCAGTATTCCACCAGTTTACTTTATATGTTTTTCTATCAAATCTCATAGATTGTCTTGTGACTAATTGTTATGTTATTATTGATTTAATGATTAGTAATGTGGAATCAGGTGACACATTTGACCAATGTGTGAAAACAAAATGTAAAATGACAAAAATTTAGCTTTGTTAAACACTATCTAATTATGAATAAGTTTAAAAAAAAAATATTTAGAAAATAGTTGGTAGAGATTAGAGCAGGTGGAATTGAAAATTAATAAAACGCGAAAATTCTCTAATTTAAATAGTAAATTGGGACTAGGGATCAAATATTCTAGCTTGAGCTAGTTAAAAAGTAGACGTTAAAGGGATGGAGGTATAGTGTCAAAATAAAATACGATGTGCCTAGCATCTCACGTTCTCACACTACGTCAAAGACACAACATTATAAAACAGCATCAGACTTACTCTTTGCCTTAGACCGGTTTCGTCCTTTACCTAGGACTCATCAGTAAGGCTCGGCAGAGAGCTCTGTACAGCTAGAGATGGCTCACACCACATCTGCTAACTGACTGAGCTGAGGAAGCAAGTGGCAGTCGCGTTTTTATACGCGATGCCCCCGCAGCTGCACGCGCTGATTGGTTAAAATCGCGCGCGCAAACTCGGCTTGCTGTTTAAAACCTCTCATCCTCACACTGTAATATAAAATCGTGTCTAAGAGGGGTGTAAGACAGGCAGCCAGCAAGCAATATGTGTCCTCCCTCACTTCCCAGAGTTCCCCAACTCTAGAAAGATCGCGAGAGCACTACGCCTACCGACTGCACAGTATCGTGATTCACGCTAGTTACATCGCTTTATATGTTGACACTGGGGTAGGAAAAGCAAAAGATGATAGAGTAGGAGAGATAGAATGAGTCCTAGGTAAAGGACGAAACCGGTCTAAGGCAAAGAGTAAGTCTGATGCTGTTTTATAATGTTGTGTCTTTGACGTAGTGTGAGAACGTGAGATGCTAGGCACATCGTATTTTATTTTGACACTATACCTCCATCCCTTTAACGTCTACTTTTTAACTAGCTCAAGCTAGAATATTTGATCCCTAGTCCCAATTTACTATTTAAATTAGAGAATTTTCGCGTTTTATTAATTTTTAATTCCACGTGCTCTAATCTCTACCAACTATTTTCTAAATATTTTTTTAAACTTATTAATACTAACCGCGAAGTTTTTTTCCTAATACACACACTATCTAATTATGATCCTTTAATTTATTCAATGTAGAACCTGGCCCTCCCTCATCGCCGTTTGGTTTGCTACTGCCGCCTCTATGAGATTCCCGACATTTACAAGAAAGAACGACCTGGGGTGCATCAGCGTGAAGTGTTTCTCTTCAACGATCTACTTGTCATCACCAAGATATTCAGCAAGAAGAAAAGTTCTGTCACATACTCATTTAGACAGAGTTTCACGTTGTGCGGAATGAATGTCGCCCCTTTTGAAACTCAATGTAAGTACTGCTAACATGCTTCCCATTTAGTGACACTTAAAAGTTTAATTTAATATAAATGCAATAAAATGTGTTATTAATTGAGTGTTGATTGTTAAGTAAGTGTTGAAATGTTGTATTGATTTATTAAACACAATGTGTGAACAACATACATCTAAACATTCAATAATTATCCAATTAATTATAAACATATAATAATATCCAATGTTGAAATGTTTTAGATTACCTCTATGGAATCAGACTGTCTCAGAGGATTGATGGCAAAGTCCTCGTCATGTTCAATGCTAGGAATGAACACGATCGTTGCAAGTTTGCGGAAGATTTGCGAGAATCCATTTGTGAAATGGATGAAATGGAGAGCATTCGTATTGAGGCCGAGCTGGAACGTCAGAAAAGTGGCCGTCGACGTGCAGTAGCTGAGAACCGTGACAGTGGAGTCGCTGATGTGGAAGTGGCGCTGTCTCCCACTGCTACCACTACAGCTGCCACATGTCCAGCGCTAGGCGTGGCCTCACATACACCAATACAAGCAAGCCCACAAGTGCCTCCTGCAGAAGCAACCTTGACGTTGGATAATGTTTGTGATCGAGTACATGAGAGAGAACGCCCCCCTAATGATGGCTTGAAGAGGTCTGCACTCAGCAACTCTTTGCTGGATATACATGATCAGTGTAGGTATCCTCATCACACCCACCTCAATTTATGATGGATTCAAGGTTTTGTGCTATTTGATTTTGTATCCTATCCATTCTTACTGTGAAAAACTACATTTGGTTATGTTGATTCCTGTGAAAACAAGTGAATCAAGTGTGAGCTTATTGTTGTATTTTAGTTGCAGGAGAGAAACCTCAGCGTCGAGGTAGTGTGGGCTCTCTGGATAGTGGCATGTCGATATCATTTCAGTCCACATCTGCTAGTACCGTGAGTCGTGACTCGTCTCCTCAGAACATCCAACCTTCACCTGCCGGAGCTAGCGGTGCTGCAAGTACAAGCAAGCACACTCCCTCGTCTAAAGCTCTCAGCCATCAGCAGTCTTTCCTTGGAGGTCTCTTCAGCAAACGAGATCGCAAAGCATCTCGTTCTGATGACGTCAATCCTTACAGTCGCAGTACGGAAGTGTAGCGCTAACCATGGCATTTCTTTTTTTCAAAGAAAAAACTTTTTATTCCAACGTAAATTATATTCAAATTAAATGTTAATAAATAACTTGTGTGTCAAGTCTAAATAAATAGACAATTGATTTGCATTCTTGTGAAATCCAACTTCACATTAATACTAACAATATTAATACAAGTAACATTTATGCTCCTAGCTTTTAATACATTAAATAAAGTTGATTAAATGGACATTTTACCAAAGAGTGGCCACTGGGACTTTCTCTTTCCTCAATGTTTGTGCTCTGTCGTTAAATAAAACTTGTTTCCAAAATAATTAAGACTGGATTTTTCTGGTATGAAGGGCCATCCCACATTTGCATGGCATTCATTTTGTAAAAAAGTGTTGTTAATTTGTGCATGTGAACCAAGTTAGTAAATTTGGTATATTTTCAAGTGGGAACTATTTGATCTGGTCATGTATTTTTTATTGCTAATAAGTGTAGCTGTTGCTTCAGTAAATAATATCTCACTAGTTTGTCTATTTGGATCAGATAGATTGGATTAAAATGATTGGTTTCTTGTAAACCAGTTAGCTAAAGTGATATATAATTAATTTTAACCAAGGGATGGCAACCAACTTTTGTTACTCTGGAAATGTAAGTAAGAAAGCAGTGCCATGTTTAGGAATGTTGTAGCAGGCTACTTTGGTGGAGCACTACCACTAAACTGTTATTCTGTTTTGTTTGTTTTGTTATATGTTAATATTTATTAATTCTTTCATTTGTTTTTGTCTTTGAGTACAACTACAAAATATCTTTGTTAATTTCTTGGTCTGCAAATTAAAAAAAAAAAAAAAAAAAAAAAAAAAAAAAAAAAGGTGTAAATGGAGGCTACATGTATTTTGTCCCTCATTCTATCTTATCTAATGAAACTTATTAACAAAAGATACTTGTCGTGATTGTGATGAATGAGCAGCCTCTTTAGTATTGTTGCATGATATTTTAGTATTTATGTCGAACTGTGATTTGTGACTTCCAAACCTGGAGCTGGCCAACGCCGGACATTTACTTTGGAAGTGCAGGACGCTGTTTAGCAAATATTTTACCTATCCCACTTTTTTCTCGTTATATTAACTTAATTTATATTTTATTTAATTATCCCTAATATTATCCTTGGACAATTATTTGCATGACTTTGTGTTCCTCTCTCTCATTTAGTCTCAAATTAGTCTTTATTTAATAAAAGTTGTTCACATAGGGTTTCATGTACTAATTGTAAGTATGTAGTGTGTGGAAAGTAAACTTGGAGTAAATGTGTTAGCTTGATCTGTTTTAGTTAAGAAGATATGTTATCTGTATTCCTAGTCAAACTACTCTTATTGCTTGTTTTTTTTTTTTTGTTTTTTTTTTTTTTTTTGTTGTTCTCCCTCCAAATATACAAAAAGTGTCATGTTGGGAAACAGTTGCCCACATTGCATGACCCAGCTGTCCATTACATAACTATGTATATCTCTAGTATTTATATGTTTACTTTGTACCATAAATAAGTTTTCCAATTCAATATTTGCAAGTAAATACAAAGAAGGTGTCCAACTTGACTTTTTGTTACTCCAGTGGTCTCTCTTTATTTGTCACCCCATCTTGTCAAGCTATGTATGTCTTTAACTTGTTAACACTACCTATGTAATATTTAGCACTTATAACATTGGAAACAAATAAAATTACAAATGTACCCCCTCCTCTCTTTTTCTCTCAAAAAGTGTTAATTCAAAGCTGTGGGTTACAAAAATTAATGTGCTGATTGAAAAAAAAAAAAAAACTAATAAAAATTATTGTTGTTAATTTCCAATTAAAATGTTGACTTTGTAATATTAATAACATTGTATAAATGCTAATGTCACATAATACAATACTAGCAGCAATATAAGAGTTTTAAGCCATTGTGCTGAAGCAGGCAACATCTTGGCCAACAGTAACTCGACTATAATTTGCATAGAAGTAAATGTATGATAACCAAGTCCTTGGAGTTAAAATGAAATAGAAAATAATATTAATAATAAAAAGTAAGAAATGATGATAATGAGTCTGTATACAAAAATCCAATTAATGCGGGTATAAAAATTTGTTTTCTTGTTCTTGTTTGTTCTATATATATTTCCCCTAATCAAGTACTGTATGAAATAGTTGTCAACATTAATTGAAAGCTATAACGTGAAACTTGGATTGATGTGATGTTTAATTGTTAGGCTCCATAACAAATGTCAAATTTGCATCAACAAAAAGCAACTTTACAAATATTTTTCCAATTTAACTAATTGTTGTTGAATTAAAGTTTCACAGAGTGTTGTGAAGAAAAGTGGCTACCACATTGACAATAATTAAGTAAAAAAACAGTGGATATTAGTTTGACATTTTATATGTTAATTATTTTTACAAAGGAATGAGTTCTCAAAAAGTTGCTAAGAATTGTCTGACAAAAAGAAATGTGTAGTTACCAAGAAATTAGCTTACAATTGGTATCTAAATTGTGCTACAACTAAACTCTTAATATCTGACTTGGTTCCTACTTTGTCATTGGTTTGAGTTATCCATGTTTTGTTGTACTTTTAATTGATGGCAGTCATATTTGTCACTTAAAGGAATCGTCCAGACCATACAACCTGCCTTTTTAATGTATTAAACACACAAAAGGATTTTCAAAACTACAATTATTTTGTCCGCTAACCTAATTTTGACGCCCTAAACGTATAATCAATATTTCAGCTTATGCAACCCGCACAATTTTTTCTATTGAATGTGAACGATCCTGACGTCAGAAATGTTGAAAATTAGTGCATTTTGCCTACTTAACAAACTTTTTCACGCTCTCTTGTGGGGTTACATTTGAGTAATAGTAAAAATTGAACATGCTTTTGGGTGTCCCATTTTGTGTTTGATGAATTAAAAGTGTATGTTGTTAGGCCTAAACGGTCACTTTAATTGTGGTTGCACAAAGAGGGAGTGCCACAAATTTCAACTCTTGCATGAAGATTGAAAACTTGTCACTTTTATTTCACTTCAATCCGAAGCAAGTTTTGCTTTGCTTTTACATTTCAGTAAAAACTGTATAGTCCATCAATATATGCCAAATATAAACAATCCATTATACATAATAGAAGGCTCTAAAATGTGTGACACCACTTGATGCATGCTCAGCTACAGCTGAAGTTTATGAGAAAGTCATTAGCTTGTTATAATCTCACTTGTGGATTTATATTTCAATTATTTACGTCACTTCTAGTTTGAGATTCCATTTTATTTATTTCACAAGAGTTGTAATTAAGAATGGTGAGTTGAGTAACATTTGTCAGTATTCAATTGAATCCTAAAAGTAAATGATCAACATTTAATCTTTTTTCTCTCTCTCTCTCTCTCTTAAACATGAGAGTTGCTCTTGATCATTCCGAGGCCAACTCTGCTGAGAACAGAAGTGAGTGGTAGAAAACTTCTGTCAATGATACTAATCAGTTTTTACAAAATAATTTATAAATATATATTTAGCAAATGAAATCCACACATATAAAATATGAAGTGATGGACTACCTATTTATTTGTTAACATACAATTTGATACATTCCGTTTTTGGTTGCCATGTTCATTTTTTGCTCAACTTTAAAGATTTCCAAGCCAGCATGTAGCCACATATTACCTGATAAACCACATAATGCAATAGCAAAATACATATATAATAGATACCTATATAAAAAGAGGGGCCAATTTTGAAAATATTAAACAAAAACAAAAAAAATTTATGAGCTACTTTATGAAACCCCCATTGTATTTGTCGCATGTCTTATAAAGATGAATAATAAAGGACTTGTATTTTTATGCTTCAAAACAATATAAAAAAAAGTGATAGTATGCTGGCCCACTTTGTATAACCAATATATAAAATATATCAGTGTGGCCAGTTATAAGTGAAACTTATCCAATATGTCAAAATACAACGAGTAAGCATAAGTTTGCAGCAAGTGCAGTGTTGTAGCTAGCTAGCTATACATGTATTCACCTAAGCCAGTGGCATTAAGCTTTGTCCCAAACAAAAGGAAATTGCTATTCCACATATATAGCTTAATTGTTTTTGCCATCCATATAGACAATAGAAAATGTGTACGTGCGTCCAAATGCAATCTGTTTGATTGTCACCTTAATTCTATTATATTTTGATGAAAACATATTTTAATTGAAATTGCATTTTGTACTCTGTTTTCATTCCTTTCTCTTATATAGCTGTTTTATTATGTCACCATCTTATATTATAAAATAATAAAAATTAATAATATATAATCAAATGTAGTGTTTTATTATTCTCACATAATGCACAATAAACCTCGCATATTTTTTACGCAGCTTCATCTGCAGTGAGCAAGTTCACATTGAAGTTATTTCATAATCATTGACAAAGAAGTGGCCACAGGGGGGGGGGGGGGGGGGGGGGGGCTGTATGATACATTTATGAAGAAATAAAAAAACTTAGTGCTATGTGCAAAATAAATTAATATTATAAAAATGTAATAACCACTTTTTACCTATTTATTTTAAGATTTATATCATAGAAAAAACATTTAGCATTCACTAAATTTATTTTCTATATATTTTGCAGCCTAAGTATAGGCTTGCAATTTATCATACATCATACGTAACATATCGCTCGATTTGCTTAACATTTTTGAGTACTTTTCTATATGAAATGTTTGAATTTATTGTCAAAATTTCTTTACTTTGTCTAAAAAAAAAAAAAAAAAAAAAAAAAAAAAAAAAAAAGTTAAATTATAAGTTTAATTTTTTGTTACAAACGTCAATTGAAATAATTGATGTGCTGCATATTGCGCGCATTTGCCCAACATTCTCTGAAAGTCGAAGCTTGTCTGTTTACTACTTTCAATATAACAAAGAAATGGATACAATTAACTGCGATTTTGTTTTCCTTAAATTAATTTTATTACTTTCATGCAGCTAATTAAATATATATATATATTTTTAATTTTATTGTTATTGTTATTTTACACCTCTCAGTACATAATTATAATGCAATAAAACTCATTAACTTTTCTGTCTCCTAGAATTCTACCTTATTTTGTGTAAATCTTTTATTTTGCAGGTGATTGTATTAGATTATATACATGCAAGTATATTATATAAAAGTTATAAATAAGCTCCCCATTTCATACGCATCTCTGAATAATGCAAGCAACAATTTTAGTTTATATGGAAAAATGGACAAAAATATTGCACACGAAAAACTTTTCTTTTTACAACTTGTGACATGATGCCTTTACTGCTTGACAAGATATATACTTACACACATTATATCATGATGCTATATTATATTATAGTCTTTTTGGGGTAAGCCAAAATACCATAGATGCAGTTTTTAGCCCGACCTATGTGTAATTGCTATGATCAATAATAATTCAATCCTTTTTTTATATATTAATCCTAGCCTCCATGTTTTTCCTTAAACTGATTTTATTTTAAATGTCAACTTTCAGTCAATTAATAAAAGCTCCCCCCGGACCCCCCCCCCCCTTTTTTTTTTTTTTTTTCTTGTCTACATACTCATCCATCACAGCAACAAAAGTTTGTAAAAATAGCAAATAAATAAAATTTCATTTACCAGACAATTTACAGGCTGAAATGTTGAGAGCTGTTTGCACAAACCAAACAGGCAAAATTAGTTTCATGATGGCCGGGATAATAGAGTTTAGACCTCTTAATATGGCAAATTTGCATGAGAAATGACAAGAGAAACCAGTGCTGGCCTTACCATAGTTAGGTGCAAATCTTGCTAGCACACAGATAGGAAGCACATAATATTGGATAGCTTTCAGCTATAAACTTCAAGAGAAAAGGAGTGTGTTTTGCCTTCATCATGTACCATTCGTAGTTTCTCTCTCTCTCTCTTTTATTTCTTTTTCTTTCAGTCTGCAAGGACTGACTAAAGGGCATAACACTCCTGATCTCTTGGAGTTTAGTGGCAAAGCTATCCATGTTAGATAATCATCAAACTTTACTATATGGTCTGGCAGCCTTCTCTATTTCAAATTTATACTTTATTGCTATAAAGGATATTTTCCTTAATAATTTCAACAAGGCGTGCAAATTGAGCAGTTGGCCAACTAGGTTTATATAGTACATACATACATATCATGACGCTATAAATCCCTTTCGGGGTAAGCCAACAACACAGCTCTTTTATCCTGACCCAGTGATAGACCTCCACAACTTCCTATCCTGACATACTTCAATTGCTTCCGCCAGTCTCATACCTTGTTTCATACATTTCCTTTTGCATTTCATACTGCGTACATTCTTATTTTTCTATATAGTTTATATAGTATAGAGAATAAAAACAACCCTATTGAATTTTAAACAACCTACCAAATGCCCATTGCATTAAAAAAAAATTGCCACAAGGTAATAGAAATTGACTTTGCTGGGAATCTTCTTGATGTATTGAATTCTTGATCGTACTTCCATGTTGAAACAAAATAAATGTGACCCACGTACCTCACATTGTCACAGCATCTTTGCACGCAACTACACAACAAACCTGCTGGTAGAGCACAGGTGCTACAATGCTCATTGCCACAATTAGCTAGATCTCTGCCCTCCTAGGATGTGACCCCAACTACACAACAACCCTGCTAACAATGCTCATTGCCACAATTAGATCTCTGCCCTCCTAGGATGTGGCCCCAACTACAGAACAACCCTGCTAACAGGTGCTAACAATGCTCATTGCCACAATTAGATGGTTCAAGCAAAGAAAACAATACGCTTCTGTTTATAAAGTTTTATTTTGTATAATATACTTTCAAGATTCCACATTATTGGAATGTACAGAGAAAAAACTGGCTGCAAGAAGGAATGTTAAGTTGTCTTAAAAAAGGAATGTAATGTCAACATGTTAATAATTTTGATAGATTAGAACCCAAAAAGTACTGGAAATACAAGTAGGAAATGTAGAAGTAAATTATGATCTTGGTCTCTCTTTCTTCTCTTTGTACAACGCCAAGAGGGACACGTTGGCTACTTTCACCACCTTGAAACGGACACCTGAAACAAACACACAATATCATTACTAACGAGCACTTCATCACAGAGCATACGTTGTCGTTTGTCACACTGAACAGTGCCTCACAACAGCTGTGAGGTTGTTAATCCACATTCTTCCAGCATGATATTGTTGGTATTGGTTGCAGCAGCAGTGCCAGCCGCTTGTATTAGCAAATGCAAACATTATCAAACATTAAGGACAGGGGGATAGCAACAGACGCAAGTAATAGCAAGACAAAATCTACTGTTGGAGACGAACAGCAAATAGAAATGTTTGTGACACGACATTGGCGTTGTCTCTTCTAGCAAGTGTGGTCTTCACTGTGTAACTGACCATTATTACAAGGTCGATGTTGGCTAACATTTTGTTAATTAATATCAACATGCAAGGCAAACAATATACTTTAATTTGACACAGCTCATAGTCCAGCGAAACAATTCACGCTTGTAAAATTCAAAGGAAATATAAGGTCAAGCTCACTTTCAACAATTAATAACACAACAACCCTTCCTTTATGTTCAGTTTCAATTTGAGTGTCTTCAAAACTGGAGTTTCACACTAATGAATGAGAAGAGGGGAAGGGAAGGGAAGAAACGTTTTTCCCCCCCTTCTTTTCTTTCTTTCCTCAATCCCCAATTGAATAATAGAAATTGGTTTATGAACAGCCAGTGTTAATGCACTTCATTTATGTAGGAAAATTTATTCTATTTGCTGTACTTTAAAAACACAAATCACAATGGGGAAAAAAAAAAAAAAAAAGTTTTCAATTAAATTAAGTTTAAAAAAAATAATAATAATAACGAAGTGTAGTGAAATTCAATGTTGTTGTGATCAATATGTGTATCTCGTTTTTTGTCACGCAAAGCAAAATGTCTATCTCGTTATTTGTCACGCGTAGCAATATGTGTATCTCGTTTTTTGTTACACGAAGTAATATGTGTAAGTCGAGCACCATCTACGTAATGTACGCAAATGACTTACACATTTTGCTTAGCTTGACAAAAAACGAGATACACATATTACTTGCAACAAAATCGAATTACATTTGAAGATATTTTTTTGCTTTCTTCCCCATGGCTACTGGACAAGTGCTATATTTTTTGTATTTAAAGCTGGAAAAAAACATGTTCTTTTTATTAGCTAAATCAATTAGTATTGTTATGAAAAATTTATATTCACAAAAGAAAAAGTTCTCAAAAAATTATTTAGCCTTGTCTTTCCCTCTTCTATTTGGTATGATTTCTTTCTAAAGAGGGAAATGGTTGTCGGCACCATAGCAAAAACAAAGGTTTTTCAGCAAGTTTGAACTTTACAACTTGATAACTGGAGAACTATTGGTCATCACATAGGGCTGTAAGCTGCAACCTCTAGTTAAACCTTAGTTATCTTTTTTTAATTGTTGCAACAATCAAAATAACAACTTAACTACGGTTTAACTAGTTAGTTAGCGTCGCAGCTTACGGGGGTTAGTGACACTTAACCAAAATATAAATTAGTTATCTAGTAATAAAATGGCAGAGTGAGCACAATAAATTTTGAAAATAAATACACTAAGTAAGGTATTAAAAAATATCATTAATTCAAGAAAATCTCCCACCTCTTTGTACAATACCAACTAGGGTGAAAGATGAGATGAAGGGTGGGAGAAATAAGAAGATAAATGAGCACACATGTGCGAGCGCGCCACGGTCTTGTGTCTTCTGCAGGGTGCCGCTTTGTGTCTTGAAAGTGAAAGAGAAAGTAAATTTTCATCCCCAATGTAAGAATGCATGTAAGGTTTATTTTATATATTATTTTTCTATATAAATGATCCATGCGTGGTTTTCAAGTTAAAATTTGGAGATATAAGACAAACAAGACAAATTACCCTCCCACGATATGTTTTTCCATATTTATATAAGTTATGCTTGTAAGCTCAATTATCCGTGACCAACCTGCAGCAGGGGGTAAAAGTTCACTTAAAAGCGAAATTCTCTGTTTCCCTCTTTCGCTGAATCAAATGATATCATAAAATGTGTTTAAATATTTTTTTGAGAATTTTTTCTTTTGTGAATATAAAACTTTCATAACAATACCAATTGATTTAGCTAATAAAAAGAACATGTTTTTTTCCAGCTTTAAGGAGAGAAATTTGCAACAACAAAAGTTGGATCAATTTTACTGGTAGCAAACGCTTCTCTATAGTGCAGTCGCTAATCAAAGCTTATTATTAAAGAAAAAAGGCTATTCCATTGCTTTGAAGTTACTCAAATATTATAATATGGCACTTGTAATGAGACCCCCTCATGATCTACAGCAAAATGTTTACTTCGTCACTGGTGTCTTGCTTTGATATATAAATGAGGCAGGACTTTCAAAATACTGGGTGGTAAAGGTTTAGAATGAAGAAAAATCTGAGTATTCCTTAGTGGGGTTATTAGTAGAGACAACCAACACCCGAAATATTTTTTGTTAATCTTTTCCTCCATAAATTCAATTTCAGCACTCACAATAAGTACAAATTATGCAATAAAATGTTTTGGGTTGAAAGCTTCTGAAAGTAATATTTTTATTAGTACTTAGTGAACTTATTAAAAAAAAAAAAAAAATTTAAATCAATTTAGCTATACGTAATCAAAGTGGGGGAAAAAGAAAGTGCAAATGTTAAAAGACCCGTCGCCCCCTGCACAGCTGCACTAGGGCTTTTGCTAGTCCAAATAGCTGAGTGGAACAGACTTGCAAGAGAAAAGTACGTACAATATTGTGCGAATGAAGCAGTCTGGGATGCACAAAGTTGTGGACACCTCAAAGCAAAGGATGTCAAATGTATTCACCAGTTTGCCATGCAGGTCACACATCCTTGTTACATTAAGCCAACACCACTTCCACTTAACAGTGATTTAACTTTCCCAACTCTACATATTGTGGTACACATCCCTTGCTTCAAACACTCAAAACTTACATCCCCGGACCCTCCAAAATTAATGAAGAGTACAGGGTTGCTAGAGAAAGCAATATCATCAAGAGCCAAGCAACATGACTTTGCATGCAAAAGTTATTTTTATTTATTTTATTCAAAACGCAAATTATATAATTTATAAATTTGAGGGGGGGGGGGGGGAAATAATGCAAATGGTAGATATCAGTTCTTCCGAATTGAAATGTCAAAGTAGAGTTTTTTTGCCATGCGACTATGAGCTCTATGAAAAGAACAGGTAAGATTCAAGGTCGCATCACTAAAAAAAAACTACTTTACGACATTTCTATCTGGAAGACTTGATATGTTAAAAAAAATATGAAAGAAAATAGCACGATTAGAGTAGGTTGAATTGAAAATTCATTAAAAGCCAAACTTCTCTTATTTGTAGATTGGGAAAAGGATTAAATTTCTTATATAACAATCTACAATGACATACAGAAATAACAATCCACAAATTTGACAATTTTTGCATTTAATTTACAATTCACCGTGTTTTAATCATTCTATTTTCAAACATGTTTGAGTGTTTCTTTTTTTTTTTTTTTTTTTTTTTTTCTTTCTTTCTTTTTTTTTTTTTTTTTTTTTCATACATTTGTGCAAGTTTTCAAGCAAACTCGTCTCAGAGGCAGCAACACTCATTGCTCTTGTAGGCAAATGACAAAAGTTTTGAATATTATTTGTAAGCTAGGGGAAGCCAGAAGAGAAAAATGTGTACAGTTTAATCACTGCTACAGGGCAGTGGTTCATAATAGCAATCAGCATCAATCTGCTTTTCAATTTCTCCTTTCTTACCAGGAATATCTCCGACGGCATGGCCCTTACGACCAAATCCAGCAACCAACACTTCGTCGTTTTCTTCAATGTAGTTGAGGCAGCCGTCACGAGGGACGAATGCTGTGATCTTCTTTCCGTTCTTGATCAACTGAACCCTGACGCACTTTCGGATGGCAGAGTTTGGCTGTTTGGCTTCAACACCTCTGAAACAGCAATTTCATCATAAGCAAAGAAATCCAAAGCATATTCCAAATCATAGTTCAAGATTCACTTACACTTTTTCTAAAACAATGCCTTTGGCATGGGAAGCACCAGCAAAGGGATTGGCCTTCCATCTTGTTCCCAGATGAGCTTTCTTGTAATCTTTATCAGCCCACCTCTGTTCTCTGCGGTGGTTGACATGCTTGCGGGCAGTCCTCAATCCTCTTGGCTTACCTAAAATTTGACACATAACATCCTATTACATAAAACTCATATTGTTCAATGCAATCAGCAAGAACTATATTTTACATTGTAAAGTATCATCAGTAAAGCAGTATTACTGTTGTGACACATATTTAATTAACATTCTTGCAGCCAAAAGGCTAGTGTGTTTTCTTGTGGCTACAAAGAATTCTTCAGGCATATTTTACCTGAACTTTAATTTCATAAAAATTAACACTCCAAATCAACAACCCACGCTTGTGCCAACAACTCTAAATATCCCCAAAAATCCTAAAGGCACCCATGTTTAATAAATACCGGTATCCAAATGTTACATACACGTGATCAACATGTGTCAATGCTGTGCCACAATACGATAGCGGGAGGGACTCAATTGCAGGAAGAAAAATATAAATTTTATAAATCTAACAATATCTGTACGAAAAGAACAAATGGAAATTGTAATTCCTTGATCATTTATGTATAGAAAAAACATGGACACTATACTTATATGTACAAAATGCACATAGGTTTAATGTCATGAAGGATAACCTGTCAAAATTCAAATAAGAATAGTGACAAGAAAACCATCATAAAACGTATGTAGTTCACGATATTTCACAATGATTTTTACACATATATACATTATTTTATAATGAAACTGAATTTTATTCCATTTGTTTGCTTCACTTCATTTCAAAGCGGTCTAGATGTTCAAACACGTGGCGGATTCAGCATTTTTAATTTATCGCAGATAGAGTACATATTAACGCCGAGAGTGCCTTTTTAATTATATCAATCAACTAAATTTAATTTTTAATAATTGATGTATTTTTTATTACGTAAACTAGACAAATAATTGCTCAAACACTGGAAAAACTTACCCATGGTTATCGGACTGTTGTTCTACAGTTATGGCCGATCATCAAACGGAAGCGGAAATGCAATGAAGAATTTCTTGAAGAAATTGAGTAGCGGAATAAAATGGCGCAATAAATTTCAAATTTGAAATGTCAACTTTTACGCTACGGGGCTACGGGCTACAGGACCAAAATCTAAAAAGAAAACGTCGAAATTTTATGAAGCCATTTAAAATTTAAAAGTTAATAGTATCAGCTACCTATGATTCAATTTTCAGAATCCGTGACTATCAGATATGAAAAAAAAAAAAAAAAAAATTGAAATTGAAATTATATGTTTATTATGGACTAGCTTCAAAAAATAATTATGATTTTTTATGATTTTTCTGTAACTGTGTTTAATCGTGAACTTACCCTTTGTTACAACTTGAATTTTTGAGTCAAAGGTAAAGAGGTCACGAATGAACATCAGAAAAATCATCCGCAAATTTACTTATATTTTTATTTCTCATTTATGAACTCAGGGATTATAGCTCTGATATAAGAGGTCAAAGATTACGTTGTGGATGAACTTAATATATAGTAGTTACTATATAAATTGATGATTTGAGATATTTGAGACCACAAACTGTACAGTGAAGTTTTTAGCTTTTATCTGTCACTTGTCAATGTTGTCATTGCTGAACTCATAGTGTCAAAGGTGGGTAAATTACATACCAAAATTACATGACTTTTATCATGCACACACAGACCCAAAAGAGGTTTCATGAGTCTTATTATTTTTCATTGCTTTTTTATTCTTTAGAATTGAATGTTATCGATATATAAATATGCTGTGCGATGTTGTGCATCATCAAATTTAAACCTGCACTTTTCAACTTAAACAAAAAAAAAAGAAAAAAAAAATAATAATTAAATATATATATATATATATATATATATATATATATATATATATATATATATATATATATATATATATATATATATATATATATAGGGGGTAATTTTATTTCATATTTTAAAAGAGGACATTTTTCTTGAATCGATAGATATGTGAATTTCTAATTTTTTTAGTTCATGAGGAGTTCAAGGGTTACAACATGGCTTCTTCAATGTTAGATAATGAGAAGAACTGATAATGACCCAAAGCCCTTCCTTAGCCCCATGGTAGCCCCTTAAACTTACGCTCATCCTGCGATATATGCAACCCGCTACAACTTTTCTATAGTAAAGCTGTAACTATATATAACGTAAAAGATACGGTACGAGTTGCATATCTCGCAGGGTGATCACGAGTTTGAGGGGCTACGGAAGGGCTTTGGGTCATCAATCATCATATATAAGTTTAAGAACAGTTCTTCTCATTATCTAAAATTGAAGAAGCCATGTTGTAACTGTTGTAACCCCTGAACTTACTCTTTAAGTATTTTTAATTATTTTTTGAAAATGTAAAAATGACGCCACGGGCTGCAACTTATTCATGTGGGTATAGGAACAAGTTGCTGCTTGTGATGTCATTTCACAACAGTTTTGTTAAACTATGGGACTTTCTTGACTGGTCCTTGCTGGTTTCCTCTAACCCTTTCTTTTATATCATCAAACTTACAGTGCTTCTCTTTAATTCTGCATACAATTAAGAATGAAAAGGTAATAGTTCCAATAATAACACAAGCCAATTAATTATGATTCGTTTGATATATTCTCATCCAAACCATATAAACATGATGCATCAAAAGTAAAAATTTATATTCAGTACCTATTAACATAAATTATGTGTATATAGCCACCCCATCACTCATCATGTGAAATTATGTTGAGCCTTGCCTGTATTTTGTAATCAGGTGAGTGAAAGTTGAGCCTTGGTTACAAAGTCTCAATATTATCTTTTTTCTTACAAATAATTATTACTTTGAATATTTACAAAAGATTCACTATTAGGACACAGGACACAAAAGAGTTCACATATTATGCTCTTACATTTAATTTAAAAGTTAAATTCCTGCATGTAAGTACAAAATCAAACTTTATAAAGTTGATGTCAAAAATGCTACAGCCTAAAATATTGTTACTCCACTTTCAATTGGACAAAAAAGCTTGTTTAACAACAATCGCCTGCACTCAATTAACGACAGTCTCATGGTTTTACTTATTATATTATTATTATTATTATTATTATTTTACTTATTATTCAAATGGAAAAAGTGGATACTTAATCAATGGCACTGTGAGAAATATTGACTTGAGAGAGCAATTATGATGCCATCTCGAGTTCAATCTTCCCTGGGTATCCACATATCTCCATGATAGTTTATTGGTTCACAATACGTATTATTGCAAGTAATTGAGTCCTCTGCCATTCATTGAATGAGGACTTTACTATGTCTATGTGGTTTTAAACCACTAAATATTGCACTTTTATGTGGAAAACTGTGCATGTGCCTGTCAGACCTCAGCACGTAGACTGGGATTTACGTTGCTATTTTGATGATAATACTGAACAATTCAACTGATACCGTGACTTTAGGGAACATGCTGTCTACATCAAAGCATACAGCCAAATATTTTACACTAGTAACTTGATTCGTCAGCACCTCCCTATAGTTGGTACAATCACAGTGATGTCACACAAGTTCAAACTATAAATTGCTAAGAAAGAGCGCTCTTGTACCAGACAAAATTAAGGTCCAGAGTTCCCATTACATGGAAAAAACAAGTTTTCGTACTAGGTAAGGTTGGGATCAATAATAAAGAAAAGGATAGAAATAACACAGTAGAAGTTGTATGGAGAGGTAGAGGTCTCACGTGGCACAGTTATAGTCATATAAACATTATAACTGTGTGCCACGTGGCACATTGACCTCTCCTTACAACTTCTACTGTGGTAAGTAAGGCCCTTGCTGGTATTTCTATCCTTTTCTTTAATCCTAACTGCGATGTTTTTGTCCTTCAATTGATTAGGTAAGGTTGGGGCAATTAAAAATGCATATACAATTCTGATACACAGTTAAACTAAAGCTCTTAACTTGAGAGAACATTATATATTGAATTTGCAACATAACAGGTAAGGAAGAAGCAAGCTAGCACTGTGGCAACACTTTCAACAGATCAATATTTCTGATATACTGTAGTTAATTAGCTGTGACTACGCTTTTTATGGTTTCAAATCTCTCTCTCTCTCTCTCTCTCTCTCTCTCTCTCTCTCTCTCTCTCTCTCTCTCTCTCTCTCTCTCTTTCTTTTGATGAAAATCACATGCTCCAGCAAAATATTGATTTACATTCAGCCAGCCAGGCTCGGACTGGCCATAAGAGCAAGTCCGCAATTGTGGACGTGCCCCCCCCCCCCTGTTTGGAGGCCCCTAAGGCCCAAAAAGGGGCGTAACTAGGGTGTTACGCCCCCTTTGTGGCCCCTAAAGAGGGTGTTACACCCCTTTTGCGGACGAGGCCCCTTGATTGCCAGTCCGACCCTGCAGCCAGCCAATGTTGCATGTCATCAATATGTTATTAGTACTGGTATGCACTGTACTGTACACATGTAACACTCACAATTTAATGTTAGCTCACTTTGTGTGCACGAGGGGACATCCTCACTGTCGATCATCAAGTTAATTAGCTCACTAACATTCTATTTAGTTTGGACGATATATACAAAAAATCAAAAACAATAAAAGAAAACACAAAATAAAATAATATTTATATAAATATGTGATTATTTTTTTAAAAAAGCTGTAAAAGCATGATAAAACATAACAGTACTGTTTTATACAGTACCTAGATGCACGAAGCCAAATAATACAGACTACAGACCTATATATAGCATGTTATTAGCATATACTGTGCTAGGTATAAAATCCACAAAAGTAGCATGTAAAATGATTTCTGAAAAAATATAATATAATAAAAGTTTGTAACTAAAATAAAAGTTTGTCATATAAAGATATAATAAATACGTAAACACAAATTATCACAAAAATTTTGCTTGATGCAGCCCTAAAGTGTGCTAACATGCACATTAAGTAAACATTGCTCTGTCTTGGCAAGTAACAACATTTAAACTTTTGAAGGTAACAATCCATTCTTTTCACTTGTCTGAACCTTATGGCTGTACATGAAAATGGAACATATGACCAATGCCGCGCCACATGCAAACTGGAATGTGATGTAAAAATTGAACAAGAATATGGATGCTACGCACGAAATAACAATAGCAAGTGATGTTGCAAAACCTTTTAAAATATTATCAGCATATTTAACAACCATAGCTACAATCAAACCTCCCCCAGCCTGTAAAACTACTAAATACCACACAAAAAAGTCATAGCCATGAAAGAAACCATTTTTCTGAATAGAATCCCAGTCAGCTGCGAAGCACGTTATTAGTCCAAATGGTATGGAGAGGAAGCTAAGTTGCACGTTTCTCATCCACACTGAAATGTCCGAGCCTTTGAGGATCTTCTCAAAGTAAATGCCAGCAAAGCCTGATAGGACACACGCACTTAGGGCAGCAGCAAAGCCGAGCAGCCGATTTTGATCTGTCTTGGCAGCCTGAGGAGAGACTGTCTGTGCCAGCTGGACCATGACAACTCCAGTGAGGAGCACCACCAGAGCTCCCCACTGCATGTGGTTGAGACTGCGACGAAGGATCAGTACGGTGAACATGGCTGTTGTGAGGATCTTTAGCTGGTACGACACCTGTAAACACATTTGCATTTCATCTACAATATGTTAGCAAATTAATACAAAATAATATGTAAAAAAATTTGATTTGAAAATTTAAAAAATGCACAGATTGTTTAATTTATATAGATAATTGGGACTTGGGATCAAATGTTCTGGGGTAGATGTGCCTTATCTTTAGGTTTATTATGTTATTTATTTACTCTTCAGAAATAAAAAGATTTAAAAATAAAACACATAGATAGCTTAGGAAAAATTGGGGAATGGGAGATGTAATGAGCTTACACTGACAGGAACACTGTAATGAGCAAAATGTTTAACCCTAATTACAGTATATAGGAATTTAAAAAAATAAAAAAAATTAAAAATAAATACCCATTGTGGTTGATATATATTTATATAATGTATTGTAATATGTAAATACATTTTGTCTCTCCTTTAATAATCTTGTGGGATTAACATTTTCAATATCTGAGGTTTTCCAAACTTAAATTTACACAATTTCACTCTTCCATATCGCAGTTGTTCCGCTCTATTGGCCGATGTCCACTTGACGTTGAAAAAATAAAAATCATCGGATCAACCCCAGATTTTGGATTTATGCATTTCAGGTCATTTGCAGCAAAAAATATTTTTCAATATCAAGTGGACATTGGCCAATTATAGCGATATTATTGTATCTACCAATTATTGTAATGAAATACTTCTTTTTTCTATTTATGTTTGCAGGTAAAATTTGCACATGATTTTTGTAGGTGTTTTTGTTTGTTAGGGTGGAGCACGCTGCAACAATTGGTGGCTACATGATACACACCTGGTACGTTGCTGCATCCAAGTGAGAGGCTGACACATACAGAAGATTGTTCTGCAGAATGTACACCATGGAAGGAATGCAAACTTTGAGCGTGTCCATGGGCTGCTTGACGATTGTGTTGTGGAGAGCAGCTATCCACATGCGAAATGTACGTTCCTCATTGAAAACCAGGAAGAGGCAGGTAATAAGTTTCACCACTTCAGCCATTAGGACAGCTATACACATGAAAACAACATTTTACTGCAGCTATCTAATTTGATGTGATGATGCCCACAATGCATAAGAAATATTGTACATGTTAAGATTATCCATTTGTTCAATGAGATACCTTACACGGGCATGTTGTCACTCACCAGTGGATGACAGGAACATGTCGCCAGAGCGAGTGCGACCATAACGCATGCTCAGCCCCAATGCAGAGTTTTGTAGAGTCAAAGTCACTAGGCTGACATACTTGAGCATCTGTGAGTGTGCTGTTCAACATCAAAGTCACATCATTACTTTCACATTTCAGCTTCAACAATGTACTCCACTTACAGTGCACGGAAGCCATGCTTGTACTAGGAGCTTTGTTCACTTTGGAAGGAGAAGGATCACGTCTCAGGCTGCTGTACTTCCTGAAATGAATTACCATTGGGTTACTTTTGCAACATAATAAGACTGAATGAGAAAGAAAAGAAGGGGGTAATTTATTGTCATATTGCATCT
This sequence comes from Ecdyonurus torrentis, assembly GCA_949318235.1. Taxonomy (NCBI): domain Eukaryota; kingdom Metazoa; phylum Arthropoda; class Insecta; order Ephemeroptera; family Heptageniidae; genus Ecdyonurus; species Ecdyonurus torrentis. The sequence continues at coordinate 59,655,225 of OX439127.1, forward strand.
ATTGATACGCAAATTTCTAATTTTTTAGTTCATTAAGTATTTTTATTTATTTATTTATTTATTTATTTATTTATTTATTTATTATTATTATTATTATTTGTAAATTGAAGAATGTCACAGTGAGCAACTTAAGCATGTGGGCATAGGAAAAAGTTGCCGCTTGTTGACCTTCAAAGATTAATTTAAAATACTTGATGGACTCAAAAATTAGAAATTCGCATACTATTTTCAGGTCATGCCCTCTTCTAGAATATGCAATAAAAGTACCCTCCTTTGGTCTTGGTCTACCCCACACAACAAACACTATTTGCAATGTTTGTTGCAGAAATATGAAGGCTAGTTGTGAGAGTAGATTGGCAATAGCAAAGACAACAACAAATATGCAACCATTGCCACAAATAATAAGTCAGCCTTTTGCTCTACTACAATAAGCAATCCTGAAGATACCCTGCAATATGTTTTACTGTGCCTATGCTACAGGCCACTGCTTCAATATAACCAAGCCCTTGCTGGGCTCCACTTTTGATTGACTTCCCTCAAACTGCAATAATAAACTTGATTAATTTGCTACTTATTATTTAACCAAATATATTTCAATGAAAGAATAGGCAAACCCAGCAGGTCTTACCATAGTAAAGAGATGTTGGGTGGAAACTCTTCACTGTAGTAAGGCCCACTGGTTTTCATTGTGGTAAGGACCTTGCTGCTTTCTTATACTCTTTTTTTTTTTTTTTTTTTTTTTTTAATTTGTCTGCCTTTTATTGTCCTTAATTTAGCTTCTTAATAATAAAAATAAACTGAAACGTCATGTTGATTCTTTTGTCTACCATGAATAACAATTAAGCATAGTGGAGTAGCTGATATTTCCAAGACTCAGTAGAGCAAAATCTTATTTTCACACAATATTTGCAATATTTGTTATTGGCATCAAGTCAGAAATCTTATTTTTACACAATATTTGCAATATTTGTTATTGGCATCAAGTCAGAAATCTTATTTTTACATACTATTTGCAATATTTGTTATTGGCATTAAATTCAAATTAAAATACACTTAAGATGAAGAATAAAATAGAACGTTAGTGATCTTTGAAATAACAAGAAATCAATTGTGGTAATTGGTAAACTGTGTAAAAAAGAGGACTTATTTTTATTTCCCCAGTGCAAACGAGATAATATTTAACACACCATGGGACCACCACCTGCCCACCAAACCAACATAAATCAATGTACGGCAATGCACAACCACTATCCATTAAGCCACACATTAAAACAATAAAATGTGCCCCATTTTACAACAATAACATTTATTTTCCAATCATCATTCTACTATTTGTTAATAATGCAATCCCATCTACATTAATGATCATGCTTCTTATTAATGTAGGTCTGCAAAATCTGTCAACATCTTTTTGAGCACCAGCATAGGATGCTATTAAACTTGATAAAAACAAAAAGTAAAGAAAAGTTCCTTTAATAGCATCCACTCATTCATTTGCTCCATTTCACGTTAAATGTTAACAGTTGTTACACTGGTTAACATGTTACTGATTTAGCATACTTACTTGTATATTAATATTTTGGTCTATATCATTCTTATTACTGATGTTAATTTGCAATGCTATGTATTTTGTTGCTTCTGAAACAACAGTAAAAATTAGAGTGGCGGGGGTATTAACTGACTTCATCAAAACTTTAACTGAGGAGTCTTACATAATAAATAGTTAACAATCAAAATAACACTAGGGGAAATTAACTTAATAGGCAAGTCAAAATATTTCCATGGATTGTTATATAATTCCTGGCTTTCAAGCATGCGTGATTAGCAACAGAGTTTCAATCATTCTTGTGGGGGTGGGTGGGTAGGGGATCACTATTTTTACATCTAAACCCCACAGTAAAAATAGAAGATAGCATAAAAATATATATCTTTGAAAAAGAGATGTAGAATTTTGAGATCATTAAATTTAAATATTTTTTTTCCTGACATCCGAAACTGCCTACATCTCATCCAGTGTCTAATGTTTGTGCAATGTGAAGTAGTTTGCTGTCTGACTGGTTTGATTATGTACATCTGTGATTACATTACTGGGCACATTTACACTTAAGTCCCTCGTAAATGTAACATCAAAGACGATGCCGCTTTTAAGGGAAAAGGGTAGAAATGCCTAGTCAGGTAAGAGCAGCGTTGCCACCTGCTCTTTTCTTGCTTTTGCTAAGTGAGAAAGTGATTGACATCTCACTTCATTATTTTTACTTTCTTTGTATTCGCGAGCATGAAAACAACTTAACAAATCTAAATAACTTATGTGAAAAAAGCTTTTAAGACACAATAGCAAAATATTTCGTGTCTTTTACAAATAATATGCAGGTTTTGTTATCTGAAGTGAGATGTCAATCACTTTCTCACATAGCAAAAGCAAGAAAAAAGCAGGTGGCAACGCTGCTCTTACCTGACTACGCATTTCTACCCTTTTCCTTAAAAAGCGGCATCGTCTTTGATGTTACATTTACGAGGGACTTAAGTGTACATACAACCCAACTTTATAAATTGTTTAATGCACATAAGCCCCATTTATTTATTTATTATTTTTTTTATTATTATTTTTTTTTTTTTGCTCCTACGGGGTTGTTTAAAACTATTTTGAAAGGAGGAGGTAATATTGATGTGGGTAACATAATGTTACATTAATATTAATAACATTGATATTATGTTACATTAATACTATGTTACATTAATGTTACAGGGACTGAGAAAGCCAATGCATGCCAGAGCACCAAACAAAATGTCCACTGGAGAGACACCTGCACAACCAGGTATTTGAACAACTGATAGACTTGCCAATCAAATCAGCTGATAGGCACAACATTTGGTCAGCACACAAGTGTGAAACAAGGCTCAGTCATATCTTCTTCTATATAAGCACAACATTATTGCAAGAAATAACTTTAAATCTAACTGCTTGCAGCTTTTTTTTTTCTATTTTAAATTTTATTTAATACTGTTTTTTGTCTAATCCCCCCTCCCCTTAAAAAGTGAAGGTAATAGCCCCCAGTGCTACCTAAAATCAAATCACATACCTACATTACCCCATCAGGTAAAACTATGTAAAAATGACTCCAATTTAATTGAGCAGGTTGGACAGTTGCAATATGATGTGAGCAGCCTTATCACATCCTGGATATCATGACGGTTCAAGGTTCAAGTATAGCAACATCACAGCACTTCAACGACAGGTTAATTACACACCATAATACAGCATTACATCGCAACTATCAGCAATAGGCAAAGCTACAAAATGTATTTACTTTGTATACATACTAGTCATGATACTATAGTCATATACACATACTATATACATACTACATATAATCAAAGAATAGGATAGGAGAAACCAACAAGTGCCTTACCATGATGAGGTCCGTAGCTTGGCGAAGATCTTGATGGCACAGGTTACACAAATATTTACAAATTAACTAAGACTTTTTGAGGGCAACAGCACTCTTCTTCAGTTGCTTAGAGTGTAGTGTGTTAGAGCTTAGAGTGTAGAGGCTGTTGCCCTCAAAAAGTCTTAGTTAACTTGTAAATATTTGTGTAAGCTGTGCCATCAAGATCTTCACCTAGCTACTGACCTCATCGTGGTAAGGCACTTGTTGGTTTCTCCTATCCTATTCTTTGATTATATATACTATATACATACTATAGTATATAGTTATAGTCATATACATACATACACATACTAGGCCTATAGGCCAACCTACAAATTAGACAATCAACGTGCATGACACTTGCACTTTACAACAGACCTGATCAACATTGAAAAGCAACAATATAATGTATCTTTTGAATGCATATTTTCTGTGCTAGTCTTTTTAATGTATACAACAGACAATTTTAATAATATGTTTTACCACTCACAAGTCAGATCAACATGTTTATATTATGCATGTTATTCATAAGACAAGAACACACCCTCACATCTTATGGTAAACTATATTATCAAAATGGGGTGTACCCTTATTGGAATGAATCACAGAATAATAATAATACACAATTTACTAATAAAAAATATTCAACTGGAAAAAAAATGCATACATTGGAAAACGTTGGGGGATGGGGAATTTTTCCAATAATTATTCTAGTAAATCTTTTTATATCTATAACTAAAAGTTTTAAAACAAAAAGACACAGATAGATTAGAAAAAAATTGGGTAATGGGAGATAGTAATGAGCTTTGACTGACAGGGATGCTAAGGAAGAGAAAATAATTTGTAACCCAGGCAGAAAAAAACAAGTCATTAATGGCATAAATTAAGAGTAGGTGTACTAGCTGTTCATATTCCTCTGCTCCATTTGTACAAACTACATACTTGTGTACTAGCACACACTTAATTAATTAATTCTCTACGCATTACTATTCTTTGGTCTGGGTTAGCAATTATTTTCTCTGTCCTTTAGATCACATTAGCTCCCATTCCCCAAATTTACCTCAAATGTGTTCTTTCATTTCTTTCTATTAAATCTTTTAATTGTCACTTATTGCCGAGTCCATTTTTCCTGAATATTTACCTATAAACCTTTTCTTATTAGTTATCTTTGAGACTTAAATGGCATGAGCTCAATTTATGGTGTCACAGCAGAGGAAAAAAATGGCACTTGATTACAAGCAAAAATAAAACCAAAGATAAGTATACATATACATGTATAAAAAAAAAAGGTTGCCACAAATATAAAAGTGGCACTATCTACCACACTGCATGCACAATGCCAACAAATCATTTCACATGACAGGCAACTTGTAAATTGTTGGTTAACAAACTGTGTACTTAACAAATCCAGGCAGGAATATACACAACATTTCTCTCTCTCTCTCTCTCTCTCTCTCTCTCTCTCTCTCTCTCTCTCTCTCTCTCTCTCTCTCTCTCTCTCAATCAATATCTCTTGATCAACAATATTATTGTAGCTACTTTGGATATGGTGCCATTATATCTCCCTCATACCTAAAATAAGTATGCTACGAAGCATCCTTATATGTATAGTTGCCCAGCAATCATAAAGTTTCTGTTTCAAAATACTAAAACTGTTTACTTTACTATTACAATGAACTGCCTTAATCCATTTAGATAAGTATGTTTGATTTCTATCCCAGTCTAGATATGCAATAAATACAGAACCATAATATCAATGTGAATTTATGATGCAACAATAGGTATAGTGTGATTTTGTGCAGTGATTCATAGTGTATTTGTACATAACTTGTTCTCAGTGGTGTAGGTACTTACATTGCAAGCTGACAGCAAAGCCGATGCACAATCAGAGCTGCAGAAAAAAAATATATATATCACTTCATAGGGCAAGTGTTAGAGATGTGTATGGGAGTGAGTGGCAAGTATGGAGACATGGAGGAACCTTACAGTGACTCATCAGCTCCTGTATTATATTTACAGTCTTCTATGTGATGCTATTTTATACATGTATACCTCATACAACAACACACAAGCACTTTCCTATTAACTTTTTCATACATAGGGTGTATACTAGAGAAACTATGAATGTTTCTCTCTCAGTCTGCAAGGACTGACAAATGCATATCACACTTCATTTTCTCTTGGAGTGCAGTTTTTTTTTTTTTTTTTTTTCCATCTGTGCTAGCAGATGGACTATGGGACTATGGGACTCTCTTCACTATGGTAAGGCTCTTGATTTTCTCCTATCCTTCAAATTTATTATATACCTAAAGCCTAGGACGGTGGTCCTTTCTTAGCGATTTTCTTAGCGCAGCGATAAAGTTTGTACAATGCTAACTTTATGGACGTTATTCAGGGGTGGGATAACAATTGCCATAAGAAACGACCACTGTCTTCAGCATAACTGCAATAATTGGTTTTCCTTACTCTCTAAGCATAACATATAGACAGACAGACAGATGTTCCAATACAACATTGCAATATTATACAGATAATAACACAGTTTCTCAAACTTGATTATAATGTTTGTACATCGTTTAATAGAGCTCTTATGGTTGTGTGATTCATTTTTTATTTTGTATTCTTATTGTTGTTATTTGTTCGTATTATTATATTACATGTTATTACGTATTATTATGTACTTTCTTTTATTATTATTAAGTTTTATTTGACAAGACCAATGCTTGTTGTAACTTTGATTGTTACTATGAACTGCCCGGGTCAATAAAGATTCTTATTCTTATGTTTACCTGCATTACTCTCTTTCTACTAAAGTAATAACAACATTAATCATTTATTAACTTGTATGTACCCCTATACAGTACATGTCTATTTTTGTACCAAACTTGATACCAAATAAAGTACATATTATGTACTTGCTTCTGAAAGTGTCAACTGCAGATTGTGAGCACGCTCACCACCAACTTACAACTGAAACCAAATACCGTCACTTTTAAGTTGGCAATAAGTATGGTAAAGGGACCAGTTTTCGGCAGACCCCCAGTTTTCGGCACTTTATTTTTTTTGTGAGAAAACCACGCACAGCTGAGCTTAGAGAAAAATCAAGGAGGTAGGGGAGGTTCATATGTACGACACAAAAAAATCATCAGCTCTCGGAATTGCATTTTTCTGGGGTAAAAAAAAAAACAATGTTAAAGTAGGCTGCCAAAAACTAGTTAGGGTGCCAAAAACTGGTCCTTTTACCATACCTTAGTAATATATTGTATGTAACTCGATACTGTCACAAGTTAAAAACTAAATGAAAAGTAATCATTTTACGTTATATTAGACACACTAAAATATATAAAATTAATAAGGTTTAATTATTTAATCAAAACCTTTATATGTATAATGTATGTAAGCATACATACATACATACCGGCTATCTACATAATAAATATTGCTGCAATCAATAAATACACTTTTATGTATAATACATTCACAGAATAAATAGTTGCTCATTATATTCCTTCATTACTATGCAATCATATACTGTACTAAAAGAAAAAAAAAAGTAATCTTTGAGAAATGTCAGAGGTGAATTGTGAGATGAAGAAGAGAAAGTAGCCTAATTATGTATGTGTGCATTAGTAGAAGAAGAATCACGACACGACCCTAATTTTCTAAAGTTATGTGTGGCAGTCCATAGCGACAACACATCTCTAATCTCTTTATACTGTGATGATGTGTAAACGTGGTTCTCAACAAATAAAATAATAATAAACTCAAATGTCACCTACATATGTACATACGGGTGAATATGTATGCAGAACTATTATCTCAGCTCTATAACTCTCCGACTTCAGAATGTATTGAAATTGTCATGTATTAAATCTGTATTTTCAATTAACGTGTTGTTAATTTAAAAAAATATGTACCATATATACATATAAGAGTAAATATCTTGCATTAATGGATATCAAAACATGCCGCATTTAAAGATATATGTATGCATATATTCAATTATGTATGTAAAACATACGTATTTGTTGTTACTTTGTTATACATAGCGCTGTTTATATTTATTTTGCTGCGCTAAAATATATAGCAAATATGTGAATACACACATCATATTTATCCTACTATGCAGGTTACAAGAGATGTCATCACTCGATCATAAATAATATCAAACATACAATTATGAATGATATCATATCATATGCCCAAATAATGCATGTGTAACTACGATAAACACAAACACGTAAAAACCAATTAACTTACCGAAATTTATCTGATGTGTTAGGTGTGACTATTAATTTACTTTTTTTTTTAACAAACTAAACACGTTGGCAGCATTCTGCTGCTGTCGACGTCTGATCGTCCATTGTTGTTAAAACAGCTGCAGGTGCAAGAGAGGAGAGGAGAAGGGAGTGGAAAAGAGGGAGGGAGAGGGAGCACGTGTGGGCGGACAAGGGCAAAAGGGGAATCAGGCCACCACACCATAGAGTTATTATATGGTTTCTTTGGACCACGCAGCTCTCTGGACTCGACGCGACCTCCGCGACCTGCTCGCGCCTTCCCACGCCTTCCACCCTTCGAGATTCGGGATGACGACTTTTTCGACATGGTCTCGTGGTGCTTGTGCTTACCGGTGCTTCCAGGCAGGGGTAGAACTGGTAGAAGTGAGGCAAAAGAAATTCTAACTAAAAAATTAAAAAAATATAATAATAAAATTAAAAAAAAAAAAAAAAAAAAAAATTAAATACCATAAAAATATTTTATTCCCATACACGTATATTGTAAATAACTATATAGTTTACTTCTATATTTATACAATTACGGAATTACCTTAATTTGTGCAACGGTGCGTATTATTTATGATTTAATATAGGATTCTGAAATCATCGTTTTTTTTTTTTTTTTTTCTCGATTTTTTTTTTTAAGTAATATATATTTACATTAATTGACTATATTATATACAGTCTAATTGCATTGAATTCGACAGTACATATTTGGAACTAAATCAAATTCAGAAGAAAAAAGGGAGCAATTAAATTTATTAAAAAGAAATTATTCCACAAAATTACAAATAATACTTGATAATTATAATCATGATCGATTAATTTTCTGAAACTAAGTTCAGATAAAATATCATGAACAACTTTGAAATAGTGAAGTTAGTGGACATAAATAAATGAATAATAAAATTGGATTTTCATTACTTTTTTTTTTTTTTTTTTTTTTTACAAAAATAAATACATAAAAAAGGGAGAATTTTCTGACGTTATGTTCATACTTAAATAATTAAATAAACAACTTTAAAACAGTAAAGTGGTGGAAATAAATAGTAAACCAAAAAAAAAAAAAAAAAAACGTATTACGTTGGGGTTTTTTCTACTGCTTTGCTGTTTAAAAGTTTTTCATGATTTTTAAGTGAACTACAGGAAAATCGTCATTATATATTTTTTCTCCTAATATAATATACTAATATTATGCAAAATGTTAAAAAATATATATATAATAATAATATTTAAACTTGAAAAAGGAAATCACGTAAAGAATTTTTTTTTTCTAATTGTGCAAAATAGTCTGAACCGCTATATTTATATAATTTTTATCTTCATATAAAAAATTGTCTGATGATCACATTAGCCGCGAAGCCGTCGATATAATATATATATATATATATATATATATATATATATATATATATATATATATAATATTAATATATTGTATATTATATATAATATACATACATACTACATACATATATATAAAATACACCTTTTTACTGCACAGCGATCAATCCACAAAGTGTGTGCAAACTGCGAGCTCTGGTAAATTGATAAACTAGACATTCTCGATATATTATACAAGAAACTCGATCATGACTCATCATACATCATAAATATTATTCGAGAGTGCGGGGTTCTACTAAAGCCATCTCTCGATGACATTCGAAAGTGCGTGTGGCTGAGGGATCGACGATCGAATTTCGTCAGCTGCTCAAAGGAGTGAGTCAAATCATGATTAATTTTGACAAAAAAGTGATAAAATTGGAAATATCATTATATATGTTAATCATCATTAATACATTTACATTATTTTTGTTATTATCTGCTGATTTTTGGAAGGAATTTAAAATAATTTTTTGAAATAGTCAAATGAGAGACGACTTCCCTCAGCCTCATAGGCTTCATTTTTTTAACTGCAGAGGCGCTGTTTTGTTTACTATGTACTCTCGAATAATATATGGTATACACGTGTCACGTGTATGACATATATAGTTCTAACAAGTCTAAAATCTAAACTGAGTAGCACATATTATATTATATAATACAATACCTCTATAATTTGTATATTATATTTATTATTTCTGTTAAAATTTCTCTCCTTCTCATTCCCAAACAGCTCAGTTTGACTCTATACAAGCTGTGAAGTGAGTGAGTGGACGAGTGTTTTATACAGTATTATATATATTGTTAATTTGTGGCTTATACTGCTCAGATTTCAAGCTGGGACTCGCGCTTCATTAATTATTTGATGTATATAATATACATTAGTATACTATAAAACATTGCAAAATAATTATTATTTCCATTTAAAACAATGCTATTTTTAACAACTTTTTGTTGTGCAAAGTTACAACAATAAATGCAATGAATATAATTATGCATGAATGCACCTTTATTTAAAAACTAATTATAACTCAATATCCATTAGTTAATTTTGGTTTAAACAACCGTGAAAAATAATAAATTGATTCATAATATTGTATAATTTGTGTATGAAAATGGCCACAGTTTCGTTGTACAGTGCTTGGACCGGTCCATCATATGACCCCAGATCATTTTAACACATAAATAACAAAATAGAGTCCGCGGTATGGAAAAGAAAGTCAACAAATACTTTTACACAGGGGTATTGAGTATAATATATAAAAAGAGAGAGAGATCTTACAGTTGACAACTATATATATATGCATGACGTCATACTGAATGCGCTTCGACGCCATAATGGAGCAATGAATAAAATTACACAGCATATTATATGTGTTTTTCTTGATGTTTTCTTTGGAAAATTATTTACTTTTTTTGTAATTTTTCTCGCACTTGATTCAAATCTAATTCAACCTGTTAACAGCATGCTCTCAAAAATATTTCGTAGTATTTTTTTATCAGGAAAATGTGACATTTTCTTATACTAGCCCATGCTAATTAGTGCTCACATATGGCGTCGACTTATTTATATGAATGCAACCACCTATCTGTGACTATATCTCGGAAGAACATTTTTAAAATTTAAAGTTGATGCATTAAAGTCTCATGCTATTACTAAGACAATAGAATAAAACTCCACGTTGTGGCACAATATATTAATACGTTTAAAAGCGTCCAAAAAATTCTCCGTACATGATTTATTTATGATGATATATGCTGGAATCTGATTTGACTTTGCCACCAAGATGGCAGTGTTAGCTTCCGCTGCTTGTAAGTGCATGAGTTTTAATCTGATATATAGAGCTTAAATTGTTATAAATAGAATTAGCTATTAATTAGAGTTAGCTTTTGTTGAGATATAAGAATATTTCAAATTATTTTAAACAATGCAAGTGGTTCATTGTTTAAAAATTTTAAACCAATTATTTGTGTTGAATTAAAATGAAAACTTTGTTGTAGAAATTTAGCCATAGGAAAAAATGATTAAAAAGTCATTTTTTAATTATTAGAATATGATAGCAAAATGATATAAATAATGCATGATACATTTCACATTCATCTATTTATTTATTATTTTTGTATTTAGTATAAAAATCTAATGCAGTAAAAGAACTACAAAGCTTTGATATATACATTGAAATCTCATGGTACGTTCATTTACATATTTACATACATATTTAGTTTACATACATATATACACACACACACACACACACACACACACACACATATATATATATATATATATATATATATATATATATATATATATATATATATATATATATATAAATATATATATATATTATATTATATTATACATATAATCGTGCTTATTGCAGGGATATAGGGAACATTTTTTAGGCTTAATTTTCTAATTGATTACAGGTTGTGCTGAGCTTTTGTATTGAATTTTGTTTACAATTTATTGAGCTAAAAATTGTTGGAACAGTTTATAGGAACATAGAGTTTCAATTTCAATTAATATTGTAATCCACACAAAGGTTACATTTCAATATTTAGTACCTATATACATTTATAATACATTATATAATATAGTATAAATAACAAAAAAATCAATACTGTCAATGAGTGACCATGTGTGTTAGCTATTTCCTTAACAATGAGATCTAATGTTGGACGTTAATTATGGTAAAGCATAATTCACTTTTTGATTATGGATGAGCTTTAAAAAATGATGCCCGTGAAGTTCTCTCCATGGTTAGTGTACCGAGCATTTGCGAACGAAGATTGGAAACTGCCACTTTCTTCTGTGACAGATCGGAGCGCAATTGCTTCACTTCACGATCTGCTTGAATCTTTAGCTGGAACATAAATAGGTGTTTCAGCACAATATTATCCTAATCGGTAACTGTATGTAACTAAATATATACCATACATATGCATATTTACAACCAATTATACATCAATAATTTGTATTTACTTTTTTATTATTAATTATCATCATTATTTTTTAATGATATAATATATGACATAAAATTAACATGGCCTGCTGCAGTGCAGTGTGCACGGAGGGCGTGGAGGACTTCCATTTCAATTCACTTAACATTCCAACTTCGAGTCATATACTAACCTTATTTTCTGAATCTAGACGTAGTTTAACAGCATTTACTTTTTGTTGTAAGTCTTTAATTTCATGCTGAAGTCGAGCTGCAGTGATCTTGTAGTTTGCCTGAAATTTAAGAATTCTCCGTGTAAGATTAAATTTACATTGTAATTTATTTATTAATTGTTATTATATTGTAATTTTTCCTCTATTTTGATTTATTATTTTCTGATATTTCTGTAAAAAGGCTATGCTATGGTGCAATAAATTGATTGCAGTCAAATTTTATATTGCCTGTTTTCGTGAAAGAGAGAGAGAGAGAGTTGAGCATTGAAAATCTGAACTTTTACGCGTAGCTGTGTGAAAGGGCCATAAGATTGTGTATTGACTAATGAAGCTGCTTTTGTAAGGCCGACTTAAAGCAATTTTGATTACATCCGCATCCGTTTCATTCAACGTTCTGAAGCATGCGTAGTACGTGGAAGCGGATTGGATGAAAATCGCTTAAAGCCTGCCTCAAGCTTCAAAACATTTGCTTCTTTATAAGTCAATACAAAAAGAACCGAAAGACTTTTATTTTTAATAATGATACCTTTTTTGACGGTCCATCCCGAATTTTGAGCGGTAGCTCTCTACCTTCAATGTTTGCCAACAATTGCCTGTGTGCTGCATCTAGCTCCAGTCTTAAAGTGGCACAAGCCTCCTCTATTGGCATGGCAGCTTTTTTAGCAGCAAATAGTTGATCGCGTAGTGTATGCTGGCTCTAACAAATTGATTACAAGTAGCTATATATAGTGTTATCCACAAGTTTATTAACATTTTGCTATCTACAGTATTACACCAAATATTATCCATCATGTTTGTATTGTCATTTGAATGCAATGTAAGTTCTTATTGCATGCAGGATTTTTTTCAATATTATTAATAAAATTTAATCCATAATATAATCAACCTTGACAATTTTACCTTCTCTCTTCTCACTCGTAACCTGTGTTGTAATTCTGTAGCTTTTTCCACAAGTACGTGTCTTCTCCGCTCTGCGTCCCTTCTTTGCCGCAATACATCACTTATTTCTGTTAAAATTCTTTCTCCTAAAACAGACGAAAAGTAACTTAAAAGAATTATTAAGGAAAAATGCTTACTTCTTTCCCTTAAACACACTGCGCACTCATGCTTTTGTCAAAGCAAAAGCATTTTAAAGCACTAAAGACTGTTTTGAACTTGTTTGAATGAATATTTTATGTTTAGCAAATAAAATTAGTTAAAAATAAATGAAATAAAAATGAAGAACAGCATGCAGGTATATAAACTATTTATGTACAAGATAGTTAAGTTATGTTAATTGTCTTCAGCATTCCTCTGTGCAATTAGTGATTGCCTTGCGTACTATTATACAGCTCGTAACTACGTTTTAATTTAACATCTTTTAAATATTCTCTATGGGGAAGTATAGCTCAAAATATAGGAACAGTTATGCACTTTGTTATCATATTATTATTTCTCTCCTCATAAAGGGGATCTTAATAAATATGTATTTCATCAGCAATTATATACGGTTAGAGAGAAGCATCAATTATTTAAATGCTGTTTATATAGATTAATACATATAGCGAAGAGAGGAGGTGAGGAACGAGTAATTGCAGGACTTACTGGGCTTAGGAGTTCCTGTCTCGTCCTTCCCTTCCCCCCCACCCTCCCTCTCATCTTGTTCCAGTATAACAAAAGTAACCGACACCTCGCCGGCAAGTTCGTCCTCATTTTCTGATTCCAAAGACCTGGCTACTGGACATGGTCTACTGGGCGTTGACTTGCGATATTTTATTTTATTCTTTTTGTTACTTTTTTTAGTAAGATGAGGCCGTATTTTTGTCATTTGCACTTGGTTTGCAGACGCTGAATCTTCATCAACTTCATCTTCCTTTGCGCTGAAAACAGAACATATTAAATGCTTTGACATATCAGTAATGAACATCATCATTCTGTTTAGGTAGGTTTCAGTATTGCGTATAAACTAACTGCAAAAATAACTATCTTTTATTAAACCAGCAATAAATTTCTAATGTTTGATAGCTTATTAATTAAACATAAACAATATTTTCTTGGGGAAAAAACTCTAGAAACACTATTTCTTATGATATTTTAAGGAAGGTGCACCACCGGCGAACGAAAAGAGAATAATCATCAGTGGTAATAAAAAGAACAGCAACAGTGAACATTTAGTGTTTTGGTTCCCTTTTTTGATAATAAACAATCCACCTATCTTTAATATATAGACTCTCGGATAAACAATCAATAAACTATAAAAAATGAAGCTGATTGGGTAGTTAATAATTTAGAAGATCATTGCTAGAGTGTGGGATTAAATTGAACTTCGGGGTAACAATTTCAAAATTTAAGCGCTCTCTATATTTTATTGTAATTATTTTTCATGTTATTTTTGTGGTATAAATTTGAGATGTTATGGCATCAATAGCAATTTTCAAAACCCATTTCTAAAAATCTACTATACAGCTGTTTTGTATGGGATAAGTTCCACATCAACAAATAACCTAATGAGGAAAAAAACAAAAACGTTTTGGGGCTTACCCCATCTACATACGTTAGACAGCAAAACGGTTTACAAATGGTTTTGGGTAACAGCGTTTATTAAAGCCATAGACCACTTGAAACAACATGCTGTGTTTTTTAATGATTTTTCAAAACGGGATCTCCAAAACTGTAAAACTGATGACAATTTTTACAAGAAAGTAAGCGAGCGAGCCCACAAGAGAGCGTGAAAATAATGTAAAATGTGCGATTTGCGTGACAATTCCGGTTTCTGACGTAATAAACTTCGATTGTAAAAATCGAAATTTTCTGATCACTACTACGGCACTTCAGTTGATTTTTGCCCCAAACTAATATTATTTATGTAAGTCCCATGAAACGTGTTTTGTGTTGCTCATGTTTAAATGTGTAATGCTCATGTTTTCCTCTGCATATTAAGAAAATGTTTAATTTTGTGTCCAACTTACCTGAGCATAGGTTGCGCATGCTGCTGCGGCACACAGCTGCCCAACTTGGCTGCAAGGTGTGGCACGTGAGGTGGACTTGCCATGATACCTGAGTCCTCCGAGCTGGGAGCCGCGGCGGGAGGTGACGGGGAAGGAGATGAGGAGGAGGAACGTGGAGGAACAGGTGGAGCGTGTTCCAAGGATGTTTGTGACAAAACCTTTTTGTCTGGTTCGCCTACACAAATCACACCTTACTAATTACATCAATTAATATCACAACGTTTAACCTCAAATCACAAAGCTTAATTTCATGTATTTATTGAAAACTAAAAACTGTTAAATATGTAAGGCATGCAAATGCTTGAAGGCATGCCTACAAGCATGATTGTGATACGTGATATGAATGTGAGATTGTTACTTTTTTTTATAAAATTAATCTATACATAGCTTTTATAATATAACTACGTTAAACACTTTTCAATTAAGTTCACTATTTTGTGTTATTATATCACTTTACGTTCTTTTACATCGTTTATTTTAGTTTTGTACGTATACTATAAATTTAATTGCAAACATGATAATGGTTTAGTTAAATATATGTATTAAATGATGATATAAAAGTATAGGAAAAATAAGAGAAAGAAAAGAAAGAAGAATTATAAATAATAGTTTTAAAAAAAGAGTGGTGGTTTGCTATATGTTGATATTATTTACAGACATTTTTGGGTACTCCCTGCGCTACTTTGCGATCAACTAACTGAGTACTTACTCTTACGGTTTATCGACAGACGAAGTGCAGGCGAGTCAGTCAAACGAGGAGCGAGGCAAGCTGCACTAACGTCAAGTAAATAAATTTCAGGCTCTGGGGCGTACGGTGGTACAAAGTTTTTGGCTTTCAGTTGATGCTCCTGTTTTGTCTTCACCTTTAAATATCACATAAATTTGGTGATTTAGTTCTTATCGTTAGTTTTAGAAAACTAAGTCAATTTTACTGAAACATTAACGCCATGTTTATCGTATGTGAAAATATTCCAACTTTATATATCAGCATAATAATGGTAGCGATAATGCTAAAGATATTAAGCATTCAATCAGACATTGTTTCACTAGACACTATTTCACGTCTGTGAACAACGTACAAATGACAGACAGACGGGCAGTATTTGTGTGAGAGGGAGAGAGAGAGAGAGTGAGAGGGAGGGAGAGAGATATCGAGGCGATATAATGCATCAATCAATCAAAGCTAATTATATTCATTCCTCGTTCGCGTGTACACTTTACGTCCTTAGCCCCTATATTTCAATTTTTTTTTATTTCATTACTTCTATTTTCACAATAATTTATAATAGGTAATATGTTGTATTTAGACATTTTTGAAAGAAAAAAAAACTAATTCTTTTGTTTGCTTTTTTATTATTTTTTTTTTAAGGGGCCGGGGTTACAATCACGTGCTATGCTTTTAATTGCTCATTACTCATTAGCTGTCCAAGATAAAATGGTCAAGATACATTAAATTTTCACTGAAAGATGTAAAACGACATACATTTTTATTTTAACACCAATTGCAAATTTTAGTGCATCGTTGTTTTATTTTATTTTTAAAATGCAAAGATTATTGGCCTTTCTAAATGCATACCTGTGTAAAATTGCGTCCCACACTTCTGAGAAACACGTAATCTCCTGGGATGACATCAGGTCCTAACTGCAGCAGGATTTCTCGTCGCAAATTATGTATGCTCAGCTCTGGAATTATTCTGGAATACAAAAACACGATAGCAGGCAAACATTACTAACCATTTTGTATTTAATAGTAATTAATTAATTAAAATGCAAAAAGGAGTTTCAAGTTGAAAAATGATCACTTGCTCAATGAGACGCATGTTTATGACATGAGATTGTTTAATAACAATAGCCTATAGTTAATTTGTCACGATATTTTAATGTCGTGTTGATCGGATCAGTGCTTATCAAATGATAATTTTATTAATTTTTTTTATTGCTTGGTAAGAAAGTCTAGACCCAAGGATATCTTAAGCATTATCAAAGTGTAAAAATAGCCTTATAATAATATTAATGAAAATATTTGGTAGCCATTTGCATTTCGATATCCTTGAGGATATGCAACCTGTCGCTTACATGTGGTCAGAAAGTTGCCTAGTTTTAAGGCGCTTAGCGATTACATTGCACGATACTACAAATACATTTCAAGTAGGCACATTTATTTGAAGAAACGTCTTTATCTGAATTCAATAAACAAAAATAAATATTGATATTCCTCGTTAATTTATGCAGCGTAATTGTTTTCATTTGCAATAAATACTTGATATAAAAATGGTTTAGAAACGTGTGTATTTCTCTTGATTCAAGACGAGAGCTGTTTGTTGCTTGCTACTCCATTATTAGTTTTCCATATTTACAAGTTGTGCATAGCTGATAGTTGTGAATCAAGTTTTAGGTATTGGTTTTCAAGTGCATAAACTTCCCTCAAGCCGAGCTGCATGCATGCGAGACACACTATTATTAAAGTATCGACCACGTTAACGAGGCCAGTGGGGCTGTATTGATTTTTCCAAAAATATCTAAACATTACAATAAATGTATTATAATAAATTGATAATGGCAAAATCATTAAAATTATTATTATAACTTTCTGATATTATATAAAAAAGTATTAAAAAACCATTTTGCATAGATTAATTTTATCTATAGTTGATAATCTAATCAATATTACTTCCTTCCGATTTGTATTGCGTGCGTACAAATTTGAAATATCTAGCAGTTGTTGAATGTTGCTTTAAGACAGTTTTGTTCGAAGCTGCAAATATTTGTACAATTTGTTTTGTTGCTCTGATAGAGTTGGCGTGAATTGACATGAATGGCGTGAATTGACATGAATGGCGTCAAGGATTGCTAAATCATCAACTTGCCCCAGAAAACAAACAAACTGACTGAATACGTTACAATTTACGTGTAATTTGAAATAATTAATTTATTCATGACGAATAGCAACAACAATAAAAACAACACGTGATCTATGTTTGTCTTATTGATTTACAAAATTAATACAACACATTTATGTTGTAAAATGTACACAGTCAATTTCTATTCCGAGAAGTGTAACGAATGTTAACAATCTGAAGTGTTGCGATTTGTTTACAAAAAAAGAAGAAATAAAAAAATAACAATATAAAGCATTCCCAACTTTGCAGGGGAGTTAGGTTGTTAGCACGGCTGGTTTCAATGTGGACTGTGCTATTTAATATTTATTTTTATTTTAAAAATAATTCCTCGAAACATTTGTGCGCGTATACATAGAAACACGCACATGAATGCTTATAATTTATACAGGCATTTATGAGGCCGTACCTACTGCCTTCGTGACGGAATGGATCTTCCTTTATTTTGCTAGTCACGAAATGTGCCGTACCATGGCATATTCAGGTCAATATTCCAAGCAATCTCTGCAAAGTGACGTTGGAAAAGTACAAAATTGTATTTTGTAAAAATAATAATGGATTAGCATTTTGTACACAAGTATTGATTGATTTTAAAGTGTTTTAATTATCGTTCACAAGCTTATTTCAATATATATTTACTTCAATATAAAATTTGACAATGCCATCCAGTGGGTTGACTTTGAGCAAAGTTTCAAGTCATAACTAATCGTAAGGCTCACAGGAACTTCAAACAACATTTAGTGTAAAGCTTCATTTTTGCACCAACTTTTACTTTTAGTTTCTGCATAGGAAGTTTTTTTGGCCAAAGTCTTCCCACTTGACGGTAATATTTCGTGTTTATTGATTATCATGGATTCTCTCTACAAAGGCAACTTATGTCAAACATTGATAGTGGTTTGTGATACTCTACACAATAGAACAAGGAGAGCATGCAACTTATTTACCTTACAAACCCAACAGATACAGCATCGTCCACAACTTGATTCTTAGCTAACCGGCGAGTTTCTTGCCATTTGTCTTTAGGCACGAGGTAAATGTGAAGTTCCACGAGCTGAAATAGCATAGCATTAATTATTATACAAAACGTTTCCTTCTAATTACTGTATAGTAAGAAGTCACCAAAACTTCAATACTTGGAAAATACATTATTTAAACTAAAGTTTCATGTTTAAAAGTGCTTGGAACAAAGCACAATTTTCTATAGCCTTGAAAAACACATTTTTAATGGCAAAGGCTAATTTGAAATGTTCGTGGTCATTTTCATGCACGAAAGGACTTTTTATATTATACTAAAAAGAGGCATTGGCTTTTTTTTTTAGAGTGTAGTAATTTGATTGTAATCTTGGTTAATTAAGAAATTTGCATCGTAACGTAAGCAAATAGATTTACGGGAAAAATGTCAAAGAAAATTATGGAGGTAATTTTGTTGTATATTCTAAAAAAGAACATCCTCCTGAATCGATACATACGCAAATTTCTAAGTTTTAAGTTCGTTAGGTATTTTTAATAATTTTTTTAAGTCGCGAAATGACATCACGGTCGGTAACATTTTCCTATGTTCACATGCATAACGTCTCTATCGCGTCGAAACGGTTCTTCTGAATTTATCACGAATCCGACGCGTGGTGCATCTACATAGGGTTTACTGTAGCAGATGCGCCATGCATCGGGTTCGTGATAACTTCAGAAAAACCGTTTCAACGCGACAGAGAATTTAACAAACGTGGCGTCATTTTTTTATTTTGAAAAATTAATTAAAAATACTTAATGGACTCAAAAATTTTAAATTTACATCTATCTATGCAGGACTTTTTTTTTTTTTTGGGAACATGAAATAAAATAACAACTTAAAATTTGTTTGGTGTTTCTTTTTGAAAAGCGTGTACAAATTTTCCTTAGCTATTAAAATATATTGAAATACTATACTATAATAGTATATTATCTTACCTGCAGTCACGTGTTTATTTATTTTAAAGATTGAGATTGCATGATTGATAGTAAGATATATCGTAATTGAGAACGAGAGTTATTATTAGCTAAGCCTTAGTATTTCAAGATAAGTGCTATAAGTCTGCGTGTTTCATTGTTATTTTTTTTCTTTTACTTTAAAGTCTAATCAAAATGACTATAAAACATACATACATACATTTGCGACACAAAAGTTTACTCCATTGCCTTACACGTAAAACATAAGTGTGACAAATTGTTTAGTTACATAGATGTAACTCTTCAAGACAAACTAATAACTGAATTGAAATACGTTTAAACAGTAACTTTTGTTAGTATAAACGTTATTTCTTCAGTGGAAAACAGTTAGACCTTCCCCTTCACATCTTAAAAAACGTTGTATATCTAAGAAATTTGGTATAAAAAACATTTAAATAATATATTTTAATAACTAATTAAGATCATAATTAATTATAACTAATTTTTTAGAATTTTTTCCGTGCATGGAAATAGCGCATGTGTTTCTATGGAGCACTATGTAAATAAAAGTCACAAATACATTGTTGGCAAAAGAGGAAAGTTTGATAGCATAGTGTTAAATATAGAAGTGATGTTTTCTTTACGTTAGAGAAATATTTACCATTGCAGACATAAGTTGAACTTTTGTTGTCTCCTTAAAACGGCAATAAACATATTTTACTTAAAATTCATTAATTTCCCTGATAAATCGTGCGATAAGACCATTATATACTTATTACATATTATTTATACATATGTCATAATACACTTACATATTGGGCCATATTACATAAGTATACAAAGTATAATGTCATACATACATACATATGTCTGTACAGTTCATGGCATCACAAACTGGGGAGAAGTTTTTAAGAAATAAGCTTTAAATTTTCTTTTGTATTATGGTATTGCTTACGTCATGAATACCAATTATTCCAGTTTGTGGACCTAGAGGCGGGTCGAGAGACTTGATATCCCATTTCATGGATAATCAGTTTGTTTTAAGTATTGTACATATACAAAACCTTTGCGAGACTTATGTGGGATTGTCAGCCATAAAACAAGCTTAAGGAAGACTTAAAAATGTAAATAAAGAATAAAGAATAAATAATTTAATTGATATCTGTTAGCATGAACCAATTATGTTGGTCCTGTTTGTGGCAAAAGTTTTCCAAGCCACAAAATTGGCAGAGGGCGGAAATTAGGCTCAGTTCGAATAGCGTGATCGAGCAACAATTTCGTATATAACTTAATCTTAAGGTTTAACCCCTCTCATTTGGCGTAGATGATGCACCAGCTCGTGCTCCAGTCATCGCACTTATCAATTAAAAACCATGCATTATTGTTTATGTACTAATCTTTAAGTCGAACATTATAAAGCCTTCAAGTTATTGCGGGCTTTACTTTACTATACGTCATAATTTCTCTCAGAAAATTACACCTACCATACAATTTATGAAATTGAGGGAGGGAATAAGTAGGAATAAGTTAGTAATAATAATAATAAGTACATAGGAATAAGTTAGTAAAATAAAGCTACCCGATTACAGTAATTCTAGCATATTTATGTAGCACTTACATCGCAACGAAATTTAAGCAAATGGCTAAAAACTTAAAATGCATATGGAGCATAAGGGTGAAAATTTCTATATGCATTGTGTTTCATTTTTGTGTTAAGACAATAAAGTAATTAAGTTATTGAGCAAAAAGAAACAAATAATAAAAAATAAAAATAATGCAATAAAAAAAACAAGTAGAGCCAATTTAATATTATAATAATATAGATTTGAGTTGAATTTAGATTTTTTAAAATAAAAAAAATTAATGAAACAATTTTCATCCAGGTTTTCGGCCATAAACCGTGTAGAAAAATTGTCGTGACTTTAAATTACAATAATAATTTATAGTTAATAATAATTAAATGGTGTTCGCCAACTTGGAGCGTCCTGTGTACGTCTGGTAATAATTAAGAAACAGAACAAGGACGTTGCTAATATTTACAAATAATCGTTACAAAAATCTAACTGAAATTCTCTCTCTCTCTCTCTCTCTCTCTCACTCTCACTCACTTTTTTACCAAACGACTTTCAAGCTATTCTTTAAAAGTTCAGTTATTTTGTGTATAGTTTGCCAATGAATAAAGTTCAGTTTGCAATTGTTACTTCTCTTGACTTTTAATTGACGTTCCTTGTCAATGTGACTTCTGTTTTCTGTTCTATCTTAAATATCAGATTAGTGTTCTTTGAACTTTAACTCAAAATGTGTTCATATTTCTCCTTTTTTAAATTCGTTTTTGTTTTTCACATGCTTATTTTAATTCATCAGATTTGTTGTAAGATTTTTCAATTGAGATTATATTAAAGACGCTATCTGTCTGTCTCGTAATTATATTACCAGCACGTATTGTACGCAAGGCTCTCTATAAGTTGACGAAAACAATTCTAGCGCTCAGCTTTCTTTTCTTCCATCTCAGCAACTTTTCTTAAGAAAGTAAAATACCTTCAAATTGTGCAAGCTGATCGAGGATTACGATTTCTTGGTGCTTCAATTGTGCTACTTAATGCTTTAATCTCTTTTCACAGCTTAGCTGATACTTTATGAAGCTGATAACTGAATCAGCTTCATTATTATTATTATCAGCTTCATGTTATTTAACTTAAAAATATCATGCTTCATGTTTTTTTAACTTAATATCACGCTTCATGTTATTTAACTTAAAAATATCATGCTTCATGTTATTTCACGTAAAAATATCATGCTTCATGCATATTTAACTTAAGTAGTGGGCAGCCTGTTTGTCTTAGAAAGTCAATAAATGAATAAAAAATTCATCAAGTTGTTTTTCAGAATTATAAAATATATCAAAGGTGTTTATCGCATGTAAAATTACTTATCAGTCTTTAATATTATTGAACAAGTCAAATTAATAATAAATAACGTGTGTTTGTATTTGTATTGTTTTATTATTAATAATTGACATTATTTTGTTATTATATTTTTACGTAATATAACATAACGTAATATAATAACAGTAATAACTATTATCAACGTTTCATTCATAAAAATTATATAAGTTCTCCTGTTATTTAGTATGCATACAATTTTGCTGTACAGTATAAACCAAAAAAGGGCTCTTGTCTTGCTGTCCGATTCTATCTTCTGCTGGTCTGCATCCAGAGTCCGTGAGAATCCTAATAATGACGTTAACTATTTGTAAATATTCTCTTTCCTCTGTTTGTTTGTTAACAAGCGCCATGAAAGTACAGTAGAAATAATATTCAACAATTTAAGAACTATGAACTCAAGCATAAAAATAGAAACACTATAATGCTAAGATAACAAATACACAAATAATTGGGTTACTTTGTCTTTTCTATTTTGTATTTTTAATTTATTTAGACAAACACAAAAGAGACCTTTATTGTTCATTTCTGTTCAATAAGGATATTTTTGTCTACATAAGTTGCCATCTGATGCGTTATAGATATCAAGCTGAACTGATTATTTTTCAATGACTTTTAGAAATGTTTCTTTTATAAAAGTATTGCTCAGTTGGTATATTAATAATTGATAAGAATGATTAAATTTCAAGTGTAATTTTAATCTTTGTGTTTGTGTGTAAAATAAGACAATTATTTGTAATTGTCTTGTCAATAACCAATACCCAAATGAAGCTGATACTGTATTCTTTATGACTGCAGGATGACTATAAGAAGTTTAACTTGACGTAATTCCTTATGCAGCATGAAAATGTGTTGCTCTTTTCTTTTGTAATTGCAAATTTTATGGTATAAATTGTTCAGTAAATTTTGTCGCTGTTTACTCCCATTATTATTATATAAAGATACATGCATAATTATTATATTTGTTTTTATTGTTGTTATCAACTTTCTAGATATGTTAAATAGATTTGCACATCTTATATACATTGATCCAACAAACTACAAGCTTAACAAGCTAAGTAATTGTTATAATATGGCGTAAAAAAAAAAAAAAAAAAAAAGAAGTAAAAAATGCCAAGTAAAACGTATTGGATTTTCTGTTATATTAATTTCGCACTAACCGATTGATAAAAGAATAGAAGAAGCATATTTCATACTATCTAAATTTGAAAGCGTGGTAAAAATTGACAGTCCAATGACTATACAGATACTATACATCAGAGGAGTAAAACAAAAAATATATGTATGATAATAATAATAATAAATTAAAAAAAAAAAGAGAAGTTTTTAGTTAGCTACTGTAATTAGAGTACTGCTAAGTACGTAATGTGTATCCTCGCTCGCAAGCAGGTCACACAGATCCTACGTGCATCACGCGAGCCGAAATTTGCATACAACGCCAAACTAAGGATAATGCGGTCACTTGCTAGCTTTTAATCATGTTGTACTATCCAACACCAATCATAATGAACGAGTTTCATGCAACAAAAAAAAAAAAAAAAAAAAAGTTTTGTACTGTGTGCCATGCTCATCGACGTCACTTTGTTTTCGTTCTTTTTTACGCCAATGAGCTGGAAACAGTTGAAAAAGTTAGCTATCTTTATATATCCTAGCATTTCATTGTTGCGCCAATACAATGGAAATAATTACTTTTTTTCTTGACTCGCTTTTATATATATATATATATATAATATATATTATTATTGTTTTATAAACAATATCCCAAGATATTTCCTGAGTATCTTTTGTGATGTTTTAGCACATGCTTGAATCTGTTTTTATAACTAAATTTTTATTTTGAATATCTGACTAATTAAATATGTATAGTTTCTAAACTTTCTGTAGCTGCACTATCAACTAAGAGTATAGTATTATAATACTAGCTTTAATTATTATTTTTACTTATTATTAGTTATTTTTGCAATATCTGAAAACTTTTAGCTCAACTCTTTTATACGTACTTGTGTACCAACATTTTGGTGTGTGAAACTTACCACATCCGGAGGCGTGGGTTCGATGCGACGTAAGGGTGGAGGAGCTCGATTTGCACTTGGTCGCGTCATCTTGCAGGTATATAGCACGCAGCACTAGCCGTGCTAGCCTGCCTGTCGGCCACACGTCCCCTGGTACAGTAGAGTAGTCGTACCAGAGCGAGCGCGGCTCGCGACACAACACGCCGCACTAACGTCGCGCACGCGCATCTCTTTATCAACAAAAATATAACATCTCTACCACTGACAATTAACTTCAAGGTAAAACTGCTCAATATGTCAATTTTGTCTGATTAAACGACAGTTTGATTCCAATCCTACGCTGCACAAATAAACTACCTTATTGCAAAATAAACCTCAACTTAATTAGCATTATTAACAATATTTTTAACTACTATTAGCTACGTCTAAATTAAAGGAATGAACTGCGTGAATGTGGTAATTCCACTATTGACTAATCATGGAACAACTGTTTTGAGGCCGACTTTAAGCGATTTCAGTCACATCCACTTCCGTTTCAACTTAATACGCATGTGCAATACATCGAAACGAAAACGGATGTGAGAGAAATCGCTTATATAATAGGCCTCCAAACATTTGACTCTTTTAGACAATATTGTTTATATGAATGAACTAACCTACCTAATATATATATTTTTAATTACTAAAGTGTATAGAGGATATTTATTATAAAGAGTTTGATGTGAAGAAAAATAAAACAGGATATTTCAGCAAATCTTAATTATTAACTGTATATATGTGCAAGAGAAGTATACAATCTAAAATGTAACCAAACAACAACACACATTGGTCTCGACTGCAGCTACAACTCCAGGCAAACAGACTACTGCATTTGAATACATAGATTAATATAAAACAAGGTAGTATTATCACAATGACAATTTGTACCGTCACAACGTCATCTGAATTGGCAAACGTTTTCCCAGTCTCCCATTAAATTAAAGCTTTTACTAAACAGCTGTTAAAATTGAAAAAACCCTTGCAATACCTTCAATTCTTACTATACAAACATTATTATAGTTAATTAATTTTATGTTAAATTATTAATTTAAATACTTTTTAAAAAAAGAAATATTTTTGATTATATTATTATTATTATTATGTTACATAACAAAACACACACTATTGTAGTTTGCTGTACAAAATTTTTTTTACCTTCCTATAGTTCATGCTTTTTTTTTTTTTTTTTTCTTTTTTTTTTTTTCAATTATTTTTTAAGCATTTTTATTTAAATATATTATATATATTATAAAAACTTTAGCATAAAAATGTATGCTATAATATACTATGCAAAAGTATTAATAATAATTAATTAAAACAGAACGAAAGTAACTCTCTAATTGCTATATTGACAAGATTAGAATCACTCATAAATTACAACAAATATTTTGTTCTCCTTTTACAATTTTACTATAACAATATTTCCCTCTTTGGGCAACTTGCTCAAACTTTAACTCTTATTGTAATTACAGAATTATAATAAATACAAATAAAAGCTATACAGAAAATCAAATGTGTAGTACAATATTATAATATAATTATATATATATATATATATATATATATATATATATATATACATATATATATATATATATATATATATATATATATATATATATATATATATATATATATATATATATATATATATATATATATATATGTATAATTATCATGGTACAACACAGACTACATTCAATAAAGATAAATATTTTTTTTTACATGTTTTGAATACCTTTCATTCATAAAAATGTCTAGAATTGAATAGGTATTTAAACTTACATTATTATAAAGAGTAACTTGTATCATAACAACTTATCTTTACTATTAAAGCATAATAGTATGGTTTATATATTTTGTATACATAATATAATATCTTTTATTTGTATGCTATTTTTTTTACAGGAGCAATTGTGTTACTTCCAATGCCCTTACATAACATATATATCATTTTTTTTTAATTATTATTTTTTAATTATTATTAATTATTTTTAGCATCGCAAAAACAGTTTGGCTAGATGTATTCACAAAAAACAACACCATTGTTTTGTTCTGTACAAAGTTTTTGGCAGACAGTCTTTGCTATCATGTCTTTATTTATATTTTTCTTTCTAAGCATTTAATTGTAATGTTATTCTCTACAGCACTAAAAACAAATCGAGTTAGAACATGGCACATTTTGCTCTATACTTTATCGCATAGAGACCACGGCATGACATTGAGGACCATTTTATTGTCCCTCACTCAATACTTCAGAAAAAAATACAATTCTTTTATTATTATAACTTTTTACAGTGTTTAATTTTCTGCTTTTATTTGTTTATTTTAAATTTTTATTTTGGAGCATATTCATATAATTGAGGCACTACAGGTAAACATTTTATTCGGTCTTATTTATTTCATATTGCTGTGGTTCTTTATTGCACAAACATTAATTATAATGGGATAGGAAAAATATTATTGTCTAATTCAATATTCAAATAAATAATATCGGTCACATACCTTGAAAATGTGTAAATATATTTTAACAAGTCTAAAAAATTAACAGCAAACGGCTAAAATTGTAAGAATGTTTTTATTTTCTCTTAGAAATGTAATATTTCTTAATTTTTTGGTGCATTAAAAAATGGTGGAATTTTAACTAAATTAATCATTAATTCAATATTTCTAATTATAATTTTAAATGCTATCGATACTTTTATAAATAAAGACAATTTTTTTTATATACCTTCAACCTATTTAAAATATTTAAATTTGTACCAAATGAAACAAATTTACACGAACGATAAATTAGGGTAAAATAAAAATATAAATTAATGTAATAAGAATAACGAAAAGAAATAAAAGTTTTGGCACGAATTCGGCGCCAGCCTTAGATGAAGGAGCACCAGCCTTTATAAAAATAAGAAGCATTTTGACAAATTGGAGTATTTAATATCAAAAGGCATGTTGTGATGGTACAGTTTTTCTCCATTTAATACTAAAAATTTCTATAGTTTAGAAATAATTTTTTGTTTATTAAGTCTATAATTTTTGGCTGTACGCATTTTATGAACTCTAGACTAATATTTAACTAATTGTTATATATTTAAATTTTATTTACATTTTTTTTTTTTTTTTTTTACTTTGAGCTTTTTATTATTATCATTATTTTTTAACATTTTTATTAAATAAAGGAACCAGCTGGCTATTTATTTTAACAATATGTAGAAATAACAATATATATTATTAACAAGTTCATTGCTAGAGTTATCAAAAGTTTGTCTTTCGGGACCTGCTTTCAATTATGGACCCTCTACATTTTGATTTCTTAACTATCATTTGGCTAGTCAAGTTTTGTACCTTGGCGTAAACTATCAATCTGCTAACATTAGCTTTACAGCTGATTCCTCTTTGGTAAATGGGGGAGTACAAAAAAATTAAAAAAAAAAAAAGACAAAAAAGAAAGACAAAGACAAAGAAGAAGAGTGAGACTCTAGAAATAGCTGTTGCTTGTTATTGAAAGATCTTTTTTGTTTATACATAAAGTAAAATGTTAATATTGTCGAGAAATATTTCAAATTGAATTGTTTGTTAGCAGACTGATGTTGGAGAAAAGAATTAATTAATACTTTAATTAATTAATACATATTTCAAAGTTGTAAGCATGGAACTCTGTGCTCCAAGCACCTTAATCATCAGCAACACTTGTTACACTACGTTTTATAATTTTTAGCACTTGATGAATGTGTCTCATATATTAATTTATTTAGTTATTCATCACATGCAATGCCAACATTAAATTTGTTGTTGTTTTGTGTGAGCACTCAATTTTTTTGTTTTCTTTTCTTTTTATAAAAATTTGACCCAAAGGTAAAAGCACATGACAAAATTGTGTTATAGTTATAATATAATAAGTTCTATTAAACATTTTTACTACTATATATACCAAAATTGCTTGTAGGTATAATAATTATTTAATATTGCATTATATTACAAGGCAACTAGGGTAAAAAACTTATTTTTAATTGCCTTTTTTTAATATCCTGATGAAACAGCCATTGTAGCTTATTATATATTATACTATATAGTTTTTGTTTTACTCTTTCACACCATTTTAAGAAATAGCTATTTTTGAGCTCTTAAAAAATTTATTTTTCGAAATTTACTATATATATATATTATATGTGTGTTAAAAATAATAATAACCATTAGTTTATATGGCACCTATATTGATTTCTATCCTAGTATATGACACCAAAAAGAAAACAAAATCTAGTTATTGACTATAGCTTTTTAATTATTAATGCCAGCAAATAACTTTGCATATCGCAATTTATGAATATGGTATTATATACTTAAATGGCACCATTCCCATTGTTTGACATTATTAAAAATTGCACCGCAACAAGCTAGCTTGCAGTCATGCACGATCACATCAAATAATATTGGGTAAAATAATTCATATCAAATAAATAATAACAAAATAAATAATGAAAAACATACAAGTATAGTATAATATAAAATAATAATAATTTGTTACGTTAAAAAAAAAATACAGCCAATCAGAAACAACACATGGCAGAATAAAAATAATAAAAAAACAAAAAACAATTACGTGCGAAAAATTGTGAAACTTTGAAAAGGTGGTAAAGTTGGTATTTACCATAATATTCTGTTGGAGGGAATATTTTGACAACTTTTCAATCCACAGGAAGCAAATGCACGGCAAGATTGTTTTTTTTTTTAATAGAAATTATTAATATTATTATTTTTTATTAAAATGATGATGTGAAAATATTAAAGCATCACCAAAACATTTTTAAATTATATTAATCAACAAAAACAATAATAAAAGAAAACAAAATATTTTAAAATAAAATAACAATACTCGGCAGCTAGCTTGTTCAATTATAATATCGTAACACATGAAGATTATATCTTTGGCAATGTGAAATATTTTTAGCATTAAATAACAACAACAAAAACTAGATCTTATTATAGTGTTCGAAACTTGCGGTTGTCAAATGGTCTCCTTCAATTGAAATTTTGTGCGCGTTACGCATATCACTGGAAAATATGCCGCAAAGATTTGTATAGCGTCACTACCATATAAAGACGCGAATGTTGTACATAGTGATTAAATAATATAGTCTTGTGCTACAATCAATCGTACATCGAAATGCATTAACAACAACAACATTGTGCAAAGATCATCGATGTCAATTCTAAATATAATAATTTCACATCACCAAATCATATTAGCTGAAACTAGACGTGTATCACATTGTGTTTGTCCAAATATCTTCATTTTTAACTCACCCATCAATCTCCCTCTATTTTATTATTGCAAATTTATCAACCAAGATATTTTGATTAAAAAAATTACTTTTTTGTAATTTACATTACATTATTTATTTAGTTTACCTATTTAATATTCACCGTTATATATTTATTTAACTTGTGGTCCACTACTTCTTATTTATTTAGAGAGCTGCTCCGGTCAAGTATCACTGATGCTGCCAAATATATTATTATTATCATTTTATAAAGATTTACTATTTATATTTTATATATATATATATATAATATAATTTATTTTATTATTTATATTTTGTAATGGCAGAATATATTTGAGCAAAAACATAACCTCTAAAGTTTAACTTAATTCCGACGACGAGTGTTTTGCAGCTGCTTGAGGTGACACAGCAACGGCCGCGACTGCCGCAGCAGCTGCAGCTACTGATGGTGCGCTGCTCGAGTTTGTCACACGTGACGGAGAAGTTGAGCCGTCATTAGGAGCTTGGGCTCCTGCTTGTTGCTGATGCTGCTGGCTACTGTCCGTATCAATGCCTTCCCCACTTTGTACGACTGGGCTGAAGTAACGTTCTGTGGGACATTTTAATTACACTTTTTGGCTTGAGATACAAAGGGTTATCAAACTAGGGTAAAATATAGAATATATTTTGTTTTTTGGTAATTTTGGTAGTAAATCCAAGCAGCTTCATCAAATCAGGCAGCGTGCGAAGGTGGTAACAGATGAAGGTAAGGGAGAGAAGTATAATGAAGGTAAAAAGTTGCGGGTAGCACAGCACACGTACTACATGCCACAGCGCGGGGTGTGAGGAGGTGGGGGTGGGGGAGGGTGAGGAGATGCAGCCACCTTACCATCATCCATCAGGGAGCCAGCATTATTGTCAGAGTTGTTGCCAGAGATGAGAGGAGCCATCATGTAATCTTCTTCCAAACTGATGAACGGAGCATTCCAGCGTGGGATGGGCGTTGAGCGTGGGGTGCTTCTGGGTGTTGTCACAGGTGACGTGAACAGACTTAGGTTTGTGGGACTAATTACTCCCGACATCGCTCCCACAGGACTAATGCTGGGGTAGGTGAACAGCTGGAACATCAAAAACAACATTTATTTTTGTATTTCATTATTTCAAATGTAAATCGTTTCAGTCTCAATTTTAAGCACTTTTTTATGGATCACAAAACTACAAGTATTTGTACTCAAATGTCATTTTGTAACCCCATATAAAGATAAAGATCAAAAATTGAAAATAATTACTCCTTTAGTTTTATTATTCTTCTCCTTTTCTTTCACGTAACGAAGATGCAGTGTGTTCTCGCGTTTTAATATTATTCAATTCTGGAACCAAAACTATTCCCACAATTATAAATATAAATAAAGACGATATAAGTTAAATAAAAGAAGTATATATTTTCTAAATAAAATAAAAATTATAAAATGAATATGCTTTATTGCTGCCGCTGGGTGCGCGTGTAAATCCTTGACAGCAGTTAATATAGGTATCATTAATTATATATATATAATATGTATATTTATAGCAAATATGTAAGTAGCGGGTTATATAACAATAAATTGACTGGGAATGTATTACACCGATCCACCGTGACAAAGATTTCTACGGCTTCATCGGTTTGATTTTTGTTTTAAATTTTTATTATTTTAGCGAAAATAATTAACTGGGGTGATAAAAGTTTTCAATAAAATGATACGTAATTGTACAGTACATTATCTTATACAATAATATTAACGGCATTGCGCAAATATTTGTTTTTATAACATATATATCCAAATCAGAGTTACAGCAAAAGAAAAGCGAAGGGAAATCGCAAACTATTAACGTGATGGAAAAAAAAAGTGAAAAAATAAATAATAATATAATTTTTGAGTTGTGAAGGATGAATGAAGCTGCCAATCTGAATTATTATTATTATTTAAAGAATCATTTAATAAAATAGCTTTAAACTGTAACTTTTTAATAAAATATAATTCAGTACTAGTTTTAAGTGAATATTCAAATATATGTAAATCTAACATCAATGATTATTTATGATCCAAAAAGAAACTTTATGAACTTTGTTAAAATTTTGTTTCGTATTGTATATCGCAGTTTTTGTAGCTTTGTTGGACCAAGGATAAATAAACAAACGAATGAATGAAATAAAGTAATTCTTGACCGAATAACAAACGCATTTCTAATAGTTTTAATAAGAAGGCCGCAAATGACGTACAGAATGGAATGACACAACCCAAAGTTGAGACTTTGACACTTTAATTCTGAGTGTGCTTGCTCACCTGTCCCGGTTGTGCATGGATGTGTGAAAACGCGTACTCTCGACTCACGGAGAAAGGACTCGTGACAACCGTTCGGCTTGGTGGAGCAACGTCAGCCCCTGATTGGCTGCCCCCCTGGCTCGAGTTGGCAGAGCTTACAGGTGGAGTGCTGGAACCTCGACCGTCTCTAGGCGAAGATTCACCCATGGGAGGAGTGCTCGAGGTTGGCGGAGAATTGGAGGAAGCCACCGACAGCTCTCCTGCAACAACAATCCTCCACATTGTACACAAATAGTAAAGCAAGTCAGTCGAGTCATATGTATTTCAAAAATTAATCTTTTGTATTTGTCCTCCATTATTATAGGTATATTAAATATCTTCCATAACGAGCAAACTTTTTTTTTATTATTATTATCTTTAATTCATATTTAACTTACTGGCATTTTTTTCTACTGCTCTTAAAAAATATCAAATTTATCAAATTTTAAAGAATAAAATATATGAAAACTTATATGGGCTTTCGTATTATGACAATAATATTAGTAAACACTTGGAAGTGACATTACATATTAAGTTTTTGTTTATGTCATTATAAAGTAAAACAATCACACAACACTTACTGCAGCAAAAGAACAAAAAATAGTTAATAAAAATATGTATTACTGTCAGAATAGCTGATTGCCAATGGGACAGCAGTACCTGTCGATCGGATGATAGCTACAGGTCGAGCCATGGGAGGTGGGGGTGGAGGGGGCAGCATTGAACTGGGATAGTACTGAGATAGCTTGGATGGACTCCTGGATGAGCCTGCTTGGGACTGAAACATAAGAAAAACACACAAATTTTACTCTTTTGTTCAAAATTTGCAATCTAAAAATCAATCAATATGCATACCACTATGTCCAATACATTTTACTGTTTATAAATCAACTGTCGAGAGGAAGTCAATTTACTTTCAACATCAATTGGGAGCAATTAAAGCAAATATTAAGCATGGTGTGACGGTAGATACACTTAGGCTGCGAGATTGGCAAGCAACAGTGGAGTAATTGAGCAAGCATGGCAAGTAAAAGTAAAAACAATCAAGACAAGAAAATGTGTAGCGAGAGTTGTTAAATGTAAACACAAATAATTGTATTATAGAGTTGAGCTCAAGTGTATGTAAACATTTGCTAAACATTGCAAAGTTTGCCTATTCGTCTTGAAAGCTCTGTTTTACTATGAGCTGTTTCTTATATGGAAATCTTTTATTTCATTGAACACTTGAGCTTGTTTGAAAATCTAAGAGCTTTAAATGGAGCTTATCGGTTTAGCACGCGGGGAGACGCGGGGAAAGCTATTAGGTTACCCTAATTTAACATTACGCTTATGGGGAAAAACACGTTTTTATGTGATTTTTGAGATATATTTTTAAACCGATAACCTCCATTAGTAAGTTAATCATTACTAAATAAAATAGATGCGAAGAAATAGAATTCCTCTCAAAGATTTATATTTTTATTTTATATTATTAAATTTTTTTGTTACATAAATTTGTTATCGTTTTGTATCTTTTTGTATTTGTTACAATTTGTATCGTATATCAATTACTCATACAATTGCTCGATATAGGTATGGTATGACGTCATAAACTTAAACAATATTTGCAATATCAATTTGTATTTTCTTCTTCATGTCAAATTTAAGAGAATTCTACAAGTTCTCTCTAGTTGTGACGTCACTGTACAGGATTTAACCATTACAATGAAGACACAATTTTTAGAGGGTAATTTTATTGCATATTCTAACGGAGGACGTCCTGAATCGATAGATATGCCAAATTGCATATTCTAACGGAGGACGTCCTGAATCGATAGATATGCCAAATTGCATATTCTAACGGAGGACGTCCTGAATCGATAGATATGCCAAATTGCATATTCTAACGGAGGACGTCCTGAATCGATAGATATGCCAAATTGCATATTCTAACGCAGGACGTCCTGAATCGATAGATATGCCAAATTGCATATTCTAACGGAGGACGTCCTGAATCGATAGATATGCCAAATTGCATATTCTAACGCAGGACGTCCTGAATCGATAGATATGCCAAATTGCATATTCTAACAGAGGACGTCCTGAATCGATAGATATGCCAAATTCTAATTTTTGAGTGTGTTAAAAACATGAAACAATGCGTGTGTTTTTTAATGATTAAACACAAAATGGGATCTCTAACTCTGATGATAATTTTTACCAGAATGTAAACGTTGCGCCACTATTGTTAATCACTATTTGCACAGTTAACAATTGCTTATACAGTTGGGTTTTGAGACAAACTAATGTTATTTATGTAAGTCCCATCAAGTACGTGTTTTGTCATATTAATGCTTATATTTTCTTCTGGTCTATTCATTTTAAGTATTTTAAACTAATTTTTGAAAGTAAAAAAAATGACGTCATGTATGTGGACATAGTTATCGACCGTGACGTCATTTCACTACTTTCAAAAATGCATTAAAATAATTAACGAAGTTAAAAATAAGAAATTAGCATAATTATCGATTTAGGCCGACGTCCTCTTGTAGAATGTACAATAACATTGCCTCCTCGATTGTTGCACAACATGCTACTATTAAAGCAGCAGTCTCTTTCATAAACAATTGAATTGTATTGAGTTATGTTCATACATGTTATGGCTATGTTATGGCCAGACAATGCGATCAAATAAAGATTTCAGTTGACGCCAAACTATATTTCAATACATGATAATTGCATATGCCAAGAGAAATGCATGTTGGTACAAGCCAGTTACCTGAGAGCCTTGTTGCGTGTTCTCAGCCTCTTGACAGACAAAGGTAACGAAATCCGACAAGGTATCATGACCATTTTCCGGGTATTTAGTTGGACTATGTTGGGCTTGATCCGGAGTTTGTTGGTAATAACTCGCTGCCGATGGACCTCCACTAATTGATGACGCAGAAATGGAAGTTACAGAAGTATGTTGCGGAGGTAAGCCTGAAATTCATATGTAACACAGCAATCATAAATAAAAACATTTCTTTTGCTTCACCAATTTCAAGTTTGCCCCAAAAAAAAAAATCACATATAGATGTATAAAAAACAACACTTATAAATAAAAGTTGAAAATATATATATATGTATTTTCAGATTACAACATAAATAGCTCAACAAATAATTAACATTAATACATATATTTATCTTATTACACATTTAACATAAAACATTTAAAAATCATCCATAAATAATGACAAGCAAAACAATATCATGCTGGCATATTTTGATGGGAAAAAATTAGGTGAAATGAAGAAACTTATTTGAAATAAATGAGTGTATAATTGTGTGTTTTCCCTTCTAACAATTGTGTAAGAGTGGGTGTGTATGAAATTGTGTGATAATTTACTTCGCGACCTTGACAAACTCCAAAACAATTAAAAATTACTGGATTTATTTGTTGTTTTATGAAGTACTTGAGAAATATAACTCAAAACAATTTTAAATTTTTATTTTGAAATAAATTATTGGCGAAGGAAATAAAATGATTCATAACTGTTTAAGTTGAGTATCTTTAAAAACGTTTTCTGACTGTGTATCTACCAACAATTTAATTAAGATCATTGTATATTTTACAAATAAAAAATGAAAATTGAAACCATAAATTTTAATTTTTCAATGGTATTATTACTATTAAATCATAATTACTCATTACAAAAAAAAATATTGAGTCATTACTTTGTTGTACGTCCAAATCAGTATTGATTTAAAAACTGAAAATTTTGTCCAGTTCACGAAATGGTTTAGATGAAAACTTTACAACGTAAACTGTTTTTAACAACCATTTTTTAGTGATCACTTTTACTTTTGCTTAATCTACAAAACATACATTACGAAGAAGCCAAACTTGAAGTAAGATTGGACTCGAGCTTTCGTCTCACTTCGAGTTTTTATCATAACTCGTTGTATGGTAATTGTATCGGCATGTTTGCCGTAATTATCGGCATTTTTTTTCTTCTTTTTCTTTTTTTGATAATTCGTTTTACTTATTATAGAGTTTTGCAAATTTTACACAAAAATGATGGCTTAATCATTTTTTATGTGCTAAAATGTCAAAACCCTGAAATGAGTAAAAAAAATAAATATATAAATAAAACTACAACCGCCTATAACTTGTACAGTTACCTAAATAATAAGTAGCATTACCATACATGTAAAATGACAATTCCAAACTTGTAATTGGCTTGCAATTTATGATAGTAACAATGCAAACTTATAAATTCATCTTGTTTGTTATAAGAAAACCCTGTTCAATAATAATGATAAATAAGAATTGGCTACGCAATTAATAATGAAGGTAATCAATTAAAAGTATATTTGAATTAGGTGTCTTTATTAATGTTGATCACTCAAAGCCTCAAGCTAAACTGAAAAATAATTTATTCTCCAATGCTTTAGAGAGAGAAAAATGCCCATTTTACCTGAACAGAAAGTGTTAACAAACGCCAACGTAAAATTTCTTCTTCTTATTTTTTAAATGCACTTTTTGTAGAAATGAGTACTATAGTGATTGCTAAAAATGTGATAAAATTATTTTTCATTGGGTTTACATCACTTCGTGAACCAGTGTGTTAGGAATGGAGTTTTTTGTGTGAAAGCAATTTTTGCTTCGACAAAGAATAGCAAAAGCTTAAATGTGTAGCATGTTGATGCTAATAGTGAGTGTGTCAACTGTCAAGATTATGCAATCGAGGTGATTTCTGCTTTGGATGAGAGCCTACAACATTCACTTCTAACAAATTTAAGCCCACAGCAATTGTGTTTTGTAATTAGAATTAACTCCAACTTTATATCTCATCATTGAATGGTGAAACAAAGTTAAATTACTGAAGCTAACATCAGACTAAATTGTTACTTTTTTTTTTTTTTTTTTTTTTTTTTTTTTGAAAGCTGATGCAACTGACAAACAAATACACTCCAGTTTTGCGATGGCAAGGTATGATAGGATAACGGCAGCATATTGCTGCTATATGTCGCATCACACGTCACTCACCGCCAAACATCGGCATAGTTTTGAGCCACGAAAAAAAAAATTAGAAAAACAAAAAAAAGTATTTTCAGTACTGCCGTCTTTTAAAAACAATTACGAGTACTGATAAAAAGTGAACAATTAAAGTGACTCCAAAAATGAGATATCTCTACCATTATTATTATTTATTGCTTTTGATTATTTATACTTGTGTGAACAATTAAATACGTGTTTTGGCAATTTGTAAAGCTAGGAATACGTGTTTGTTTTTGTCCCAATATGAAAAAAAGTTAACTTATAGACACTTATAATAAAAAAATAATAAAGAATAATTGAAGTCACTTGCATTACTTATAGAAAAGGAAGGTACATTTATAGTTTTATATACACAACATTGATCAAATAAAAATAAAATAATAAAAGAGCATTCTGTGCTTTTTTTAATATAATTTCAATTAAGATGAAAAATAAAATAAATACATTCAAAGATGGATTGGAGTAGTGAAAGTGACAGAGATCCATGACAACGAGCGAACAGCAACCT
Source organism: Ecdyonurus torrentis (assembly GCA_949318235.1). NCBI lineage: Eukaryota > Metazoa > Arthropoda > Insecta > Ephemeroptera > Heptageniidae > Ecdyonurus > Ecdyonurus torrentis. The sequence goes on from OX439127.1 coordinate 59,693,425, forward strand.
GGTGACAGCCAATAAAAAAAGGAATAATAGTAAACATCACACCGATAGAACCACACAGCTAAATACACTGAGCCACAGAAGTACCTGTTAACAGATGGGCCTGTCATCATGCAATGAGGAGGGGATTACTGAAACAAAAGGATTAAATTTTTTGTTACTACAAACACGGTTAATAAGTCCCCAAATAGAAGAAAATGTATTATATCAAGAGGTTAACCAATCATTTCAATCTTCAATTTTAAGGCAAACTATAAAAATAGTGAAGGATTAATTAACAGGATTATTGAAACAGAAATTAAAGTTGTATAATATATTATATGTACACAATGAATACTTTGTAATTACACGTGAAATGTGTAGTTGTGTGTTTTCGTCTTGAACCAATCACCTGGTGTAACAAAGCACAGTGTGAAATATATTACATATGTACCTCAACCAAATAACAAGAAAACAACCATATCCCAGGTCATTTCTGCAGGGGTCTATATCTCTACAATATGAACAACCTTTTTGCAGGAGTGTATATGAGTTTAAAAAACCTACAGTAATCGAGGAGAGCAAACACCGGTGGGCGGGCACCAAGGATGGGAGTCACCTACCTTCCCGATTTTGAGGGCTTACCACAGCCCGAGTGGGGTGCCCACGGGTGTCATGACTAGACAAGGAGGGCTCCTCGACGTTACCGCAGGGTGGTGCGGCACCTGGCACCGAGGAGGAGGGAACACACGCTGCAGACCCGCTACAAACTGACGGAGGAAAGCTCGGCTGCGTCTCAGGCTTCACAACCTTTCCAGCATGCACCAGGTGGGGTGAATGCACGGAAGGTGGACCTGCAAGCAATCATTCCACTAAGGAAGAGGTATTTCTCGCTCTCGCGCTCTCGCTCTTTTTTTCTTTCTTTCTTTTTTTCTTTTTTTTTTTTTTTTTTTTTCAAATAAGCAGGAAGGAGGCGATCTAATCTAAACTATATTTGGAACTGACAGAGAGTAAAAAAAGCCTCCCTTAAAAAAAAGACCCAAAGGTAGTAGAATATACAAAAAAGGTGTATCAAAAATTGAATCCAATTCAACTATAAGCTTTCGACTAAAATGAAAACCTTGCAATTATAGTTATCACAACAAGAGTGAGAACTTGAACTGACTTTGCAAAAAGTAATTGTCTTACGAAAGAAACGCAACAAAAAAGTTAATTGTTAATTTTACACTAATGCATGGTAAAATCAAACTTCCAAAATATGCCCCGTCGCAGTTGTATAATTACGAAAAGTAGGTATAAATATATTTCATAATTATATTTATTTGGTGAACATGTTTGATATACAATTAATACGCGCGCATACTATAATGCATATTATTCAAGTATATGTATAAATTTCTTTCATAAGTACCTAAGTGTATTTGAACATTATAATTTACGAAACTACCCTTTGAATTCCTTTCTAATGCCATTGGGTCTCAAAATTGGGCTTGAATTTAGTATGTAAAATTTGATTAGAAAAAAACAATAGATATCAGACTATCGATAGCTATATTGTATTAAGAAAGCATAATCGGTCTATAAAAAGCTATAAACATTTGACATTCCAAAAAATCACACGTCATTCTTAAGTAACACCTGTTACTGCTGTAAAGAACGTTGTTATATAAATCCACTAATCTAAAGGTATAAACTAAAGGTAAAATAAACCAACAATAATCCAACAAACACAAAAAGCAAACAGAACATTTAGCACAAACATTTGAGAAAGCTCGAAAGAGAAGCAAGACAAAACATGCAAACTAGAAGCCAATGTGAACCAAGCAAACACAGCAAACTGGAGACTGCACGGGGCTCGCAAAGTTACTTCGGTGACGTCACTTCAATCAATCATATCATCTTTTATATTGCTTTGTTATAATATCAGTAATTATAAAGAGTTAAAATAATTAACTGCCAGTATATTTCAGCTACTGTACAAAGTTTGTCATTTGCTGCCCCATGCAAATAAATATTTGAAATGTAAGAAATACAACTGTGGGCTGGGGCAGCGTCTTACCTACGACGGGGAAGAGAGAGAGAGAGAGAGAGAGAAATAGCTCATTTTAAATACTTTAAGACCCTGTTCTTAGTTTTATTAATATTATAATTTTTTTTTTCAGAAAACTACTAAAGTAAGGTCAAAAAATTTTAATAAAAAAAAATACATTAAATTTATTTGAACAATCTTTTGTGTTTTTAATAATATTTTAGTAAATTTTTATCACCACAATTGGTTTTAGAACTTCGCACAGTCTCCATGAGAAAAGAAAAATTGAGGAAAAATACAGACAGGTAGAATAAACATACTCACCAGGGCTCAACATGGAAAGCAAATTGATTCCAAGAGTTGCAAAGTAAATTACTATACCATACAGCAGCAAAGTTTCTCCAATTTTGGTTGAATAATTCAATTAAGACTTAATTAGAATAATTCAGTTAAGACTTAATTATTAACATTTCCAAATATATATACATTTTTTTTTGTATAATTTTGATTAGGATGCCGTGAGGATGAATTTAATAACAATGATTTTTATGTCACTTTATGTTTTTTGTCTTGAGTTAAGTGTTTATGAAATGCATTCAACCAATATATTGAAGTGTGTAAAAAATGTAAATGATGACACATATAATAGCCCAGCCGATGGTAGCCCTCAGTCGATTTGTCATGCGAATAAACATTCAATTAGAAGAGATACGTTTCCAAGAGATTGTGATAGGTTTTAGAAAAGGAAATGTAGGTTTAAAAAAGTTTCATATATTTAAAACATTGATCAGACATTTAGATCTATAGTGCAGGCTGCATGACGAAGTTTAGGAAGCTAGCTTGATAAGTCAACCATACGATATACATAATCAAGGGACAAAAACTGTCAAGGAAGATTTACAGTGTGATATAAACAAAATATAAGAGGATCCAATTAAGAAGATATGAGTGCTTAGAGTAAATAATATAGAGATATAGACAGTATAATTACTAAGACAATTAAGTGAGAGAGTGTAGAGCAACACCAATCAGGCTGCAGCCAGGTCGACGCCACCCGCTGATATACAGGGTGATACACGTGGCATGACAAAAACAAATAATATCAACTAGCTGGAGAGATACGTGTGTCATAATAAAATTGTTATACAGAGCTAAACTTACCATGGTCAACATCCGAGTGCCAGCTTGTTTGACTCGACAAAGACGCTGGACTTTGGCCATAATATGTCACCTCACCGGGACCTTTATCTCTCCCTGTAGGGGGTCCACCAAGCTCCATTTCCTCCTCTGTGGAGCTTAGTCGCCTCAGTCGTTTATTTCGTGGCTCTCCGGGACTTTGCGAACTTCTAGGTAGGGAGAGAGGACCTAAAGAGAACAAGGTTTATTAACTCGCTGACATGAACTATTTTATTGACAAACTTGGTGACTGTATTATATTTAAGATATTTTCATTTTTGTAGCGCATTCACAAAGTTTTGTCATTTTGTCATTACACATTCAAATTGACGTGATATAGTGAGAGCGAGAGAGACAGACAGAGAATATTACCGTGACAATGAGAAAGATTTTTTTAAAAAAAAGGTGGTAACTTTATATCATATTCTAGACGAGGACATCGTCCTGAACCGATTGATATTCGAGTTGTTAACTTTTGAGTTGATTAAGTATTTTTAATCATTTGTTGAAAACCAAAAAAATGACTTGACGTTGGGTAACTTATGCATGTGGACATAGGAAGATGTTACCAACCGTGACGTCATTTCGTGACGTTCAAAAATCAATTAAAAATACTTAGTGAACTAAAAATTTAGAAATTTGCATATAAATCGGTTCAGGATGATGTTCTCTTTTCATTTATGTAATAAAATTATCCCCCTGTTTTTTTATTTTTAGTTTTCCTCATTTTAATATTTTTGTAAGATGAAATTGAATAACGCGATGATAAATCACTAAAAAAAAAGACACTTTATGATTGATTTCGATTGTGAAGTGAATGAGAAAATAATGCCATACGGTCTCCAGTACAGATACTGTACCTTACACTGGTTTACCATATTTCTGCAAAAAAAAAAAAAAAGCATTCATCACAAAATTGAGTAAGTTGTGTGAATATGAAGATATAAAATGACACATCGACTATCAACAATCTTAACATTATATTTTCATTTCACAAGTAGCCCATGTATAAAAAGCTAAAGTACATAGGAATAGCGTGATTTAAAATCATTACTCATTTAAGCATAGCTTATATATCATATATACAAACGGAAATGTTTGGAATGAAAATTATAACCATATATATTACTATAGTGTAATTTTATTTGCCTTTTCCATTATTTTGTGTTGACTTGTGAGCGCAACTTTCTGGATGCGATTGTAATCTCCAACTTTAATATCAATAATTTATAAATTGTTGTCTTCAAACTTAGTTCTGTTAACTACTAATTAATTAACTGCAATTTATATTGTAGTATTTTTATATTTGAAGCGTCAAAATACCCCACAAATTGAAATACCCAAACTTCTAAAGGCTTTCATATATGTACATCATTAAATTGCAAACAATTAATATAACCTCAACACCCCAATTAAATTAAATCAGTATTAAGCTGTACAGTACACCAAAAAAAAGCACTGAAAAGAGGATCTATATACAGTATAGTTTTGTTTCAAATTTTAAGCAAGAAAAAAATTGGATAATAAATAACTATAGAGGATAGCTTCAAACCATAAACGTATTTTCTTTTGCTGATTAATACAAGTATATTATTATCATTTTCATCAATATTTAACAAAACTTTTTATTATTATTATTGGGGGGGGGGGGGGTCTTATTGTCTTGCTCTCCTGCAACCAGAGAATTGCTTGCAACTGAGGGATGTAGTATAGGGATGTGTATTTGCTCACTGTAAAACATCCACCACCACTTCAAGGCACATACTAAGGGGTACTTTTCAGTTGAAGAAGATGTAAACAAAGTACAATAAGGACATTATAGTAAATAAGCAACTTGTAAGAACTAGGACCACAAGCAGATGAAGCTACATCCACGTTTTAAGTTTATCTGTCTATCTCTAAAAAAATAATAATATTATAAAAAAAAAATGCAACTTTCTGGTATTCCCTTCACCAGAACACAAAGATGGTAAGGTGAGTTGCCTACCTGACATTTTTTCCCCAGTTTATGGACATGTGTCCATCTCATACTTTATCAACGAAGAGAAATTTTGGATTAATTCTGTATTTCTTTTTCAAAAAAATTCAATTGTGATGATGAATGAGGTAATAATGTATTTTAACTCACTGTATGCCCCAGTTGCCATCATAGACGTATGGTCAGGTGCTGGCGGTGTGTAACTGTTGCAGTAATACCCGGGGTTTTCTATTTTTATTGCGTTCACTGGAGGCTGCATTCCATTGGCTCCTTGCATAATGGACGCTGAAAGAAAAATCAACATCACCATTAGTTACTTTTGTTTTTCTTAAAAAATTGGCTTTAATTCAATGTACATTTATATAAATAAGGATTGATCAATAACAAGTGATTCGCCTTCTCTCCATATTTAAAATAGGCAAATTGACATTGATGACGTCTCCAAACGAAACAAGTTAACATTAAATCAAATCAAGAAATATGAAAATACAATTTTTTTGTAAAACATTAATCAATTTTATGATATTGATTTTCAGTGCAGTTGACACTAAAGGCTATCAAACTATAGGGATATAAAAAGTTTGCATTCAATAATAAAGTTGATGAAATATTTTGAATGATAATCTGTGATGGCTTAGTGTACACCAGCCTTAATTAAAATGAATTTCACTTGTAAAGATTGCAAAGTGTGTTAGACAAAATCACGAATATACAACATCAACCATCGTTAAAATCTCCGGCAGCCAGTGCACGTGATTCTTGGCCAAGTAAAAAATGTTTATAACAATTAATATTAAAAGTAGTTAAAGAAATGGTAAAGAAGGATATTATTGTAACGTTGGTAAGTATTTGCGATGTCGTTATGATTTGTCACGTGACCATCAAGGAACCAAAAGTGTCTGTGAAAACAACTGAAATATCTTGCCGGTGAAATAGTTCCAAGAGTGCTGGACTTTTACATTCTTTTAGGGAAAAACTAGATAGCTCTTTTGCTCATTCCTCTTTTTAGTTAGTGATGCAATACAAATTTTAATAGTAAGCGTTGTAATTGAAAAAAAAAAATAATAATAATAATAACAATTTTAGTATAGTACATTATTTTTGTCGTGCTATAAAAAGTAGAGAAGATGATCATTTTTGCTAGAGTTGCAGTATGAAACTGCTAAAACCACATTTCTCGTGAGCTGTTTAGTTTAATGGCTAGTAAAGGCAATCCTATACATCATCCATTTAAGCACACCACATTGGTTTTCTGGGGGTCTGTGAAAAGATAACTTTCCCTCTGGTACCGCCAAGCTACGGCGCAAGAAATGACTATAGTCGTCGAGCCTAGTGTTAGCAAGTATAATGTAAACGATAATATGAAACTTCGCTGAAGCGTGTATGATATTTTTTTTTTTTTTTTTTTTCGCACTACCCTAGCTCATGTAATAATTGCGTTACACTGAAAACTAAAAGCTTTACAATACATCAAAGTTGCAGAAAAATTTCCACGTTACGACAAAAGATATTATCAATAAATAATTCAATAAATCATGAATAAATTAGAACTTTTAAATGCACAGTTGAATGAATAAAACTAAAGAAACAAATGGTGAATCTCTGAGTGAGGAAATATATTGAATATTTATTTATTTAAAAAAAATGAAAGAATGTAATTTAATTAACATAAAAACAACGAGGTGGCGATGGTGAATGGTAAAACGTGCTAATACAATTAAATAGCTATTAGTAAAAATATTCTAATCTAAAGCATGCAGAACAAAGGTGATAGAGAGGGGAGCCAGCCACGTGTTATCATGCGACCAAAGTATGTAAACGCGGACACCGTAAAGTATTGACGGCATATAGCAGACGGCTTGTAGGTATTGTACGTGCCAAGTGTGGCGGGTTCCCACGGGTATGGTGCCAGTAGATTGTCACTCCTAGCACCCGCACGCCCGCCCGCCCTAACGGCCTGCGTGGCCTCATGTAAGTTGGCAACGAGGTTGTACCTCCTTGGTCTGCCTGGCCGAGTGCCGACTTCATACCAATATGCCAAGCCTACTACTTTTCAATCACAAAATTAACAATCAATATCAATTTTATTCATCAAGGGGAGATTTTGAAATTGACAGACGCTGTCATACAATCACTCCAAATTGCTCGTGAACTTGATTAAAAAAAAAAAAAAAAAAAAAAAAAAAAACATGTTGTATTAATGGTTAATCATATTGTTAAGAAAACAGACAGAGGTGCATTTTTATACCTTTCGTGTATTGTGTTTCGTTTTCTCGTGACTTTGATAACTGTAGAGCGATGTTAAAAAAAGTTAATGTTAAACGCAAATTGCAAACGCCACCACAAAAGCTAAACTCCTAAGTAAAAATGTACAAGCACTCCGACACCAGCAAGCAACGATATACAGACGTGATTTATTCCGACTGATTGATCTTTCATCTTTGGTCAATATATTATTATAAAATACGTACCTTTAGAAAGCCTCCAGAGTTCTTTCGATGAGAAGACACCCGTAGCTAAAATGGTATCGTTGCATATCACTCCGTTGTATGGATTGTGAGTATAGCCTGAAATATACATTGTAGCATAAGTTAATAAAGCTTACAATATATATTAAAATTTCAACGTCGCTTTATATATCAACATCCCTACTATAATACAATCCATATCAATATTTGTAATGAGCTTACTTCAAATATTTTCTCCCAATAAAATTGATATTATCATTACTTTAACTGAAAGAAGTAGCGATACTATTTTTGTAAATACATCAACACTAAAGCAAAAATCGGAGGTTTGACATTAGACATAAAAATATCAAGATTGAAAGAAAAAAAAAAAAAAAAAAAAAAAAAGAGAGAGAGAGAGAGAGAGAGAGATTCTCCGGTGGTTCAATCTGCTTGCTTGCTGGCTACAGATAGGGGTTTGCTGCTGTGCCGCCTTGCCTTCACTTTCCACTTTCAATTCAATTAGCACAAGCAAGCAAGGCATACAGGGGTGCTTGAATTAATACTTTTAGCGATAACTATGGGTGGCGGAGGCGACGACGGGCGGCTTCACCAATACTGCATGCCGTCGCGAGAAACAAAATTAATCATCTGGTTACTATAGCATAGTAAGCGAGCAAGGAACCTCGACGGGGTAGTTGGCCGCAATACAAAATTTTCATTAAAAAAGTCTATACTCAAGTGACGAATTTCAAAGTGTCACACTTATATAGAGAGCGGCGAGGGCGAGAGAAAGATTTCATTAACCTAATGTCCATCAGAAGCAATTTCATTTTGAAAAGTGCTTAAGTGTCATTACTTTTAGCTCTTGAGACTACCGGATTGATTTCAAATGCAGATTTGTATGTATTGATTTAGGGAAGAAAGCCAAAACCCTATTTTGTCCAACTTTGTATATACTGGAGACTACGTGGGAACAAATTAATCACATTAGCATATTGACAAAAATAACTGCCATTCGACTTCTTTACGCGTCACTTTCATCTTATTTTGCTACACTTACATTTACATGGTTAAAACATTCGTACGCTACATGTTATTGCAGGAACACTAATAATTTTTCTCTTTTAACCATCATCGCATTTTTAATTTGTACAAACGTTGCTAAAAAGATGTGTATGTAATCTGAAAGGCTTGCATGTAATTGTTTTGAGTTAAGTTGTAGTTGACACGGGCCGACAAGCACGAGCGTCAATGAGCCCGGGCAAAGCACCATAAATACTCCTCCACCTCTTCCTCCACGGGGCCACGCTATACCTCCAAGTGTCGTGTGCTCCACGGTATCAAACATACATACACAACAACATATCAAAAGTGTTCGCGCTTTGCCTGTGCTGTGCTTTACTTAACCGCCATCTTTCCCTTGAAACCTATTTCCACACAAAGCATCATCCTATAAATATCTAGCATAATTTAGCCGGGTTAAGAAATGCCGCAACTGAGAGTAAATTTAGCTACCGCAAGCTGGAGGTAAAAAGAAGCAAGCAAGTTATATAGTCATTAAGGGAGTAGAGTAACCATCATATAGAGAGAAAGAGACTCAAAAGTGTGTCTTTCGAGTCTTACAACGTTGCTTACGAAGTAAAACCTTAAGTTGATGTCGCGACCAACGTTTCGACAAGGAGAAAATCCTGTGGTGGCCGGTGGCTTGTTGGCACGGATTAGTAGCATATAGTTAGTTTTATAGGAGAGAGAGAGAGAGAGAAATTGGCACGCACACTATAGTAGCAGCTGGGTAAGGTGTAAGCAAATGTGACGTAACGTAGTGATATGCATTCTTATGTCTCACACTTGACAGCATCATCATCGACATTTCACTTCTACATTTTTTTTTTTTTTTTTTTTTTATTATCTTCCTATTTGTAATTTAAACTGTTATCTAAAATTTAATATTTATGCATGAGTGAATTATGAAGAACTATTAGACACAAATTTAATCAGTTATTTATTATTAAATAAGTTTGTGTGAATGTATAATAAATAATTATATATATTTCAACTTTGGTTAGGAGTCAACCTTCCGCGATGCCACCGGCCAAAATCGAGTTGACTCTGCGAACAGCACGCGCGCAACTCCGCGGTGTTGCAAATATCATGCATTACACGACAGGTATACATACACATAACAAATCCAGATGCATAAATTGACAACTAAAATGTTCATATAACTAAAGCAATCGTAAGAAAATGTCCATCCCATCCCACACTGAATTATATGAAGACAAAAAAATCCTTATACAATATATTGCATATAATATCTAGTATATAATTATACATATTTACCAGCATTACTAAAAAAACGTATTTGGTGATTATTTTTTTAAAAATAATATAATGCCAAAAAATTGACAAAATTGACATTCCCATGTTAAGTATACTAAAAACATAATAATTTATTGTAACAATAAAAAAAAAAAAAAAATTGTTGCATTGTGTTTAAATTGACTTGCCTGTTGATTTGTGATGCACGTGCTCAATGTATTGTATAAGTGATTGTGTTCTACTGCTGATTGCATATGTTACAGTAATCATGTGACGATATTGTAACTTTATGCTGCTATAACTGACAAGCCAAATTTTCTTATCCTATTGAAAATAATATCTATCATACAAGTTTTATTGTATAAAAAAATAAAAAATAAAATAAATGTCAAATCATTTACAATAAAAAAAAGTCTTGTGTAAAACGTATCGCTGCAAAAGTTGTAGTGGCAAATAATTTAGTTTCCATTTAGTGTCTAAAGATATAAAATTACTTTGTTAAAATGTAACAACTTTTACGTTCTAAAAATGGGCATCTTTTTCGTTCATATATTAAGATATATAAATGAATTTTAGCAAATCCGATGATCTTTTGTAAAACAATCGTAGCGTTTAGTAGACAACACTTTGCTTAAACTCATAACTCATATGAAAGTATTCCCTCGACATTTTTACAGAATAAACCCCAGTTCGTTGTTAGTGTTCATAAATTACAAGTTTCCACCAACTTTTCAGTAAAAGCCAAGAGCGAGAGAGCAGCAGGAGGAGGAGAAGGGTGGATATGGGAGGGGGAGGGGATGCTCAACTCTGATTACAATAATTGGTTAAGTACTCAGCACGAGGCAAAGACAGCGAACGGGGTGGGGAATGACCGAAACCCGTTGCTGCAGAGAGAGAGAGAGAGAGAGAGAGAGAGAGAGAGAGAGAGAGAGAGAGAGAGAGACATGAGAATCTACGAGAGTGGGTGGCGGCACTGGGATGCGAAACAGGGGTTGAGTGAGATTCAATTTAATTAACCCTATAGAAGCAAGTCGTTTGTAGCAACTATATAGTTGTATATTACAGTCTACAGTAGCAAGCAATTTGGATGAGAACGAACAAGTTAGTAAAGAGAGGGGACAGTTAAACGGTGAGAAGTACGTGGCCACACGAATCAACTTAGATTGTGTGGGAATCCACTTGAAAGAAAATAAAGCTTCAATGACAACCACACTAAGATAGCGAAAAGATAATAATTCTTAGTTAAGAGAAATTTACTTGTGAACACTATGACATACAAAGTTCTGAAATAAAAATGAAATAAATGTTTGGTTTTAATTGTAAGAGACATTAAAGTTTCGTCTGAACGTCCTTGCAAAATGTATTTCTATGACCAACAATAACAAAGCTAACATCCTATGTTATATTTGAATATGAAACTTATAAAAAGAAATGAATTAAGATGTTATACTGTATATTATGATATTTTGATTAGGAACCAAGTTTACAAATGCGGATCTTTTTATACACATTTAAATATAAATTTATTGCAACTTCATCGTCGGTTTGCTTTATAATATTAAATCTTGAGAAAATAAAACACAACATTGTACAGTCTATAATACTCTATAGTCCTTTACTGAGCACTTCTAAATATAGCACACAAATGTGACATTTTAGTATTTATTTTTAATTGCACGCAAGTATGTACATATTATGCAGAGCAACTATACACAATACACATCATCTAATGCACATCACAAACACTCATACGTACACACACAAATACACACACACACACACAAATACACACACACACACACACAAATACACACACACTGCACATATATGTTATTATTGTATACCTAACACACTATTTTACACACTAGTTCCGTAAAGCAGTTAAATGTTAGAGCTATAAGACTATATGAAATTTTAGTTTGTTTATTTCATAAAATATTTTAAAATATTTTTCATGATATATAAATGCATTTTTAGTATTTTCAGTTGCAGTAGCACAGAAATCTAAATGTTGCTGCCTATTTTCTGGCACGCTTTTTATCGTTTCTGCTTTTTATTCAAATTTATTGTAGCCGATTGGAAATTTACCTTTTTTTTAATTAATGTCCCATTATATATAATATATACTGTATTTTATATAATTCATAACTCCACTTGCTTCATTTGTTGTCGATTTAACAATTATATAATAAAATAATTAATATCTTTATTAAGGCTGAGAGTTTGTTTGCTGGATAATGAGAGATAGGTATAATTTCAAACTAATGAGCTACCGTTGTATACATGCTAACTCTTGTGCATCAAGTGTAACAAACCTGATAACACAAATCTTAGTCGCCACATTAAGTGTTGTACTTGCCAGTCAAATCTTAATACATCAGCTTGCTTGAGTTGTGTATGCGATGCAAATGCCTTCAAACTTAAGAATGTAAACACGATTGAGATACAATATTTTATCATTCAAATATTCGTGCTAAATTTACAATGTTATTCTTATATGAAATATATGTTTTAAGTTTAAATATAAAATATATTAACACTATGTGTATGCTATGCTATCTAAATACTCATTACACACTATAAAATTTGAATGTATAAGTTAGAAATGTTTTTCTTTCTGCCTTATACTCTTAGCAATAAAAATGTCAAACGAAACTCTTTTTCAAGATACCGATACACAATCTAGAAGCATAAGTTTTATTTGCATGCAAAAATAACAAAACAAATTATTGGCCTTAACTTAATTGAGGGAAATTGAACAAGAGTTTAAAAAGAAATAAACGAGATTTGGAATGATTAAAACATTGGATATACATTAGATATGTGTACTTTATATAGATGGCAATATTGTTGACAGTTTAATAAGTCACTTAAAGGTCGCAACACCACACGATGATCCTCCTCAAATGTGGAGGTTAGAGGTAAACTTGCTTTATATTTTATTTAGTGTATATATAAGAAGAAGCTTGTCAACCACCTACACTCTCTACCCGTCCATGATGCGGGAGGGACGAGGGAAGGGTACTTTTGGCACACCTCTCTTTCAAAACTATAGAAGAACCCATGTGTAAGGAGCTACTTTGGTGATAAAATCCAAGTTTGTAGCAAAATAAACTACCTTATCTCTCTCTCTCTCTCTCTCTCTCTCTCTCTCTCACCACTTAGAGCCTCATAGGTCAGGTTAATGTATAACTGGTCATGAGTTTTTTTTTATAGGGGGAGAAGATACACTAAATGGCTGAAGGAAGCATCTCTCTAGATATAAGAAGTTCCTTGGGGACATTCATGTTCAAGAATTATGTGACTTGTGATGATATCTACCTTTCCGATAGCTCTATATAATGTCGTAGTCTGTTCAATAAAGAAAGCTTCGTTTTAGGAGCCTATTTTTTTCCCTTCCCTCACTTGATTCGACTAGGTATCGATGTTCTACGAACATTGTTATCGGCAATAAATAACAGGCACACGATTTGTGGTGTGCGGATGCGAATACTATAGTTTAAGGAAGAAAAAAAAAAAAAAAAAAAAAAAAAAAAAAAAAAAAAAAAAGGAAAAAAAAGGAAAAAAAGGAAAAAGGAAAAATAAATAAAGTTGATGACACAATTTGTTGGAAATTTGAATTACCTCACACCTGCAAATCCACCACGAACTTCTTAACGACCTTTTCTTAATCTCATTAAGTTTAATATTTGTTGCATAAAAAAAAACCTGCACTACTGTTACTAAAGAATATAAATTTGTGTTAAATAACATTTTAACAATAATAAATCTAGCCTTAATGACACTTGTGTAATGAATTTATTGTCAATAGTAACCACGTTATATTAATGTCGGTATATATAAAAAAATTGTGTCTAATTTTAATACAACTAATTTTACAGGCGATAAAAATTCTTAGGAAAAAAAAAAGTATGAAAAAAGCAAGAGCGTAAGTAATGGGTTGGCAGAGTATAAGGCAGTAAAACTTATGATGTATTTAAGACGCTTGGTTAAATTGCTGTGTAGTAATTAAGACGTAGGGAAAAAAATGGTAAGTACATTTACTACCCTTGCTAAGCTGTCAAAAAATTGTATTCTTACAAAGAGGTTTTTAGTAGAAAAGTGGTTAAGTTGCATGCAGGGAATGTAGAACAGCAGGGTTGTTTGCTCCACGGGGAGTTAAATTAGTGCGGTGTTGACCTCTGTTGACCGAGTGAGCTGCACTAGCAGGCGCCACTTGGCTAACCATCTCCAAGTTACTTAAGCTACATGCATAACTTGTCACCGCGTCTGTAATTGTTAATTAGCGAGGAGCGTGAAACATTAACAAAATGGTAATAGGAAGTACACTTTTTTACATTTACAGTTAAGTTGGTCAAGAAGTGCAACGCGATGAGAAAGTGCATAGCCCCTGTAAAGTAGGCTACTCTTTGAGCATATCTATCCAAATTGTTGCCAGCATTTCAGGCGTTTTATATTTTGCAAAAGTAAATTTTATTCATTAAAAAGGTAGGTATTGGTTTAAGAGGGTAAAAAAATATTAATACGAGATAAATGTTGGAGAGACAGAGAGCAGGGCGTGTGAAATGTAAGAGCGGGTGGCCCGCGTGGAGTAGCTTCCGAGGCAGAAGTCAAGTAACTGGCACAGTCACTCGCTCGCTAACTTGCCTGACGTGGCCGAACCCACCTGGCTGGCTATCTGGAACCGAGCTGATGCCACTAGAGCGCGAGGAAGTCACAGGAGGCGTGTCTGCATTGAGAAGAAGGCGGAGCTTTTGCTGGAGGCAGGCAAAGCCACTACCGCGAGGCTACCGCGAAACTACCGCGAGGCAAAGAAAGACTCACTGGACGAGTATTTTGCCGAGTTTGGGAGCCAAGTGAGCACCAAGATTATATAATTCGCGAAAAGAACTTCAAAATATGTCTGAGCGTTCAAATTTTATCTATGAAACGATTTAAATCTGGTTTAAGGAGTTAAATTTTGGAAATAACAAAGTGAGGAAATATATATATCGTGGTTCACAACCGATTTTTTATCAAAAATGATTTCAATAACCATATAACCCCGAGACTCGTCATTTTAACCACCTGCAAACTTAACATTAAGTTTTATTTTATTTTTAAACAAAAAATAAACTTGAATTTGCAATAAAACAACGTTGATCCAATTGTTCTCCAATTGTTCTCCAGACCAAAACTTTGACTTAAATTTGTTTAACCACCTCAAAATATGACTGATTATAGGAATTTTTTTTTACGAGAAACATATTTGTATTAAGTATTAGATAACGCGGATTTATTCGTTCTCCAGTTGTTCTCCAGCTCAAAACTTGGGTTCTAATTTGCTTTTATATTCGTAATTGCTTGCGTTATAGTTTTTATAAGAATGTGCAGCAATTTTTTCCCATGTAAATAATACAATCTTCTTTTTTCGAGATTAAAATGATGCAAAATTATTTCACGATTCGCAGGTTGAAATGCATGCATTCTCCTTGAAATATCCCTTGCTTGAATTAATTTTTTTTATCTATATCTACAGCTCCTCCCACAAAAACTGCTTCGTTTATGCATGCTATAGTATGCACTTACGTATCAAATTTTGTGAAAAGAGGTGTATATTATAGATATATCTATATATTATTCATTTCACTAATTTAAGTTTACACTAAAAGCTAATTTGAGCGCGACTGCTTATCAAATATAATGAGCTGTATTGCAATATCATGCAAGTGTAATTTACACATTGCATACTTGCATGATATCTTGCACGTATCAGCAGCAATGAGTTGAACTTTTTGTAATTGTGTAAACTTTGTACGTTTTATCACAACTTCAGGATATTAAAAATGTTAGCCATGAAATTGTGCTGTGTTTGATTTAAAAGTTGTTGTGCGTGGTGTAAGCAGTATTTGAATCACAACACTATAAATATGGAACACAGATTATTCTATGGCTCCACAGATTTAAACAAAGAATAATATATTTTTCCTTATATAAAAAATGGTATTCTTCCGTAGAATTTCTTTTTGACTGCTTTGGTGCCACCTTTTTCTTTAACACGCTCGCGATGACACCCTTTACTTTCGCCGGGGCATAATAGAAAAGAAAAGATTGTCACACCATAGCCCAACTAGGCTATATAATGTGGAGGCTGGCTGACTCGTATGAATGGTTACTCGGGGTGAATTTCTTTTGACAGCGTGCACTGAAGAGGAAGAAAGCATGGCGATCTGCAAGCCAGCAAGCATGAACATCCAATGTCTAAGGGAGGAAAAGGGGTGTGATTTACAGACCACTAGATCATGCAGCCACAATCTCCGAAGCAGAACATTGAAGGTACTACTATAGTAGTCGGCCGCTTGAATACATAGGCTTGGGTAGGCGGCGTACAGCTAGCAGGCATAGGAATGTGGCGTCACACATTGTGATTTCAACGTGTCTGCTATGCGCATATTCATATAGTAGCTTTAACGCTGGAATACACATACAAATTTTCCTTGCCAGCACCTCCGTTTATATGTATAATAGTATGAGCAATGGTACCCTGTCGTCCTCCCTCCCAAACAGCCTTATATACCACTGTAGTTTGTCGACTGCACCGACGTCGACTTATTCTGTACCATTAGTCAGGACAGCGAATATACATACATTATATATATATATATATATATATATATATATATATATATATATATATACATATACACAGTATTATGTAACTTTGATATAAAATCTTTAAAGGTCAGGAATAAGTACAAAGAAAATATTAATAATAAAGAATAATTTTTTTTAAGTCTTAAGGAGGGAAAATAAAAAATAAAAATATTATTTTATATTTGAATAGTTTTTAGGACCAATACCATCTTTTGAATAATTCGCTCCTCTTTTTGTTATTCACATTTTCTTTTCTATACTACTCTGTGTTTATCCCTTCCTATAGACTATCCCTTTTCACTTGAAACTCAACGAGCCCTCGTAATTGCATCTTCGATTACCAACTATTAATATAAGATCCTTATAACAAGAAGCTTCTATTTTCTTTGCTCTCTCTTTCTCTCTCACTGCTTGCCCCTTTTTCTCCCCTAGAGTCATAACATAACCACACATCAAACACCCACACTGATTTGCCTAATCGCTGGCATTTAGCACGTTGCTCCCCGTACATTCTCTCTCTCTCTCTCTCTCTCTCTCTCTCTCTCTCTCTCTCTCTCTCTCTCTCTCTCTCTCTCTCTCTCTCTCTCTCTCTCTCTCTCTCTTTCACACACACCCATACAAACACACGCACTCTCTAAGTAAAAAAATGCAATGTGTACATAATAACTAAGTACCCATAAAGAGGGTAAAGAGTAAAAATGTAACTCAATTTACAAATTTTCATTGATTCCTAAATTACTTTCCCTAATATGTCGTTTAGAAAAATTGTAATTGCTATAGCTTTTGAGACAGCTGTGAAACATTGCAAATCTCTCTCTCTCTCTCTCTCTCGCTCTCTTCTTTTCTTATCATTTAATGAAATTCACCCTTGAAAATTAAGTATCTATATAAATCGTAAGACTAAAATTTAAATAATCAAATAACATTAGTCTAAACACACAAAATTTGAGGATAATTTGGTGTGTTTAAATTTATTTCATGTATTTGCGGTGGAGAAATCAGAAACTAGGTGCTGCAATGTGCTGAATATTTTACTTGCACAAAAAAAAAAAAAAGAAAAGAAAAAAAAAAGAAAAGAAAAAGAAGAAGAAGATATAATTCGGCACAGATTATCATCATATCAAACATTTTACTTTTCTTAAGATATAAGTAAATTGATCGTAACACTAAACTTTAAAAGAAGCATTTTAGGAATAAAAATATATTTGAGGATACAAACAACAGTTTCTTTGCTTTCAGTTGGAACATTATTTTGTAAATAATAGCTCATTTACACACATGAATATGCTACATGAAAATGGTTTGTATCTCGTATCTGTATATGCAAATGTGGCTGCTTGTTTTTACGTTGAGCTGTTAGCTGGATATTTATACATAGTATTATTCTATGCTTATCGTTTCCTCCAGTAAATATGTAAAATACAAAAACAAGTTTATGGATAAATCAAGGAGAAAGAAGTTCGTTGTTTCATTTCGAGTGATTGGAGTGTTTGATAGATGGTTATCCGAACTGCAACGATATAATCACCCTATAAACTGCATTGAAATGTAAAATATTGTTGGAATTAGCTTTACTTGTTGTTTATACCGTTACTGTTTCTTTTAATTGAGGTTTAGATGGAATATAATGTTTAGATTGATTTAAATTAAGGCTAAATTAATAATTTATTTTAGCTTGGTACCATGAACAATTTTACTGTTACGCCTGAAAGAAAATTATATTAAAATGGATTTCAATTTTTTTTTTTCTTTTTTTCTTTGTAGCTTTGTGGTGGACGAGTGGTGGACAGGGGTTCACTAAAACTAAGCTCAATACTTCTCATACTTTAGAACGTTAGTAAATAACTGACCGATGTATGTACGAGTCACTCCTCCCACTTTACGATTCCGCTGTGCTTGGAGCAAGTCCAGTTAAGGTATAAAATGTAAATCACTTCCCTGCGTGGATAATAAATAAAACAAATAACGTAAATTTGAACCCAATGCATCGATTAACCTATGATAAATTTTTGGCATGCTCTAACTTTTTTCATCTCAATGCTGTTTTATATACATTTCATTTATTTTAAAAAGAAGCAATTGCAATATTAAATTTTCAGTAAGTATTAGCAAACTACAGTATGATCATAAACTGCGCAAAAGGTTTCATAACTTAATTATTAAAATTGATTAAATGCTAAGAAATCATTATTCAGGGAGAAAACTTAGAAACAGTTTATCCTTCTGAAAAAATAGCAAATTGAAACGATTTAAATAATGTGCCAAAAGCAAAACACGAACAGTGCGTTTTGAATGTTGTTTCAATTTAAACGTTGCTTCCTTACTTGGATCTAAGTATGTAATAATTAATTACATTGTTGCATGGGTACGTCACGTTATGGTCACATTTATACACTTGTATTTCATGGCTGATTCACACGTGCTGGTAAACATGAAAGAAACTCAAACTTGGTTTTGTTGACGTAGATCGGTCAAGTTGGCTGGCCAAGCTGGCAACTTTCAACTGACCCAGTGCAAACATTTTACAAGGCCATTAGTAGTTAGGGCCAAGCAAGCTAGCAAGCAAAGCCAAGAAAAGAGGACCGTGGAGTCAATGAACGACCTTACGAAGGCAGCGAGCGACAAACTGGCTGGCAAACAGTGCGTTCGCCTCTTGTGCTCCACTGAATCTCATTACTGACGATACAGTTTTTTTGCATAAATAATTAAGTGTCCAAATTTAATACATTCAACTCATGGTGCTATACTTAACTACGCAAAGGTGACGGAGAGAGTGTAGCGTCGTTTTATTGATGTTCACGTGCATTATAAGAAAGATGGTGATAACAACATAAGTATCCAGATATTTGGACAAAAATCAAACACAAGCGATCAAAATCGTGTATTCTATTTCGACTTATTGTTTTAAAAAAAAAAAAAATGGAAAAATGGGGTAAAAAGGTGGTTATTATTTGCCAATGCTTTGCATTAGGTGTCAAGAGCAGAATTTATTTTGGTTTGTAGTTGGTTGTGATAAAGTTGCATGAATGTGCGTAAAGCAAGAGTGAGCCAAGCATGCCAATGACGAGGGGGAGTTTGCTGGCAGTGACCCTGCGACCCACCACACTTCACTTTGCCAACTATTATTTGCCCGCGACGCGCGCTTTCCCTCTAGCTTTGTTTTAGCGTTCCTACCCCACAACCACACACGTTTCGCTATACGAGTTGCCTCGTCAGTTTTTTTTTTTTTTTTTTTTTTCTTTGCTTTCTTAGTTTTTAGTCAGGACTGGAGATTTCAATACACTGTTCAAAATATATGATTCACTGCAATAATTAATATATCAATATTTTATATGGCAATAAAATTGAGCGTATTTTAAATCAAATGCGTATGTTGACTGTCTTTTGGCTACATACCAAAAATTTAACTTTTAACTCAAAATAAAATGAAATGTGTATATGTCTTATTTAATAAGCATTACAAAATATTTCTAGCACCACAATTTACATGTAAGCTTTTTATTTTTATTAAATTCCATCTGAAATTCAGGTTCAAATGTTTTCCAGAGTGCTTATTATTTCATAATATACTAATTGATTATGCGAGTCCATTTCAAGATTTTAATTGCAACTTTAAACTTGCAATTTCATAGATGGCCATCACTGTCATCAGGCCACAAGTCGAGCGGTTGCGTTGGTTTCCAAGGCCTGGGGTTGCAGCTCTCTCCGTCAAGGAGAGGTCTTACAACATGTTTAAGCTCTTAATATATTTAAAATATTATAAAAGTAAACCCAGGTTTACTTGAAACCTTGAAAAGTTACTTATATCAAAGGTATATTTTCACAGATTACTTAAATAGAAAATAGCAAAATTGACAGAGGATATTTGGTGGAAGTATCAGGACTTTAAATAAAGAAAAAAACAAGCTAAATGGATATAATTGCAAATGTTATTATGCAAAAGATGACGAGAGTGGTAATGTACACTGCCTAAGTCAAATAAATGAATAATAAATCAATGAGGGTAACTAGTGAAGAAAGCCTACTTAGTACTCAACGTTATTACGTATATTTCAAGCAGCCAGGCACTACCTTTCGTTTGTTCAACTTCTTATTTATAAACCACACACAGTCACGGTGTAACAAAAAGTCCCCAATTTTGTTTACTTCTCATATCAAATTGTCTAAAAACGTACAATTAATTTAAAACTAAGATTGATTGCTGGTCAATCTATTGGATAGCGTTTCTCAGAATTTAGAGGCCACTTATGTTAAATATAAGCCAATTTTAAGTATATTATGTTTGGCTCATTCTATACTTGCTTCACGGAAAGCACTTCTCATTTGTTTACCGCACCTGCTCGGACACAAATACGTAATAACTGTTCAATGCAGCAACATTTACGCATATGCATAACAAGATGATTGACGCTATATATATTGTACAGCGATTATACTGCAGCATAATATATAGTGAAGATGTTCAGCATAATTTTGTTCTAAAACAGCAACATTTGTGCTTGCTCTACGATAAATTAATGATTCAATGCAACACAAGTTACGTAATTTATTTCTGCCGCCGTGTGTGCTCGGACAAAAATAACAACGCAATAATCTCAGTGGAGCAACATTGAAGAAGACTACACAAATTTAAAGGGTAATTTAATTTCATCTTCTAAAAGAGGACATTGTCCTGAATCTATTGGTATGTGAATTTATAATTTTTGAGTTCATTAAGTATTTTTAATTGAATTTTGACAAGTCGAAAAATTACGTCACGTATACGGTAAATTGTGCATGTGTATGAACTCAAAAATTAGAAATTTATATACCAATCGATTTAGAAAGATGTCCTCTTTTAGAAATGCAATAAAATGACCCCCTAAAATTTGTTAGTCTTCCTCTTATTGATTAATTACAGCACAATTTCATGTGCAATATTGAATACTAATTATGCTGCACAACTTAATTAGCAGTTTCAAAACAGCAACATTTAACATGACGTACTTGTGGTTTAAATTACGTATACTTTAATTATAAACTCGGTGCACACACAGCGCATTTCCATGCGGAGAAAAATTTCCTCTCATTGTATTTTACAAAGTTTTAACAATTTTAACCTCTAAATATAAAAAAAAATAGACTTTATGGCTGTTTTACTTTTAAATTTAAAAGAGAATTTTATAATTTTGGCTTAGTAATATTTATTGGAGTCAAATATGACTTTGCATTGTAAAACTTTGCTCCATTACGAACATGGATTAATTTAAAATTATAATATTAATAATAATTTAAACAACAATTTAGTTGTAAGCATTTTACTTTTTTATCATTATACTGTAATATCAAATTTGAAATACTGTTCATTAAAATCATTTATTAAAAAAACTCCACGTATCATCTCACATTAGTTCCTCCTATAGTATGTGTAACATCAATCAATAATCAGTTAATAATCAATCAGTAAATAATATTGAGTATCATTGCAGAAATCAATGAGCTGTCAGTATTTGATTTCGTGTTTGTAATTAAATATCGGATATTAATGGAAACCTGAGTTGTAACCTTACTATTGTTTTTAATAAAAAAAAAATCTCCTTGTTTCAAGACAAAATAGTAGAGACAGTTTTAATTTTTTTACAAAGTGAACTCAGTTGAAACGTTAATAGGTTTGCTTTTATGAGCGACGGTAAATGACAAGTTTAATAATAATAAACATTGTTGGTTAAAAAGTAAATATTGAAATGAATTGTATGAGCTTTTGCAAAGAAAAGGAATGCGCATATTGTGCCAGCTTAGCTTGCGGTCTAGCGTACGCAAATCTCAACCAAATTGAACAATTAAATTAACAATTACGATTGTCTGCTTTCAGTCTTTTTTTTTTTTTTTTTTTTTTTTTTGTATTGAATCCTCGAATAATGTTACGCACGTTTCAAAAGTGTTGGATATCCCAAGATAGTTTGTGATTAATGGCATTCAATTAGTACACACCAATGCAAGAACTGTTGCTTACCTTTAATCCCTCTGTCATCATCTTTTTCATTATTGTTATCACAAATCCCGCTCAAGATTTCTGTAACACAATAAGCAGCATTAGGACACTTCAAGTTGCCACAACTTTGGAAGGGAACACCAAGTGTACACTTGCAAGAACCTTATCAATCATATTAGAGAGAGCCAGCTTTGAGGTGAAAATGTCTGCATTTATAAGTTGTTTATGTGCACCACAACCACACAGTGTTGTATATAGGGAGAGTATTCCTACATGTAGCTGCAGTCAAGACTCAAAGAAAAGCCTTGCAAAATTATATTATATTTTATATTTGAAATTATTTAAATATGTAAAAATAATAATAAAAAAAAAAAAGAAAAAAAAGTTGACTGTGTAACAAAAAGCGTAAGTTTGAAACTTGCATACCTAACCGACATACTTCAACCCAAACATAGTTTAATGTAACGTGTCTTTTACTTTTCAATAGCCACAAAATTAATTGTAATCTATTTCATTGGAAATTCCTTGACAATAAATTTCAAACGCATATTTTAAATTCGAATGTATACGTCATTATATAATAATAACCATCAACACTCAATTGAGTTTGATAAATTGTTGGGTATGGTCATGGACAGTTGAAAAGTTGTTAATGATTGACAGCCAATGAAGTGAGGTTCTTAGATACGAAGCTGCGCCAGGCACTGCGAACTATAGCACAGCTCCAGTATCGACAGCAGCAGCAGCAGCAGCAAAATAAAAGCTCATACCTGGTCTAGTTTGAATATCGGACATTTTATTGTTGTATTGTTTTACTCTGTGCAAGACATGGAACGCAATAAAATATTTATTCTTTACCTATCGTATACACACGTCAATAATAAATGACGAAATTGATGCTTTGTGAACAATTGCTATTATGTAGAGCAATATTGGTATTTTCTAATAACTAATAACATAAGTAATTATGCTGAATATCTTAACTATTGCGTAATGTAGACACTGTACAATATAATATTACGTTGTTATGCATAATTGTTGCTGCACTGAGCTACCATAATTATTCAGGTATTTATTTTTTGTTTTTCTTTTCATATCGGCTCCTATAAATGAGCAAACAGCAAAATACTTTTACTGACGCAATGTGAACTGCAAGCAATTAATATTGCGTAGGTTGCACCAGTTTTAATCAAGAAAATATTCACTAAAGTTAGCATAACACTGCATACACATAAAGGCGTAGAATACCGTGAACAAAAAACTTACCATCCTAACATATCTGAAACTAAAAATCAATGTCAATTTGGCTGGAATCACTGATTTCTAATTTATTTTTATTTCACAGAATTATGCGTGCGGACTCTGACGTCACAGCTTGCTTGTTGTACGCGCGTGTGGACCAGGCGAGCTGTTAAGTCACAGTGCACACACACTATTTTGTGAATGGAAAATAAATTAGAAATCAATGACTCCGGCCAAATCCCCGGTTAATTGATATTTACTAATTATTTAGGTTTGTTAGAAAATTAGGCAAGTTTTTTGTTCAAGGTGTTGTACGCCTATAAGTATTAAACATATTATGATCGATAAATAAATATTTAACTTAAATGAAATCTAACTTAAATTAAAGTTGGAGTGAATAAATGAACTAATTTTAATTAAAATTTACTATCAAAATTATTTCTAATAATTTGTGACATTAACGCTATTGATACAAATCTTAACTGACTGTACTGTGAAACAGTTGGGCTAAATTGAGAAATTGTATAATGCCTGATTTTGCTCAATAAAAGCAATTGTTATGTTATATCTCTCCATAGGGCAAAATACAATAGCAATTTGTGTATATTTACCAGTTAATTGTGAAATATAATTCTACATTAAATTGTTAGCAATCTGTAGATATGGTTCTGACATAAAAGGTCAAAATGAGGACCACTTAGCTAAACAAAACTCTTACTAATTTATTACTAAAATTTCGATTAGCAACAAAACAATAGAATCAGGATAGATCGGCTACAGCTTTCTCTTGCTAGTATAAAGTAGATTTTGGGGTAAGAAATTAATAAATAGATTATATTTCTTGCTGTAACCACAAATAACAAATGCAAAACTCGCACTTGTACTATTACATAAGAATAAGAATCTTTAGTGACCCAGGCAGGTCAGAGTAACAATCAAAGTTACAACAAGCATTGGTCTTATCAAATAAACTTAAAAAAAAAATCGTTGCTACATCAAATGCTCAAGAAAGCAAAGATTGCTACATAATTATATAATACTGCGTTCACTCTCTCTATAAATTTATCTTAACTGAAATGTGTAACATTGTAGAAGAAAGTGCATTAACTTTTGGTATGACATAATTGGCGTGTTGTCAATGTTGCAAAACTTGCTGCAGAACACGTCAATCAACCGACGATATCACAAGTAACATTTGATAATAAAATACGATATTAGTCAGATTTTGTTAATATTAAAATGTTAAGTTATGATCTAACGTCTCAACGGTGAGTTAATACATTTCAACTTGCCATAGCCGGAGCATCTCGTCATAATATGTCAAGCTGTGCCATTGTATGCTCCAACATTTACGTACATTTCTTTACTTTCCACGACGGGATAATTTTAACTCCTGCATCAAATATAATAAAAAAGATAACGTTCAAGTATATAAGCAATTATATAAGCAATATAAGCAATTAAATGCTATTATTAGATACAATGAAAAAAAAAAAACGCTTAAAAAAAAAAAAAAAAAAAAAAAACAGAGCTGGTCTTGTGTAGGCATAAAACTTTGAAATTTTGTAACAAAAAATCTTCGCTTCATTTTTATTTAAAAAAAAGTTGCTCCGCCTGTGATGGGGGTGATCAAGTGTCAACTGTAAGAAAACTTGTGATCCCCGTTTTCTCCGTCAAAGCTTGTGTTCAATTATATACCGCAGGTTAGGTTATTAAATAACACAATAAGACATGCATGGGAGTTTTTCTTTGTGTTTCCAGCGTTGAAGTCAAGCATTTGATTTCTTACTTGAATAATAAAAACAACGGAACAGATTATTTGAAGTTGAAATAAAATACGAAACCAATCAAGTTCAGTTTAATTACTCTACCACTATGAATTTCACCTTTTCAAAAAATATAAGTTAATTATATATATTATTATTTACATTTTTTTAATTTGTTTATATTATAAAAGTCTGGGCCAATCTAAACTAGTTTTGTTTGCTCTCTTCAAATAAAATGAAAGTTGCAAAAATACGTTAAAAAAGTTATTGCAATTTTAGTTTGACCAAATTCAATTTACTATATTTTTACAATACTTCGTTACTTAACTAGCAAAAATAATAATTGTAAATGATAATAGAATGATTTACTTGTATTTATGATAATATGCGAGCCTGGGACTAACTTACTAACTAAATACTAAAGACCAACTTACTTTGCTCGCACCACACGCACCACTTCGCTAGCACCACATTGCACCCAATACTGCACTTTGGATGCAATCTAATATCGAGGTGCAATTTGAATACCTCGGTACGTCGTTATGTAAGCAAGACTACATAAATCATACAATAATAAATTATTTTCTTTATTATATTGATAGGACTAGTGGCTTATAAGCCTAATCCTCACCCTATACATATTGTTTATTTTTAAATTTATAAATAAACCATTCTTTAATATATTTTTATGTTTGAAGTTTTGAATAACTACAATCTTTACTATAATAATTGTAAGAGGGTCAAAGTGATTTTTAAGCTTAGACTAAAATATAATTATATAATTAACAACGGAGTTCCAAGAGATCATAATATACCACATATTGAAAATAGACTTTAGAGCTGACAGCTGACACTGCTCGCCATAATGTTTCACCTTATATATACCAGGACAAACGTGATCTTGGACTTTTTTTTCGTAGAGAAAAATTAATCTGTATTGACAAATTTACTATTTTTCTCTGCTTTCAAACGCTCATTTCATACTATCAGGTATAAAGACTTCAATGTATAGAGTTTTAGGTTATAAATATTTTTTAAGTTTTACGTTTATAGAAAAATGAAGAATATATATATATTATACACACACACACACATATATATATATATATATATATATATATATATATATATATATATATATATATATATATATATATATATATATATATATATTCATATATATATAGGGGGTAATTTTATTTCATATTCTAAAAGAGAACATTGTCCTGAATCGATTGATATGTGAATTTTTTTATTTTTGAGTTAACTTTTAAGTATTTTAAATTAATTTTTAAAAATAGACAAATGACGTTATAGTCGGTAACTTATGCACGTGGACATAGGCTACCTTGACTTCAAAAATTAAGTAAAACTATTTAATGAATTAAAAAATTATAAATTTTCATATTTATATATCGATTCAGGACAATGTCCTTTTTTAGAATATGTAATAAAATTAGTCCCTAATATAATATATTTTTTTCCTCATTGCAGCTGCTTTATCACAAGCCATTTACATTTTTTAATTTAAGCAGCGCAAGTGAAAGAAATGGTGTAAGTAAACGATGCTATGATTTACTCTCATGTATCATTTAAGTTCTAGTTCTATAGCAATCGGGCAAATCCAATTATACTCTACCGTAAGAGCAAAGTATAAAGCTTTTATTTCTTGTTGTTGATCCAGCTAAATTATTATGTTGTGTTGTGATACAAGGTGAGATAGTAGATTGTTTGACGCAGTGATCGGCCAGTGCACTCACTCCGCGAGTAGTCCCATGTTGGCGGGGACGAGTGCTCTGGTTCACCGGTCGAAGTGCCACGACACGCCAACTAAGTTTCTCACTCAACGTCCCTTGTCTTTTCTTCACCTCGGCCGTTCAAATCTATGCTTACATTCTTAATGTTATCGATCCTTTGATTTTCACTTATAGTTTTTCTCCCCTCTTGCATGAGATTTTATTGTTGAAAGCTTTTCGCCCTTCCTTTTGTTTAAAGAAAATATAATTTATTCGAGTCACACACTTTTATAACAAAAGATACTGGGCCAGAATTCCTCATCTCACACAGTATAACACCCTCATCTGAAATTTTTAGTGAAAAAAATATATGTTATTGAGGACTGTCTAAAACCTATAAATATAAAGTTTTAGGTAAATCGGACCAAAACTGAAATTTTGGGGCGGGAAATTCAAAATTGAATAATTGAGATTTTGAGCTAAACTTAGTTTTTTCCCATAATTTGGTACGATGATATTTGGGAATTTTTATATTATATTTGGATACTATGGCAGTATACACATTACGTGAAACCAAAAAAGTTGATTTTTCCCGTAATGATTTTTTAGGAAAAATCGTGGAAAATCGGCTGAAAAAGCTTATTTTAAGTATTGTTTGGAGCCGTATTGCAGCGAAACTGATAAGAATTTTGAAACGTAAGTTTGCATATAGGTACCTGGGTATTTGTGCTTACTAAAAATTTTAATATTATTTTTCCAGTCACCTTTGTTGAATTTAGCGGGAATTTTGAATTTTGATAAAAATGAAAAAATATGCAAAATATAAAAATGAATTACAAAAAAGTCTCCAAGTATTTTTTCAATTTTTTTGGTCTAAAATACTTCTACACTATTGTTCTAACATATGACAAAAAATCAGCCTGGCCTTTTAATTATTACTATTTTTTTTCTAATTTTGAAAATCGTAGTTTTTTCATCGGACGGCAAAAAGCTTCAGAGCTTACGGATGTATTTTATTTTCGATGTGCATGGTTCAAAACAACTTAAGCAACATTATAATATCACCTCAAAGTCTTGATCTAACAAATTAACATAAGTACCTATATTACCCCCTCCCCCTCCCCCCTACTTCTTATATATTTACAAAAAAACGTCATATTTCTAGAAATTAGGTAAGAAGTAGGGAGAGGGGGAGGGAGTAATATAGGTACTTATGTTAATTTGTTAGATCAAGACTTTGAGGTGATATTATAATGTTGCTTAAGTTGTTTTGAACCATACACATCGAAAATAAAATACATCCGTAAGCTCTGAAGCTTTTTGCCGTCCAATGAAAAAACTACGATTTTCAAAATTAGAAAAAAAATAGTAATAATTAAAAGGCCAGGCTGATTTTTTGTCATATGTTAGAACAATAGTGTAGAAGTATTTTAGACCAAAAAAATTGAAAAAATACTTGGAGACTTTTTTGTAATTCATTTTTATATTTTGCATATTTTTTCATTTTTATCAAAATTCAAAATTCCCGCTAAATTCAACAAAGGTGACTGGAAAAATAATATTAAAATTTTTAGTAAGCACAAATACCCAGGTCCCTATATGCAAACTTACGTTTCAAAATTCTTATCAGTTTCGCTGCAATACGGCTCCAAACAATACTTAAAATAAGCTTTTTCAGCCGATTTTCCACGATTTTTCCTAAAAAATCATTACGGGAAAAATCAACTTTTTTGGTTTCACGTAATGTGTATACTGCCATAGTATCCAAATATAATATAAAAATTCCCAAATATCATCGTACCAAATTATGGGAAAAAACTAAGTTTAGCTCAAAATCTCAATTATTCAATTTTGAATTTCCCGCCCCAAAATTTCAGTTTTGGTCCGATTTACCTAAAACTTCATATTTATAGGTTTTAGACAGTCCTCAATAACATATATTTTTTTCACTAAAAATTTCAGATGAGGGTGTTATACTGTGTGAGATGAGGAATTCTGACCCTACTCTATTTTAAACAAAGCAACACAAAAATATTGAGATTTTTTAGTATAGTATACAGTTTTAAATAAATAAAATAATAATAAAAAAGAAAGAAAAAGAGAGATAGAGAGAGAGAGAGAAACAGAGAGTTTATTATTATTTGTTCTAAAACTCCCTAATCTTTGCCCCGCGAGAGTATGCTTATTTTTCGCAATAAAGAAAGTAAGTATGTTCTTAACTATTAGTTGATCATTAACCAAGCATGATGCCAATTTAACCATACACACGGAAAGAATAAATTACGTAATTTATGCTGCATTTATGTTACTATAGCATAAATTATGCTAAATTAGAACAGAATAAATAATTGTGCTCTACAACATAATATTTATGCTTTGTAACATAGTTAATGTGCAGTATAACATAAATTATGCTGTATTGAACAAATTGTGCTAAAAATGAGCTAGCATAATTATTACGTATTTATTCTTGTCCGTGCAACATAATTTTTTATTGAATCACAAGTTTTATTAAAAGTACCAATAGAAATTATTATTATTATATTTATTTATTTATTTCCACCATTGATGCATGCATTACAAGAAACATAACAAAAAGTGAGAATAACAGCAATGAAGTAATGTAAAAATACATGCAGGTACACAATTGGTAACTTAAAAATTGGAAGGTGGAAAGGATACAAGAAAGACATTCGTACTTCTACACAATGTAAGACTATTATATATATATATATATATATATATATATATATATATAGAGAGAGAGAGAGAGAGAGAGAGTATATTTATAACAAAAAATGCATAATTGGAGATAATAGTTTTTGTTGTCGCAATTGAATTCAATACTAAAAAAAAAACGTCTTCTTAATAAAAAAGCAACGCTGATGAAAGTTATCCCAACTAGGATTACAAATCCAAACCACGAATGGGTTTGCCACTTGTGACAATAGGATGTATTATCCACAAAACGCATTTTTTTTTTAATTATGCCGAACGGACCTTTTTTTCTGAAAAATATTGTTCTCTCCTCGTCACGTTTTAAGATAAAACGTTTGTTTGCAAGATAGCTCAATTAAGAGAGAAGTATATGACCACGTTTTTAACTGACTTGTTACTTGATTACGTTCTTTTTGTGCTCAATTTTCTCTTTCTCTTTCTGATGAGAATGAGAGAGAGAGAGAGAGAGAGAGAGAGAGAGAGAGAGAGAGAGAGAGAGAGAGAGAGAGACCACGGCACGTCTGTGGCTCACTATAAACAATAATGTCACGACGCAATCACTCACTAAATAATTTATACTCTTACGCTGTTTGATTTCCTTGTCATGTACTGCACGACATATTTTGCTCTGCTTCACTTGATCCGTCTCATATTTCATATGCAAGTGGATATCACTAACAAAACTAATTAACAAAATTAACAAAATGCAAAAATACAAACGGTCAAATAGTAATTTACATACGTTAGATTGTTGTTGTAACAATACAATATTCTGTGCAATAATACAATACAATAACAATACAATATTCTGCTCTACTTATTTATTTTTTTTTAATAATATTATTATTATTATTATTTTTTGTTCCTCCACACAAAACATGACGTAGATTTTTCCATGTAAATTATTAGCTAAGCACATGGAATAAAAATGTGTGATCAATTGTCACTACATTAAAACTTATGCTACGTATGTGCTCGTATGTGTGTGGAGCGTAACAACATACATGCAATTTTAATATTTTCCGAGAAGCAAATGCCGGTGTTATTTGTTGGTTGTGAACCGCGATGCAGTTTTGTTCGTCTGCATACAGGGGGAACAAAGCACCTAGCAGCAGTCGTCAATACTAATCACAAGAGAGAGCAAAATGTGGTGGAATGCTAAACATAAAGACTCACTAAGATTCGTGCCTGCCTGCGATTTGTTATGCAAAGCTTATAACATTACTGTAACCTTATGGCGGCACATGCTTTTGCTCCTCACATTTTTTTCACTACTTAAGTGTAGTTAAAAGAGAAAAGAAAGAGCGGAAGAAAGAACAAGAGAGAGAGAAAAAAAAAGCATTTACACTTTTTATAAGAGTAGCAAAAAACTTAAAAAATAAAAAATATAAAAATAAAAGTTTTTACCGATAGTACTTAAATTATCATTAAATTTTAACTGCTAAAATGTTCCAAGCCTGTAGAGTGGCATCTAGATTTTAGTGGTATCGCTGGTGACAGCAAGCATGGAGGTATGACTTGTTCATCTTGACGGTCCACTCTATACGAGAGTGAACACAACGACCAACCACCCAGCAAGGACCGGCCCGCAACTTTCATCAACCGTGCTTCTATCTCTGCTGCTGCTGCCTTTTTTTTTTTTTTTTTTTTTTTTTTTTTACTATTTGCTGCTTTTAACTTTTATTTTTAATTTACTTGTTTTAAGTAACATAGTCGAGGAACAAGGTTATAATGTACCTGTATGTATGCTCAATGTTCAGGAGAGAGAGAGAGAGAGAGAGAGAGAGAGAGAGAGAGAGAGAGAGAGAGAGAGAGAGAGAGAGAGAGAGAGAGACTGAGTTAACTATTATGGGTTCAATGATGAGGCTATATAATACTGTAAGATACCTTGTGACTCGTGTCCAATATTTATTGGCTACTCTACGACATTAAATGATTACGAGCTTAGCAAAGAGGTAGCAAAGGTATAGCAAGTGGCACCACGTCAAAGCAGTTGATCAAGAAATATAGGCACTATTTTTTATGGTTATATTCGATATTAAGTAATGGTCCAATCTTATGATAAAAAGGTTCATACAATACTGTGTTAAATTGCTTTTTAAATTACTCTGGCCAAATGATGACGTACCCTTCACTTCAAATATGTGTGCTCAGCTAAGTTTATTACAAAGTCAAACAATTATAAGTCAACTTTTTCACGTCCCATATTATACTAAAATTTCAAGCAAAAGCTTTTACAATCATTAGTTTATCATAATCATTAAACAAAAATAATAATAATAATAATAAAAATAATAATAAAAAAAAAAATCTTAGACTAATTAACTAATCCAAGATTGAACACCAAAGTAATATTTCATTTGTACGGCTAACACCTATCGAATCAAATTTGAAATGGTGTGATCCACACTATAAAACTCAAGTATGATATAAACATTTAAATTATAGCAATTTCAAGGTCCCATTTCTTGATTTTATATAACAATAAAATTTAATATTTTTCTTATAGTCTACTTGATGTTGTATGCCAAGCTTGCATTTGCATGATATATTAATTAATGAGCTGTAAATATTATAGTTATTACATTCTGTAAGTTGGAAGAGGTTGTCGTTATATTTTATACAGAAGCAATTTCACACTTTCTTACCAGTTTTTCATGCAAACGACTCTATTAATAAGGCACAAATAAACTTTGCCTGCGGCGTCATTAACTACACACTTATATATTCATTAATTAATGGAAGCTAAAAATCTTTACTGATACGACAATTTGACAAACTCAAAATGGAATGACTTTTTATTAAAACCGACGTTCCAAATACCCTATATTATAATGTTACTACTATACTGCTACTTTTAGTGCAAAAATTACCTCAAAATTTATAAAAATTCCACGGACAGTATTACGTATTAATTTTGCAAATGTTAGGTGCGTTTTTGTAGCACAACAGAAAACTTGATTTGTTATTATGTGAGTATAATTGCATTTGTATTGTGATTCAAGTAAATTGTATATTATGTATGAAAGAAAGAAAAAAAATTGTTTTATATCATCCGAACAAAGTGGATAATGCTTTATATAAATATATATATAAATTATATAAATATATTTTAAAGCACAAAAATAAATTCATAGAAAGTAGTTCATTCCATATACATATAATGAATTGTATAGAATAAATAATATTATGAGTCTGAAAGCCTTTTCTCTCGTCTATACACAAGATTTAACACCAAAACAAAAAATTGGAACGAAGCCTAGTGAATTTGAAAAGAGGTTGCACACATAAATATGCTTTATACTGTGCAAGGCATGTATTTGAATGTATACATAAAGAAGCAACGAGGTTTCTCCAGAAAAAAAAAAAAAAAAAAAAAAAAAAAAAAAAAAAAAAAAAAAAAAAAAAAGCAAGGAAAACTTGGAGTGTTGTCTATATGGCTGATGGTGACTGCGATGAATAGTAAAATGTCAAGTTGCGAGCGAGAACCCACCAGGCAGCAAATTTATTACTGCAAACACAGTTTTAATACATTTTTCTCACCTGATTAAAAAAAACATACAAAATATGGTACTCAAATAAATTAATGACTAAATTATGTCTAGTATACCGTAATATTATCAAGTCTGCTATATAAATTTGCATATTTTTAGCATGTAAAATATCATCATATTAATGAGAATAGTTCCGATAAAAATATTGCACCAAATTTGCCATGAAAGCCGTTGATGAGATGTACTTCAAAACTACTTTAGTCTCTTGGATCTCATCACTTCTTTTGTCTTCATATAATAATTTATTTTATTTATTTATCTTTTCATGGAAAATCCAAATATGCTTTCTGCATTTTTATGTGGTATATAAAATACATGACTAAATCATTTTGTATGCTATTGGTGTACTTGTTTTTAGTTTATTCCTACAGCATATGAAATAAAGACATTTGTTTTAGATCGCAAATCAAAATCACTTTTTAAAACAAATAATATTGAGATAAAATACGAAAGGTAAAAGTTTGATGCAAATTTATTGTGAATATTGATAACTGAAAGACATTTATTTTTCTCTTCAACTCGGCAAGCACATAAGGTCCTGACATTTATTTCAATCCAACTCTTACTCAAGTTAAATAATCGCAGACAAATTTCCTCACATATATTTAACTAATTATATATTGGAGCTGCGTGTCAAAGTGTGTACAGATCGAACTTGATAGAGAGGGCAACTTGTGTGACATACATGCAAAATCTTAAATGACCAACACCAAACAAATGTACGTGCTAATTTTATTGCATATTTTAAAAGCGGAGATTATCCTACAACAATAGATATGCGAATGTATAATTTTTGAGTTCATTAAGTGTTTTTAATTAATATTTGAAATTCTGAAAATGACGCCAAGTGCACCAGTCGGTAAGTTTGTCCACATGCATAAGTTACTGACTGTGACGGCATTTTTCCATTTTCAAAAATCAATAAAAAAAAAACTTAATGGATTCAAAGTTTAGAAATTCGCATATCAATCGACTTAGGATAATGTCCTACAGTTAAATTACCAGCTAAAACTGTCATTAGTCTTTCTCATTAAATTGCTGCAAAATCAAAACAATTGCAAATGCCAATTATTTGTCTTTTTTTTTTTTCAGCCGAGTGTTCACATAATTTTCGACACTGCTATGTTATTAGCAACATTGCAAAACTACGGAACATGTTCACTCCAAATAGCTCATCCTTACACAAATAAGTTTGAAACATCATTATATTAAGTGTCATTATATTATGTGTGTTACTGTGTGTACTGTGCCATGTTCTACACAATAAAAGTCATGGAACGCAAGACAAATTTTAATCTTTAATCAAAATTTATATAAATTTTTTTTTCATGGTCATAAATAATTTTTGAGACACAAAAGTCGTGAGTTATTTTGACGATATTGAGTTTAATGAAATAATAATTATGCTAATGTCACTTTGAATATCGATTAGTGATACCCAAAGTGACACCTATGCTCCATTGCATATAAGAAGTGGAGACAAAGCATCCTTAAAAAATAATGTTGAAATTTCAAGTGAGCAGATTTTTAATGTAAACAAGATCCGTGTGTGGTTGATTTGCTATCAAGTTGTTATTTGGGTTACAAGTCACACACTAAGTGACAATCTTTTGTTACAAAAATGTGAGACCATATTTTGGTGAAACAAGAACGTGTCAACTATAAAGAGTACAATGACCGCACCAAACACAAATCCAGTAAATTACAATAAGTAGATATTAACCTGAAACAGGTATTGATATAAAAAATGAATACCTTAAGCAAGTAAAATATAAAGTGTGTTTTTCACCTAAATAAGATGACTTTTTACCTGCAGTAAGTATATCACGACCAGTTCCAGGTAAAAATGTACCTATTGCAGGATTTGTCTCCTTGCCATTAGTAGGTGCATGCAAGTAAGATGAACTCATGACGTCACGTTACTAAAGTAGTTTCTATCAAAAGATAGTCAAAGAGAAGCCATAAATGTGTATGTAAAAATATAGGCAAGATAATATAATACACTTTTTAGAGTAACGCAAATGTACAAATAATGAAACGATAGCACTTGAAGTGGTCACTAGTAAAAGTGGGCGTGTCTAGCTGACCGTGTGTTAATAGTCAACGACCACCGTGAGAACTTAAGGTAAGGCCAAGCGGGCAACAGAGGGAGCGGCACTCACACTTGAGTGTCCAAGCAGCCACTGTACTGCTCACACTACGCTCATGGAATACTTAATCACTGATACTATCATCACTATCACATAGCAAAACTGACGAGATAAACCCTTATCATTAACACAAAATATGACTAACAAGCTGCAGTCCAAGCATTCTTACTGGCGATGTTTTTTTTAAATAGTATATTGGCTTAAAACACGTTAAGTAATATACTTTGTATCCCTTATTGAAAATTTTCCAGAACCGGTTCATCAGTTTTCTCCAAAAAAAAAAAAAAAAAAAAAAAAGTGTTTCTACCCCATCAGCGTATTTAATTAGGGATCTCCAACCCTCTATTGAGCGCCCCTCTACGTCACCACCGAAATATTACATTTACACGTTTCACTGCCCCAAATGTCATGATCTGCAACGTCGAGCATACTTTTGTTAGTACACGTGATGATTATATAAATGGTGAAATGCCTACATACCAACTGGATACTAAAAATTGATATAATAAATTGATTTGAAGTGAACATTTTGCTTTGAGCTGATTTTTGTTAATACAGTTCCAGTTTTGTTACATTCTCCATGTATGGAAAGTGTGGATCCACCCACACATCTTTGTGTTGCTCAGCACTCGCTGGGCTGCTTGCTCTCGCTATACATATCTCGACTACAATGTAATGTTACTGCTTATAAATCAACCGTCGAGAGGAAGTCAATTTACTTTCAACATCAATTGGGAGCAATTAAAGCAAATATTAAGCACGGTGTGACGGTAGATACACTTAGGCTGCGAGATTGGCAAGCAGCAGTGGAGTAATTGAGCAAGCATGGCAAGTAAAAGTAAAAACAATCAAGACAAGAAAATGTGTAGCGAGAGTTGTTAAATGTAAACACAAATAATTGTAGAGTTGAGCTCAAGTGTACATAATTAACATTAAATAATCAGCCTAATCAACTGGATTACTAAATCTTGTATCATATTGCTTTTTCATTTTATTTTATAAGTATAGACAATAGTTAGCATTCACTTACATTAAAATTTATAGAATTGCAAATTTTGCTCATTTGTGTTAAAAACTACGTTCACTAAGAGCTTTTTGTATAATTTTTATTTCGTGTAACACCTGAGACACAAATCTAAGAGAGCTACATTAGTCAAAGGTCAAATGTAAAGAAAGCACAAATACAACTCCTCTCAAATACATTTTCATACAGGGCTTACATTCTTACATTAATTGTCTATATTAAAAAAAAAAAAAAAAAATCTTATAGAACATGACTTGACTAGTCGTCTTCTCCAGTTTTACGAGTAATCCAAACAATAATTAAAACAAAATAATATCAAAGACAAAATAGTAATAATAACAAATAAATCAACAAATCAATCAATCACTTTTTATTGCGATACCAAAAAAGTTGCAAAAACCACTAGAGTGATCCTCCGATATAAATAATTTTAAATATTGTTGTTGCGAACTTTATAATAAATTTTAGTAATAAAAAATATTTATTATTCTTATTATTTATATTATTATTCTTATTATTTATAAAATTATACAATTTAGAGAAAAGCAAACAACAAAATATAGATAAAAAAAGCAAAATAAATAAAAGGAAGGTGAAAAGAAGAAGAAGAGAAGATAGCACTAATCATCAATATAAAGTATAAGAAAACGAAAAAGAATAAAGCAAAACGAAGTTTATTTTTCAATCCAAGAAATAGTAAAATAAAAATATTTAAGAAGACGAATCTTTATGTCGTAGGATGTGCTATTTTTGTCTTGTTATTATTTAACTTATTTATTGACTTATTTAACTTGTTATTATTTAACTTATTTGTTTACATGTTTCATTGTTTGTTGTTATTTTGGTCTATTATGTTAATTGTTACTAAAACTCCGAGGAGATAACACTCTCGCGGTTACGTGAGCAGTGAAGTTCACTTCGTTGTTATTTTGTTTTTGTACCACAATAATTTGTTTGTTTGTTTTTGTGCCACAATAATTTGTTTGTTTGTTTTTGCCACCAATTTTATCATCAGTTAAAATGAAGATTAATTAATCTTTATCCAATTGGTCTCTTTACAAAATGAAACTCTTGCAACAAAAATCAAGCTAAATCATTAGAGTTAATCGTTACATTTTCGTATGCAAAAATCTTCTTTTGCTTTGAATTGATTAATTTGAAAGGTCCGGCCTCAGTGTTTATTTTCTTCCGTCGCAATTTGAAATGTACTGCCCCAGCCCAAATCCAAAGTAAATATCCACTTCCCTTGTTAATTTCCTATTATGTTGTAGTATATCAAAGTCAAATATCTAGAGGATTGAGCAAGTTTTCATTGAAACCGCATTCCATTCGATTCACTTCTGACAAAACAAAATCAATTAAATCAATATGTAAATCTTTATTATTAAATTTTTTTTTTTAAATTTACATATTTATTTTGAAATAAGTTTATGTTAATTTATAAGGTAGGTAGATATAATATTGAATATAAAAAAAATAGCAATCAGTCAATATGTTATGGAGCGTAGCTGTATATAGTTAATAGATGTAACTCTTGTTTTACATTATATGCCACGCCTGACAAAACTTAAATTTAGTCGTCTTTTGAAGAGAATTTGACGGAACACAGTTTGTTTGTTTTAGTTCCATTTTATTCAGTATAAAATACAACCAAAAAACACAGAAAAAAAATACACATTTTGATTAAAAAGTATTGCAGATATATAGATTGATTTATTTTCAACCAAAAACACGGTTGCGCCCGATGCATGCTGGATGGTAAACCCAGCACAGTTTTCAATTGCCTACATTATAAATATTAACTTACAGATATGCATGCGCTAACAGATAATTAAATTATTTCACACCATTTGTAGCGATTGAAATACAAGTTGCAGATATGCGTTCCAGCATTCACATTTCACGAGGCATGATGTTATAGGAAAAGTGCACATTGAAAATTGCAGCCCTGATGGTGATATTTATAGTTGTTTTATATTAATAATTTGTATGATGTGGCACATTTGTTGTTGTGTATGTGTCTTGTACGTGTGAGCAATATTTATTGAGGCTGACATTTAGGAATGTAACCTTACTGCTTGCTAGCTTGCTTGCTTGCTTGCTTGCTTGCTTGCTTGCTTGCTTGCTTGCTTGCTTGCTTGATTGCTTGCTTAGTGCTGCCCATGACGTCACATTGCAAATCATTTACGCTACTCATATGAAACACGTTCACAAATATTTATTTCTTTTCCCGTGCATAATTAGGTGCTATAGAATAAATATCGAAACATACCCTACTCAACTCAACTTTGACTTCAATATAAAATTGTCAATATTTTATGCGTGAAATCTTATTGGAATACCCCGTGGTTTCACTACAGCAAAAACGTAAAGTTTTCTTTTTTTTTGGGAGGGGGGGGGGTGATTTTAATTGACTTCAGGGTGAATTTCAACACTAAAACACTACGGGTAAAACTATTTTCAGGGTCAGACTTCCCGAAACAATAAAATGTATACAATGTATATAAATGTATACGTAATATATAAAATGTTTTTATGCCTTTAGATGCATATGTATAGTTTATGCAGAGATAAGAGTCACTCCAGCTTGCGCCAAGCTAGCGTGAGAGCAAGTTGTAGTTGTGACGTAGGTTCTAAGTTGCTCTCCGACTCGGTGTGCATTTCTATATTAATGCTAGAATTTGATTTTTAAGTTATTTAATTTTTTATTTTCATACTTGATATTTTGTTTCTTACATTAAAATGTATTTATTTTTATTATATAATAGTATAATTTTATATATAAATGTAATTTATTATTATGTAATGATTATTATTATTAAATTATTATATTTATTTGTTATTTTGTTTCCTTATTTTGACAAACGGGTAGAAAAATTGTAAAGTAGGCAATCCTCTGTAGGCAATCTATTGTAGACCCGGAATGGATTCCTAAATAATAAAAATGGCATAATTATCTTATAATTGGCCTCCTATAGTTGCCTATTTTACAGTTTTTTAACCCAAGTTTGTGAGGTTTCAGAAGGGTTGAGGGACATAATATGTTGGTCCTATTTCATCAATTTAACGTTTTGATTACATTTGTTGAGGCTCGTATCACTTTAACATGTTATCATTCTCTAGATATCAACTAAACATTTTCTAGATATAAAGTCTCACAGAGTACGGAGGTGACTGTAAAGTAGATTCATTTAGCATGAGAAATAAATAAAATTGAATGGCGTCATATTTTGTACGTTATTTATACAAAGTAACTGTGAAACCTGCCATCAAGACCCACCTTCGATATTGCAACAACACCCCAATTTTCAAGTATGGAATTTTAATTTTTTTCACCCATTCTTTATTAAAAATAATAATAATGAAATATTATATAGGTTATAATTTGTATAAGTTGTGATATAAAGTAAATTTGGTGGTTAGATAACGTTTGGCTATAGTTTGCATATAAGTGGTGGACTGGTCATGCTAACATATATACGCATTCTCTCAACATCGGAACATCAACACAACACTATATTATATATATATATATACCAAGCAACAACTTCTCTAAAATGCAATCACAATCATCAAATACACAAACGCAAGAAACAACGTTTTTTTTTAGAGTTGCCATTTATTTATTTTTTAATATGCATCCTTAAAAACTAAAATATTAAAATAAAAATGTTAATATACTAAAATGTTAATAATTAAAAATAAACGGGCCAAACTTGCGAGCTAAAATTGCACACAAGGTAGTTATTGTTGTATAGAAATAAATTGTTATCATACACGTACGAAGATTTGGGTTCAACTCTCCTCTTGTTACAAAAACTCTTAGGCAACTCTTACGATTCGCTCAAAATAGCTATAAGCAACCACAAAAATTACTGAGAGAGGGAAAAAAAAATATTATGGTGGGCTGGGCATGTGTGTTATAGTAAGGGGGACTTAAAAAGTGGAGACCTCTAAGATTGGAGGCATGTTAAAATACAGCTGTTCTATCTTCATAACCGCCCACGTATATATTTCAAATCTCTTCATTCTCTTTAATACGAAATGATCAAATTTTTATCACTCATTGTAAATAGCACCAAAAAATAATTGAAAAACACCGAACTAGAAGGCAATGTGTGCGCTATGCTGATGTTGGGTTATTTCATCAATGAATGCTATTAATAAGAGACCGTATCCATTGAGTTCTATATAAACTACTTCATACGCTTCAAATTATTTTCCAAAACGTAAACAAGAAGTGTATTTGAACAATGCAACATATTATATAAAAAAAAAAAAGTTAAAAGTTTGGTTCGAAAGTTGGCAATTGTTGTTTCTCGGAGGGCGCGGCCTGCAGGCTTTATGAGGCCTCAACACATTTCAATTGCAGCATATATTATTTTACTTTTTACGGCATATGACAACGTGTTAACGTATTACGTTTGTCAAGAGTACAAAATTAACAACACATCTAATTTTATGAGTCGGCAGTGGCATAATTAATTGTTTATTTTCATCTAAAATTTTGTTTACATTTGATTAATTTATAAAAAATAATAATAATAATAATAAATCTCATTAAACATAAATTTTAAAACAGTAAAAAAGAAAGCGTTAGCCTATACCATATAAGTTGCACTTTTATATATTTTGTTCATGTCTAAGATGTTATTTTTATTTAAAATTTTATAAACTGCTTGGCTGAAATATATAGCTAAAATTTATCACTGAATTCTATTTCATGTGCATCATTTAAATAATCCTATACAAAAATGAGAGGGCGAGATTTAGACACAGTTTTATATTTAGCTCTTTCATTCCTTGTCTTCATATAAAAACGAGATTGAAAATAAAATAAAGTTGATCCGAGCGACTGTAAATATAAATAAGCTTATTTGACGTACCAACAATTAAAGCTAAATTGTAAGCAAAAATGTCAACATTTAAAGGCTGAAATATGAATAAATGAGGTGGAACGCCCAAAAATATAAAAATCGTTTGCAAAGCAAATGTGTGTGGGGCAAAGAATGTAACATTATAATAACAGCATTTAGAAAAGTGTTAGGAACTTTGGACTACTTTTGATGCAATAAGTATAAATAATTTTTATTTCGCAGCGTGTCTCAGGTACAGCAAGTAAAATGAGCACGAGCAATATACCTTTTAGTTGGCTTTTGGTTACCTTTTGGTTAACTTTTGGTTACCTTTTGGTTAGCTTCACTATGTAAATATCGTGTAACCGGTGGATTTGGAATATTTGTGTGACACGAGCGGGCGCGAGCCGCGGTGTCGCAGCGAGGGTGTGGCACGTGTACCACGCTCGTGTCATGCACGTGCAGCGAGCTGCTGCTATCCCGCAGACCCGAGGTGTCCTTACACATCACAACAAACCTTTTTGGAAGCATGCAAAAATTGAATGATAATATTTAGATTAACGTAAACAAAATTATAATGCTCTATAATGATGATGACATTTTTTTAAACTATCCTAAAACACGTTGAAGTGTGCCTACTGTCTAGTGACCCTCATTTCAATTTGTCCTGAATCGATGCAGTAGTATTTTTAAAAATAGCAAAAAAAAATAAAAAAAATAAAAAATAAAAAAAATAAAAAAAAAAAAAGTGTTTCTCCCCAAAAGCGAAATGTTTAATTACGGGTCCCGCGTCTTTTCTAGTGCGCCATAGATTGGTGCTACGTCATCACCAGTAAGAAGCATTGCATTAGTTGCCCTGGGTCTCACCCCTGGGTCTCACTGGGTTTACTGGATCCCTACATACGACCATCCCAAGTGATAAAGACTGAGCGCTAGGTAGAGTGAAGCACTTGACAATATAATCGTGTCGTCTGTTTGTGCTGGCATTGCCGAGAGAGAAAGTTGAGGACGACAATGCAATAAAGTTAACGTGGCGTGAAGCTGCTACTGAATAGCAAAGTCACAGCCAACTCTAATCTATCGCAAAAATCACGGCAATGGAAAGCATTTATTTTAGCAAAAATATAAAAAAATATCCATAAATAAATCAAATTGAGTTGAACAGCGACGACAAATGCAATGCAAACTCTAACAACACCTCCTATGAAAGTGATTAGGCTAAATTAATTACAGTATAGAATTATACACTCTTAATTGCATTAAATTGCACACATTTTGTGAAAAAGCAACATTAAAGTATAGGTATCATATCTTACAGCATCATCTTTGCTTCGTCTCAATTTTCACTTACAAAAAAAGACAAAGTGCTGACGTTGTCTCGCTTCATTAGTTTGCTACAAACATGACTGTATCGGAGATATACTTTGACACAAAAATAACACATAAAATATATAAGCTGTGTATGTATGTTTATAAAATATGGTTTTCGTGTCATGCTATGCGATGCAACGACCACAGCAAACAGATGGTTTGAGATTTTCGATAACATTGCATTAGCAGTTGAAGAGAATTATTATTGTAAGTGCACTTTTACCCCAAGTATGCTAAACTGAACAAGTTAAACCTTGGAGAAGAAAACTTGTAGAGATATATTTTATGTATTTTATTCTTATTTATTGACATCAAAATTTGATATCAAGCAGCGTTAAACTAGTTCTTAAAATAAAGTAATGTCTTTTACTCTCTTTATAGATATATTATAATATTAAGTCAACCTTTCAAATGTTATCATTAATTTCTATTTGAATTGTTTGGTTTGAAGTTTGAGGTAGGTACAGCCCCAGGGCTACCGCGGTGCTCTGCTGGGTGCTGAATATTTATGTCTAGGAGGTGAAAAGTAGCTCACAGCATGCATATAGCCAGCCTTTACTATCTTGTATCTATCTCATAGCACTGCAAACGTTTTGTCTCTCGTGGTAAGTAAGCCTTGTTTCCTACACTTAACCTCGAGACCTCTACTTATCACATTGCCCAGGCGAGCACATATCACATGCAATAAAATTACCACTAATTTGCACAAACCCAGTGAATTGCAATAGGCAGAAAAATGTACAACAATAATACCTAATGCAAGTAAATATATAATAAAGTGCATCTTAGACTACATTTCACCTGCATTATTGTATAGTATATTGTATATATTGTATATTGTATAGTATATCAAGACAAATTACCCTTGGTTTGACCCCTGACAATTTGGGGTGTATGCAACTTGCGCTACATAATGGACCGGCAAGTTGCCTAACTTACAGGATGATGTGTATCCAATATTAAAGCCAATAAACGTGAAATTTTATTTTAAACAAGCAAGTTAAAAGAATGAAGTTATTATTTAAAAAAAAATCAAAGCATATAGGGGTGGGGTATAACGCGCTTCTTACTGCTGCATTTTTTTTTTTACTTAAGTTTTTTATTGTTAAAAACTACACATCGAAGTTCTTTGACGTGATATCATGTTCCAGGAATTACAAAACACTTTTTATTTAAATATTTGAGTGTGGGTTGAAGTAACTTTACTGTAGTGAATAATAAGAAGAAGTGGCCGGCGTATACTATGAGCTACTAAATAGTCC
The DNA here is from genome assembly GCA_949318235.1 of Ecdyonurus torrentis. NCBI lineage: Eukaryota > Metazoa > Arthropoda > Insecta > Ephemeroptera > Heptageniidae > Ecdyonurus > Ecdyonurus torrentis. The sequence continues at coordinate 59,737,636 of OX439127.1, forward strand.
ATCTAAAACCGCCTACCATTTCAGCTAACATCACAATCACAATAAAATACGAAAAGTTTGAAACTTAAAAAGTTGATTTGACCTCATCCAAAGTACACAAGACACACGTGTCTCGCATCAAAACTGATCTTGTTTAACTCGACTTTTTATTTAATTGCTAGACTGATATTTTGGATCATCATTTGTAGAACCAAGAAAAAAAAAACACACACAAAAAAAACGATATTTGTTTATATTCTATGTTGTAACTTTTACTCCGTAAGAAATGAACCCGATTTATTAATGCCATTAAAATGGTATTTATTTGAAGTGATGTATGCATACGTTTCACTTACCGTGGCTATTTATGAAGTTGGCCAAATAGAGGTCAAGCTCGCGGACGGATACATTGATGTGATACGGGTTGACACACAGGCCAGGGTGAGCGCACTCCGGCGACTTTTCAAGTCGTTCGCCATCTGTGCTCTCCAAAGGGATAGCTTTGAAAAGTATAACCATCACTAAATCCAATCGCCAAACCTAAAACAGAAGAAGGTATTGATTACAAAAGAGTCATGTTGATACATACCACATAAAATACACATTATTTAATTCTCTCGTCGTTTCAGATTACTGCACAAACACTAAATCCTTTTATGTTTTGAATGCAAGTATATATTGTGTCTTATGAGGTTGATAAAATATGAAAGAAAATTTGTTATTAATCTTTGAGACGGGCAGTAAGCTCACTTCTTAATGGTTATGTGTGTGGATTATAGTGAATAAATATACAAGCATTCCATTTGGAGATATCAGCGTTGTTGCTAATGGACGAGGACTTGTTCGTGGAAGAATAACAAAGTATAGACGAGAGAGAGAGAGAGAGAGAGAGAGAGAGAGAGAGAGAGATGCACGGTATGTCATGCTGTGCCGCGCATTCATATCTCCATGTATGCATTTGTATAAATAATGCGAGTGAAGCAGGCGTCCTGCAGGCAGGCAGCTAGCTATGCAGGTAAACTTAAGCAAGTGTAAGGATTGATGAGGCTGCACCGCGTGCCTAAGTACCAACAAACAATCCCAGAGGTCACGTGCCTTTCGCGTGGCTTGACCTCGCGTGGCACACGCTGGCTGACCCGTGAGCTGAAGCGAGACAAGCGGAGTCTTGCAGCCCACGCTCCCTCGTTGGCTGGCTGGCTGGCTGGCTCTTACTTGGCTTGTATAATGTGTAAGTAAATCCTCAGAAAGTAGTGCCATAATGTATATTATATTATTATGGTATAATGGTAGTGCTTTTACTTCTTTGAACCTTCAAATTTACTGTGACATGCGAAGCTCATTAAACCCAGTAGAAAATTGTTTCTTTTTTAGAAGTATACAAAAACTTATTTGGATATCAAAAGACTGCATTTGCTGCATGTTTCTTGATGTTATGAATGACGATTCAGTGTTGGAAACAAAACACATGAAAACTTTTACATGCAAACAATGATAGTAAAAAAATACGAAGTAAAAAGAAAGAAAGAAAAAAAAGTTTCCTTCATTTGTAACATGATATCTCTGTCTAGCTTTTTAAAAAACAAACTCGTCAAAGGCCGTACGCCCTTTTACTTTATTTTTATGACAATTTTAGTACACGTTATTTTCGTTACGGGAGGTGAAGCAAAACAGAGAAGACAAAATGAATTGTACTTGCAATACACGCGGGCGGAAATTGTTCTATTTCTAACATTTGCATCCCAGCTTTAAACAACAACAACAAAAAAGTTTTTCTTTTGAGTAAAAGGATATCATTGGTGAGTCAGACATATTAAATATAGAAATGTAAATTGTCGCGTATACAAGAACGATACAAAAATCCAGCAGACTGTGCGATCAACACAAAATTAATCAAGACATTCCAAAGTAAGGCTTGAATTGAAAGAGAAAAAGAGATGGATGATTAGCATATTGAGATAAATAAAGAAGCCACACCCGCGAACTGCATGCCTGCCATGCCTGCCTACTGCAACGCCGTGTTTATCTCGCCCATACATGAAGTACTGCAGCGAACAGCACTACAATAATTTCCAGCATTGCCATGCAAGCGGATCAACATAGAAAAAATATAAGTCTGAAAGTGAATGCCAGCTGTGAGGAAACACCTACCATAATGTAACTATTGACCAGTCAATTTATATTGTAGTATCGCAATGTTAGCACATGATAATAATTTCTTTTTATTTAACATACGACCATGAAGTATAATATTGGAGACTGCAATCTCAGAGATCAATCACAAAAAATAAAACATGCTTCTTCTTTTGACAGAAACTCATATTGTGACTTTAAACAAAAATAAAAGAGAAAGTTGCATTTTTAAAATATATTTATAGGATGCACTTTAATTGTATTGAAGTGCAGTCATACACTTCATTATATAAGTTAATTATAACAAATTCAAACTACCTGCAGAAATTTAAAAAAATTGTCAGTTTTGTATTAAGATCAAATAAAGAAAGTAGCTATTAAAGTTAGGCAGTTATGCTATAAATGATGAGTATATTTATAATAATGTATTGCACAACTGAGTTCATTTTAATGTTCTTATTTGTAAAAAAGTGATTTCTGTATGATTTATTTATAATACTTATGTGATAAAATGAGTGAGTCCATGGCTATGTTTTTATTATCTCTTTTATTATTTTATTTTATACGTCAATTTTAAGGAGCAATGTCTTGGTGATATATTAAGTTGTTAAGTTAAAATATTATGCGGTAAGTGGTTGATATGTGCGCAGAAATAAATTGTATGTTGTGTCAATTGTATGCAGAAATAATATGTTGGCTGAAATTTGTATTTGACTTTTTCTTTCGAGGAGGCCAATAAAGTGATTTGGTTTGATTTAAATTTTATTTGACCATCACACTTGTAAATTGATTAATATTGATATTATGGCAAATGTTATATCAAAGTTGTTTTAGTTGGACGTAAGGCAAATGCATCCTCCCCGCGGCCCCCGCACCTTACTCACCTCAGTAGGTGTTATACTTGTGCATTGTCAAATAACTTGAGGTCGTTTGACATTGCAAAATACTAATACACTGAATAATGTTGTACATTTACTTCAACTGTAAAAGTAATAAAAATATAAGTTGGACGTTTATGACTAAATAAAAAAGTTATACTGTACTTTAATTTAACCAGGTTTAGTAAGAAAGTTACACCCCACAAGATAGAAGTCAATTTAAGCAAATGAGAAAATTTCATGGAAAAATATATTTTTTTATTTGAGATATTGTTACAAGTTTTGTAACTTTTTTTTTTTGGAATGAGGAACACCAAAATGGTTGTTTCATATATTCATGCATATTCGTATTTCATCAAGAGAAGAGAATCATCCTATCAATTAATTGATGAGTAATTTTGTAGTTTTTGAGTTCAATAAGTATTTTAAAAAAATGTTGATACGACATCAAGATTGAAGGCAGCGTGCACATAAGTTACTGACCGTGACGTCACATTGCCATTTTCAAAAATTAATGAAAAATAAACTCAAAAATTATAAACTCGCACACCTATCGATTCAGGATAATAGCCTCTTATAGATTATGTATTTTTGTCCTTCCTTACTGTGGTGAGAAACTCAAGTGTAGATCCGTCAAGTTAATTAATACCTCAGTCAGACCTTCGGTCTTAATTGTTATTCAGTTTGCAAATGTATAAGAAATGCCCTTACGTATGCACGCAATCAAAACAAAACTTCATGTCATGCACCCAACAATTATGAACACAAAATATTACGTATTTTTATATTGTTTTAGTATTCTAACTGTTAAGGGCTTTATTTTATTTTTATCATAAACACCTCTGAAGTAAATCATCCGAGTAAATGATATTGCCGGGGGGGGGGGGGGGGGGGGGGGTAACGGCGTTCGGAAATAAACACAAAAGTTGCTCTATAAAAGTCACTCAACACAATCGTTATGGATATTGACACTAATATCAGTATGAGAGAGAGAGAGAGAGAGAGAGAGAGAGAGAGAGAGAGAGAGAGAGAGAGAGAGAGAGAGAGAGAGAGAGAGAGAGAGAGTTCAACTAAAATACACGAAAAGTTTAGGAGCGATGTATGGTTTCATAATAGGTCATCGACGCAAGTATTTTAGTTTGTCCGGGCAGCATTATGATTGTTAGATTGTATCTTCACTTAGCATGAAGAGCGTATCTGATGTATCGACGTTTATAAAAAGCGATGTTGCACGCATAAGCACCATGCGACCTTCAAACCACTACGAGAAGCATCATAAGTTAGTCAACTAAATTACAGGTGTTGAATCTATTTCACGGAGAGAAATAATAATAAAGACACAAGAAATAAATAAAAATATATTGCTTCAAATAAAAACCAGAGAAATAAATTACAAAGCAAGTATAGATTTTTTTCTTTCTTACTTTTTTTTTCTTAAATGTTCCCTTATATAGTGAGATGCTACTGGTAAATATTATGTTGATTTATGTAACAATTTATTTATGACTACAGTAAATGTATTTTGCGTTTTTTTTTTCTTTTTTTTTTTTTTTAAGTTTAATTATACTCAACTGGAATAAATTAACGAGTATTTGAAAACAAGTTATTAATCTTACAAATTATTAATTTGACTTTTTATATTAGTGTTGTGATTTGATAGATTGATATATTTACTTGGTGTAGTAGACGTTACGTGTCGCGGTGACCCACACAGCCGCAAAGTTCACGGAAATACCACATACTCCCCCTCCTCCCCCTTCGCAAGGGAACCACCGCGGCGGCATTTCACTGCCTGTATGCTTTTTTTTTTTTTTTTTTTTTTTTTTAATATCATTATTTTAGCATCTCATCAAGAGCAGGGAAAAAAAAATAATATAGGCATTTTTTACTGCCTTAAAATATGAATCATCTACTCGGTGAACTTCTACTTTCGAAAAGTTCAATGCAGATTTATTTCTTTCGCCCTACCAAATGGCCTTGATGGCAAAAAGTCTCCCTTGTAAAAAATGTAAAAATTTTACATTCTTTGAAAAGTGTCTTATACACATGCATCAACATAGCAAAATGGTAAATATACTTACAAATATATACTTACAAATTGATGCAAATAATAAAATTGAAAATTTGATTTAAACTTGTTTTAATGAAAATAATGATTGAAATGTAAATAATCAAAATTTGTAACTGGCTTTATAAAAAATCATTAAATTGGAAGATTTAAAACTGATTTTACGCAATAAAAATCCTTAATTATTACTAACCCTTTAAGACATGATTGCTATATACATAAATTACATCGTTTTATTGATTTTAAAGAGCGTGAGCATGAAAAATCACGGGAAAGCGCTTCGACGCCATAATGAAGTAATGAATAACATTGTTCAGCATAGGACTAACGTCGTTTTTGGCTATTTTCTTTGGCATTCTTTTTTCTTGCATACTGGAAAGCTTAATTAAACCTAACTTAAAAATATTGCAAAGTATTGTTAAACTGTCAAAATGCGTTGCCATATCGGCCCATCTTATGTAGTGCTCACAAATGGCGTTGACATAAGAGTGCAACCACTCTATTATAATAACAACAATAGTGGAAATATTGGAACTTTACGTATAACACTTAAACACTGTCAAATTGGCTTGGAACTTTCCATATTATAAAGTAACATGCGGTTCATGCTTGAGCAGTCGAATAACTTTTAATGAACACAAAAAGATGCATACACGTATATAACATCATGAAGTCATAATAAATGGGTTTTATTTAGTATATTATTATGTCCCCAACTCTGGCTAGAGAGACAAGTTTTAAAACAGGGCAATTTTTAAATCACGCAACGTAATTTTTGACACTTATACAGGTATTTTAATAGACAAAATCGCCTTGGAAGGAAGAAAAAAAAAATTATGAAAAGTGAGCTTTTGAACGTACACTTCTTTAGTTGAGCAATTGTTGAGTGTTATTTTGTAAAGTGTCCGATGGAACGATTGAATATGTGCGGAGACTAACACAGCGTCCATTCAGTGTCTCAGGAATCAAGCTTCATGGAGCGAGTCAATACACTTGTTATGTTTTCTTTTTATTTCTCGCTCTTGTTATGTCAATAAGTCTTATGCTAGAGGGAGGAAGTACCATTAACGAACGTCTGAACACCTTCATTTATATTGTATAATACCCTGTTCTCTCTTTTTTTATCTCTCTCTTCTTCCTCTCCTTCTTCTCCTTACGATACACAAATAGTTTGTATTAACGCGCTTGTGTCTCGCTGCAGCTGTTTATGAGATGAAAGCTCTCATTTGGTCGCTTGCTTCTAAACTTAAGCCAACTATAACGTGTCTAAGACTCGACAAATTTACAATTTAACACTTGAGTATTCGATGCACATCCCATTAAAAAAAAACTGTAGAAGGCAACGGTGACGCAATATGGAAGAAATCATGCTGTTATACATGCAGTTTATAGCAACGAGATTGGCTTATGCAACAATATTTGTACGATAATAATTTGTCACATATGAGTTGCGTCCCAATTGAAATGCTATCTCACTCACGTGACGTAACAAACAAACAATAAATACCTTGTCGGCCTGACGTAAGCAGTCAATTCTGCGCATTTTTCCCTTCTGGTCTGGATTGGAAAGTACGCACATGGCAGGCTTCTTGCCCGTGATGCTGAGCACGAAGTCTTCTCGGCACTCCTGAGTGATGTCCTTGCGCAGCTTGCCCAACAACCGCGACGCCCATTTCTGCTTCACTTCTACCTTCTCGTTCTGCAACCAAGCAATCAAATCAAACTGTCAATCAAGACTAATAAGTCACGGCTTGGAACAAATCTCATTCAAACATCTCTATTTAAACCAACTGTTTGCAAACGTACAAGCTTTATTTAAAAATAATAATGAATATATTTAATCTAAATGAATAATTTTTTTTCTTGGTATCTATGGTAATAAAAGTGATTGACCACTGTGTTGACCAAGCTGTTGACCACTCACGTCATGTCAAGTGGCCGTCAACTTTGAAACAATGCCTCCAAATGATGTGAACGCGTGAGCAGGTGATATGACCGGTAGGTCCACATAAAGAATGCTGGCATGCAAAGCAGCTAGTTGGGATACTAAAATGATTTGACCAAGATAAAGCATATTCAGGGGACGATAACAATTATAATTACACCATTTGCAATTATAGTAATTTATTTATTTCATAAAAATATCATTTTAATTGTGTGGTTGATATTAATTTATTTTATTTTACTACTTTCGAGTATTAGATTACTTAAAGATTGTCGGACTTTAATTTATTGTATGTATCGCGTTTGATTCATTGTTATAGCTGAATAAATAAATAATTGCAATTAAATATCTCCAGAGAGGGAACAACTAACAAGATAAATCCAGTTTTGTAACGTAAGAGGCCGTCCAGCGTTTTATTAAAAATTATGATATTCTATAAATAATGATTACACAAATTAGTATTAAAAATATTATCTGAGCTTATGTAGTATTAAATAATTTAATAGGAAAGCTTTTACAATTTAAGTTGATGTAGTTACGGCGATATCAAAATATCATATAAAAATGAGAGTTGGTAATATTTTGGTAGTGGGCTGGTTGAAAGTAAGCTTTGTTTTGTTCATAAGCTCAGCATGAGGCTCACATGCCGCACGCTCGTATAGCTCCTCAAATCAGTAGGAGGTTCAAAGTGAGGGACCATCTCTGAGCGCCACATGGGCTAGCTAGACGTACAGTACGTGCGGCCTGGAATATTACCTTCAATTACTACCACTTTATCATTCAAATAACATAAAAAAAAAAAAAAAAAATACGGCCAAACTTTTGTATAATTTGATTATCCGTCAATATGTATAGAGCATAGATTTCTTACAGTTTGTGTGTTTTAAAAATATATAAATAATTAGTAGTATAACATCTTGAGAGTAAAATTAAACGTATAATATCATGAAAATATGCACACTTTTGCTCACAAATAAAATGCTTATAAAATACCCTGGCTTCATAATTTATCGTGTGGTGTGGATCACATCGTATAAAAATTTAAATAATCGGATTTGTTTATTTGAAAAGTGGTCATATATGTGTGTTGCAAGGATTTGTGACCGGTATGTCACTTTGAGCACCGCTAAAGTTGCACATGATTGCTTGCTTGCTATATGGGACCTGTATGGGACCTGCTTATAATCTCGAGAACGCAAGGACTTCTGCTGCTCAACTCTTTTTTTTTCCCCCGTATGCTATTTGTTGCTTTTATAATAATATTTAAGTATGTAGAGGAAGATGATGTAGAAAAACGAGAGAGAGAGAGAGAGAGAGAGAGAGAGAGAGAGAGAGAGAGAGAGAGAGAGAGAGAGAGAGAGAGAGAGAGAGAGAGAGAGAGAGAGAGAGAAGAAAAGGTTATTGTGACAATCCACAATACAATGTTATCAAGAGTCAATTACAAAAAGCTCTAAGCTATAATTTGTTTGTTTTCTTAACAATTCCTGTGTAACAATTATGTTCACACAATGCACAATCTTGGACAAACTGCACACCCAAGTGCATGCTATGCTTTTAAACAGTAATGACGACTAAAACGGAGATAAAATATCAGGATGGCAGGAATCGGACAGTTTTCTCTAAATATATCTTATTAAAATTTCTATTGGCATTTGCGTTGAACCTCTGTTTTTATAACTATTATTATTTAAGGAAAGTGCTATAATAATAAGAGTAGAATTTAATGTTCCAAATTTACTTAACAAGTGTTAAAATTCTTAATTATGAAACAAGGAACCTAAATGGAAAAAAAAAAAGTTCCTTATACTCTATATTCTATATAAAATGCAGGATTTTTGAATGAAAACACATTTTCAATTTGAAATTGAGATACTGAAGATATTGTAAGAAATAGGGTTGAAATGTCTTATTTATCAATTCTCATTATTAAATGTTGCAATTGACAATATATATCATTTGGATGGCACGCTTGCTTATCTCTTTGCTTCTTCCCGCACAATTTGTGTCACTTTCATGTTTATATTTACTTAATATTAAATACAAACTCTAATTAGGTGCAAACCAATTCTTACATATAAAGCTATAATAAAACCAAGGCCTGCGTTGTTATAAACTGCCTGCCTGTCTTGGCCACTATATACAACAGTTTTCCCACGGTTTTTCATCACTAATAATTAAGATAACTGAATCAATTCACATAGAAATCTTTTGTATGGTTTAATTTTGTTTTTTCTTAATTTTAAATAATTTCTCCAACAATGCAAGATTCCTGACAATTTTCTAAAAACTTCATAATTTTTAATGTTTATATAAAAAAAGAGTATTATTATTTTTATTAATTTGAACCTTATGTGACTTATCTTTTGTCTAATCAAAATATTACTACTAAAAGTATGAAAATATACTTTTCTTCATTTATTTTCTTCTTTAAAAAAAATCACCTTGTTCCAAACCATTTTTCGTAAAATTAAAATCTTTTTTGCATTTTTTTCCCACCATTTTTGGACAAATTTTTGCCCAGAAAATTCTTGAAAATTGAGAATTCAGGAAAAAATATTGTGTTGTTGAAAAGAATGGTATTAATACATTTTATACATTGCACTCTAGTATAGTTCCTGGGCAATTAAGAGTTAGGTTACATGCACACTATTTTTAGATCAGGAAAAATTGCTGTTATACCTGCCCATGGATAGCAGAATAGTATGTAATATAGTATAATATATAGTATACTATAAATATAGTATACTATATATAGTATACCATATAGTACAATATATGCATGATTATACCTGCATGGCTAATTGTTTCATTAAAATTACATTGTGTTTCCATCTATATACGCTACCCTAGCTCCTTAATTAAATTATGATAGAGTTGCTTTTAAAATAGATAATATTCACAAGTTATACTAAAAATTACATTGCATGAGAGAGAGAGAGAGAGAGAGAGAGAGAGAGAGATGGCCCATGCGGGTGGTGGACAGGAGACTGGCCCAAGTGGCAGTGAACCGGGTGGTGCCACAAAATGTAAAGTTCCGTGAGGCTATTTTATTGTTGAGGCCACCCACTCTCTATCTCAATCATACAACAAAAGCCATATTGCAATTTGTGACCCTAAACTTGTCTTGCTATACATTAACATTGTGATTAAATAAATATATTTTATTCCAAAGCATTTTATAATAGAGAGCGAGTAGTGGTATCTATGTTTTATTAACTTAGTGATAACCATCCTCACAGTATAAACTTTTCTCTCTCTCTCTCTCTCTTTGAAACACATTTTATTCCGAGAGTATAGAGAGAGAGAGAGAGAGAGAGAGAGAGAGAGAGAGAGAGAGAGAGAGAGAGAGAGAGAGAGAGAGAGAGAGAGAGAGAGAGAGAGAGAGAGAGAGAGACTAATGGCAACAGAACATACGTCAGGTCAAAAATGTTAATATATATCTTTACATAAAAGCTATTTCTATAATTCACTGAATCAAGTACTAGCAACTTACGGAACTTTACCATTTTATAAACAAATTTAATGCACTTATTATTATTTATTATTATTTTATTATTACTTTTTAATCAGTTTTTTTCCCTTAGTTTATTTTAAAACATCAACTATCCTCGGAGATTAGATTGGTGGCAGCAATCTGGTTCACAAATTTTGATAGCCCACAGGATGGCACTACTATCATGATATACAAATTTGACAACTAATAAACGGAGAGTAAAGTAATCACGATTAACGAATATATTTCATAATGATGCCAGAAAAAAACAAAACATAAATCTAATCATTTGAAAATTGCATTATTTTAAGCATCGTTTGTTTGTTTTAACTTGCCTTCTTAACTTTTGATCGTAGACAAAAACTCAAAGTTTTTTTTTTTTTTTTTTTTTTTTAAAGATATAAACACGGACATAAAAATAAATATATAGTGAAGTAATACTTCAGTTTATATAAAATCACTTTAAAATGTATTTACCTTGAATATATTATTATTTTATATATATTTATTTATTACATCATTTTAAAAAGAAAATAAATAAATGCTATAAAAAATTGTTATGTGATGGCTGTTTAAAAAAAAAAAAAAAAAAAAAAAAACATAATAAAAAACAATAAAAAGTTTAATAAAAATGATGTAAATAATAAAAGAGTAGTAGCATAAAACAATCGTATCGAAGTTGGTACATCAAATAAGGTAGAAGCAGACCCCCCAGGCGCTTTATATAATATTTTACAAACAAAAAAAGTAGTCAACTATATAATATGGCAGCTAAGAAAGAAAGTTACAGCGATGACCACACAGTTAAAGGTAGTTGCTTCTTATAGTTGATGTTTGAGATAATATGCAATGAATACATAAGCAATATGGAGGACTCATATCTTTGGCTTCAAGCATACTCGACTCTAATTCTAGGCTACAAAAACACGTTAAGCGTAAGGATTTGCGCTTTAAAGTACAAAACTTTTATATTAATACTTTTTATCTCGAATACTTAAGATTGTGTGTATGTATATATATATATATATATATATATATATATATATATATATATATATATATATAGTATTATAAAACATATTGAGAAAAAAAAAGTTGCAGGTTTTATGGTTTTAAGTCATAATGGTCGTAATACTTTATTACACACAAAAACATAAAATCATATGAAGTTTCCAAACATGTAGATAATTTAATAAGTGTCTAACAAAATTTTCCTCATCTGCAATATTCTGTACTGTCGTTTCAGTTTCAAATTGTGACACTCTCTCTATGCGATATTGTCACACAAATGATGGAGTTTCACGTAAAAAATAGCCTTTTTTTGTCACAATGCAACTTGAATTCAATTGTTTTGCCCTTTTCTATGGCACACAGTGCATCACTGCATCCATTATTGTAAACACGGAAAGAAGAAATTACGTAATCTGTGCAGCAATCATGCCTTATAACATAAATGATGCTCAATTGGAACTGCATGCATGATGATGCGATGTCATAAGTTGAATGAGGGTGGGGGGGGGGGGGGGGGAACTAATTTAATAGAGCTAATTTTAATAGATATTCTAAAAGAGGATATTGTCTTGAATCGATAGATACTTGAATATCTCATTTTTTAAGTTCATTAAGTATTTTTAATTCACTTTTGAAAGTCGCGAAATGACATCACGGGTGTCAACTTTTTCCTATATGTCAACATAAATAATTTGCCACCCATGACGTCATTTTTCGATGTTCAAAAATTAATTTAAAATACAAACTCCAAAATTAGACATTCACATATATCAATCAATTCAGTTCTCTTTAGAATGTGAAATAAAATTAACCCCTTACTTTCCTTATTAAGGCACAAACAATGTGGCTGCAAATGAGCCGGCACAATTGTTAAGTTTTACCCCAAACAGCACTAGGTAGGAAGATTACGTGGTCAAAAATATTCACCAAATAATTTGACAATCAATTGTTCTCATCGGAAACTAAAATTACATGGAATGAAATGAATCATTTCTTTTTACACCTTCATTGCCACATATTATTATTATTATTATTTTAATTCAATTCAATGCAAAAAATGTATTTATTTAGGCGAATGGTAATGCAAGATTGCCTTTTGTTTTCAAATAATCAAATACAAAAAATTGGACTTACAGGTGAAAACACACCAAACATATTTATGTATCAAACTGTCCATAATTATTCTTTAATAAATCTTCAATATTTAATTTTATATCGAACACCAGTTTTGATTGAATGATAAGAAAAACACAGTTTCATATTTAATACGCTTATGACACTTCACTTTTTATATCATAAAATTTATTGCAAAATGTATAATAATATTTTAATTTAACAATATGATTAAAATAATATGATTAATTCTTTCTTTATATGATATATTGTATTAATTAATACTATATTAAAAATAAAAATAAAACATTTAAACACGGATAGAATATTTTGAATCAAGATTCATGCATGCAAACATGATATTATGTAATATTTTGCAAACATAATATATGTAGCATATTATGTAATAATTGTAAACATGATTATTATTAATTATTATTTCTACAACTATTTTTCGTGCTACTTTAATTATTAAAACGTAACTAAATAGATAATTCTTTGTATCTGACGTCACAATTTACCAAGAGTACACGAATATAATACAAGAATAGCTTTAACTAAAGCAATGATAGTAACAAAAGTATTAAAAAGATTCACTGAAAGAACTAGGAGATATAATTTACCAAGATTATGGAATGAAATTCCTTTAGGATTAAAAAATCGGAGTGGGAAAAACATTGTAAAGAAAGAGTTAAAAATATATTTGAATTCAATAGAGAAAATGTAAGATATGCATGTAGTGAATATATAGTAGTGATATATATATATATATATATATCGATGTTGGCATGCAGAAATGCGACCGATGAGAAAAATCATGAGGTTTTTACTCATGATTTTTCTCATCGGTCGCATTTCTGCATCCCAACATCGATATAGTGAATATATTTTAACAACTTTTTATTTCAAATACAAAAACACACAGAATGAAATTACTCAAAGTTGAAATTATTTATTTATTTTTTTATTTTTTTTTTTTTTTTTGCTGTAAAATTGTTGTAAAATATAAATTAAAATGATATACCTTGATTTGATCATGTAATGTTTGCAGGAACAAAATAATCCAATAAAAGTAAGTAAGCCAATGCAATAAATACAAAATGTTATTGCAAGTTGTAATTTGAAGCCTTTGAAGCTAAAAAAAGTTAATCCTATTCCAGGGCTGTTTCAATAATAAGGCCATTTTGTAGGGCTACATACGAGTTACAAGTTCTGGTCCAATCTTACTTTGTATTGAGACTGTTCCTATACGTAATACCATGTTCGTAAACCAAGTTCTGCAAATATTTATTATTTTCATATTGGACCTTTTGACTACTTTCTATATTGTCAAATTTAACTGCAAGTACAAGACAAGCGAGAAATGAGAGAGGATTTTCCATAATGTATGAGCAGTCAAGTTGGGAACATTATTTAAATGCTGCAAACATCATGTGATGTGTTTGTTGTTGACTGACTTCAAGAAGTATAATACAGCACTCTGCCAGATTTCCACTCGAAATGTGACGAGCTACAAACAGTATAGGGAAACATTGAAATAGCCCTCTATACAATAATAAAATCGAATCACAAAACTACAATATTGTTTTCAAAAGTTTTCATTAATATTGCTTCAAATAAAAAAATAAAATAAAAAAATAAATTATTTACACAAATAAAACGTTTTTTTTTTGTAGTGCTGATGTTGCATAAAAATATGTGAAAATGTAAAATATTCTTTATCGTGTTCCATATTTACCATGACTCTCTCTCTCTCTCTCTCCCTCTCTCTCTCTCACACACACACACACACACATACGAATACAAATCCCCCTTTTTCGATTTGTTAAACAACTCGAACAACTTATAAATAATAATAATAATAAAAAGAAGAAGAAGAAGAAAAAAAATAATAGAAAAAAGAAGTATAGACATATATTATACGAAGCAAAACCAGAAATATTATTTATAAGCTCGTATAGTCCATCATGCAGACGAAATAGAATTGCTTACTGGAAACTCTGTTTGGAAAATAAAAGTAATGTTTTAATCACGTGACCAAGATTTCATTTCTACTATTTAGTGTTATTTCCTATGTATAAAAAAACGTTAAGTGTCAAACTAGAAGAAAAGTATTCGACTGGTACTATTCTCATGAATAATAAAAAAATCATCTTGTCATTTTGCACTCCCACGTTGGCAATACCCTCTCGGGAAAACACTACATCATTTCCGTGGTGCTCCCGTCTATTACTTTTACTTGTGAAATATAATTTTAATTGCAAAAGAACATGATGCTCTATTCTCTGTACAACAGCATTAATGATCGTACTGGAGACAATTTTAGAAATTAAATCTCAATTTGTTTTACGTTAACGAGTTTGTAGTTAAGATATCTGCCTCTCGCACCAATACTCATTCAACTAAAGACTAAACTACAGCTTTTTTCTTCTCTCTCTCTCTCTCTCTCTCTCTCTCTCTCTCTCTCTCTCTCTCTCTCTCTCTCTCCACATGATGCCGTCGTATCCAAGCAGCTCTACACAAGAAAAATGGTGCATGAATTTAATAGAGCTGAAATGGAATGGCTTCTTTAGCCATTTGCATTCAAATTTGAACGAAAAGAGAACGACGGCAATGGGTACTCTGTCTCTCTCAATGCTGGCGAAACACAAACACCCACCCACATGCAGTTTTGAGAAGCTAAGAGAAAGAAAAATACTACCAAGGGTGATAAGAGATCGAGAAAAAAGGGAAGAAAATATAAAAAAAAGACCCTACTAAATCTATAATTAAAATGCAATTTTGCGAGAAGTTAAGTGCCATGAATGCCTCTTACTGGAAGTGCTAATAAGTCAGTGCGGGAATATCGCCCTCCTCGGCGACAACATGGAAATCAGTTGCAGGCGCAAGTTAGTGGCCATGATAATATGCCTCAATGTCTTGCAAAAATCACTTTCAGCTTAACGACTTAATCAACACGAGTCTCACGTTCATTTGTTCAGCTTAACAAGTTGAAATCTCATGTAATTAATTAATTAACAAGCTCGTCACCCACTTTTAATGTGAAACTCATTAGCGCTTCACTTGTTTAAATAATTCACAGCACATCACTTTGTTATATTTTACTAAACTCAATTAATATTTTGATAAATATATAAATATGTATAAATATAAATGTATAAATATAGTAAAATAAACCATATCAATTATTACCATTATTGCACTACATGCAAACAATTGGCGATATCAATTCAAATTTATTTTCTGAAAGCTCACATGTATAGCTTGCAATAAGACGAAGTTTTAGACACACATTTTATTTATTTATTTCAAAAAAAAAAAACTCTGAAGGAAAAAGTTTCATTTTTCAAAAGGAGTGTGAGATTGAGCGTGTTAAGTTTGTGTAGATGCTAATCCCCAATTGCTTACATTTGCAAGAGTGAATTTAATTTATCTTGTAATCAAAAAGAGTGCTTCAGTCAATTGAAAATAAATATATAACACGAGTGGAGTTCACGTCTTACAAGGATTAACTCGCAACTTTATTTTACTTTTGTCACACAATTATTTTAGAGTCGATTGCGTGTATATACGCGTATTCATGTTGTGTATAAAATTTAAATTTTATACACAACTGATATTTTCTTTTCCTAGTTTTCTTTTCAAATATTACTATATCAAATAGTATAAGCTATAGCTTTTTTTTTTTTTTTTTTTTTTTTTTTTTTTTTTTTTTTTTTGAGCTTATTTTGGTAAAGTGCGTGGGAAAAGCTAAGGGTCCCCTAAGTTACTATCCTTTAGCATTACTTTCTCTCTCTATCTCTCTCTCTCTCTCTCTTTTTTTTTAGAAAACTACAGCACCGAGGCCGGAGATATTTAAATGAGGAGTACTATATACATTTACTATATAGATATACTTTTACGTGTTTAAAGCTACAGAAATTTTTAAGAATGTTTCATTATCAATAACCACCATTAAGCTGAATATGAAAAACCATGCTTTAAATCCAAGTTTCAACTTTAAATGTTGCGATTGAATAAGTTCAATACAGCGATAGATCAACTAACAGCTTAGAATAAACCAATAAATCAACTACTGCTATCATTAAATCAACCCCTCTTAAATTTTTATGTGCAATACTTAACAAAAAAAAGTCATTGAAAAGTGAGTTGCTGTGCACAATTTATTGCAGCAGCTTCTTCGTTTCAGCACTTACATTATCGTATAAGCTTATACAAATTATCTTTATATCAGCTGCAGATCAAATCGCATATTTTTGAGCTACCTTTTTTGAGCGGTCAATCGAATTAGTTGTAGCCTCAATTGATTTACTATTTTTAATTATATTTAGTATATTTATATTTAATATAATTAGCATAAAATCAAAATCCAATTTTAAGAGACTTGCAGATATTTAACTTGGCTTTATGTTCTGTTCTGTTAAACAACATACATTGTAGTTCAAACTATTCTCGTGGATTATTGTAAAGTTTTAGCAGATATTTTGTGTACATCTAGCAGAGTTAAAGACTCATTTTTGGTGTAGCTGCTTTTGTCTTATCTTTAGCTGAACAAGGTTAGTGAAACCATTGGAAAAGTGATAAACTGCAACGACGAAGAGTCAGCTTTGCTTTTAAACGCGGTGGCACTAATTTAAATATCTACTAGAAGGACGATATACGCTTAATGGTCCCAAGCCTAATCGGAGCGTCCCCTGTGCGGAGAGAGAGAGAGAGAGAGAAATACGCAAGAAGTACAAGCAGGAGCACACAAACACACGCGCGCATCCATACATTTATATCACGGTATTGGATTTCTATTTACAAGGCAAAAACGCATAGGGAAGGTATAATGTGTGCATTCCACTGGAACATATAATGCTCTAAATGAGTCATCATAAATCACACAAAAAAGTATATAGTCCAGAAAATATTGTTGGTAGAGGGTGAAAATAATTTCCCTCTGAAATATTATAATCTCGTGTTTTAGTTAGCGCATATAAACAACACAATGATAGAAATGTATAACAAACAAGACGGTTATTTAAATGTCACGGGTATCAACCCAATAGGACGCACGAGGAATCAACACTAAGTGACCTACTCCCTTGCTAAATATAAAACACTTGAGAAATGTTATTAAACGAACAAGTTGTAGCGCAGGTTTCAATGTTAAGCAGGTGACAATGTTGGTGATTGCAAGCTGGACAGAGCTCATTGCATGCGAGTGCATAATATGCAGTCAACCCTCAACACTAGTTGCCCGGGCTACACATAATTTAACTTTAAGAAAGATATTTTTGCTTGCGTCTTCTCGCCGAGCCTGCTTGCTATTAATGTTGCTTGCTAGCAGCTTGGGATGCCCGGCCCGCGAGTGACGCCTCGCGGCCTTTCATCACTCTCGCGCTCTCCTCTCTTCACCTCTGCACTCATGTCCGAGTGTCCAGCTCGAGCGCTGCGCACCAGTTGGAAGTAAGGAGCATCGATAAACTATTTTTCTCAAACAACTTGTAGCAACATGAGCGTCGCTCACAATAAAAATAAAACATTTTCAGCGAGACTCAATGTTTACTGCCCGAGTGGCAGTATATACGAGACGCGATTTCTTATAATATTTCTTGTCATCCAAATTTCAAACTCCAAGCATTGCACTGTAACTGTTTTGGCAACGTAACCATAAAGCCGACTTAATTAAACATTGGAACAGAGACGTGCATGGACGATCAAGATATAGTAACTTCCATGATCAATCACCATCCAATTTACTTTGATCACAGTGACAATAACATATTTCATCCAATAAATATTACTTCAGCAAAGAAATCATCGCTACTTTTACGATAGTATATTTCAGAAACCTAAGCAGCTATTTGAGCCATATTACACGTACCGGAATTTTACAACATAAGTTGACATAATTTTAAGAGTCAAACTAAAACACAAAAAAATAAAGTTTTAAAAAAATAAGTAATTGATTGATAAATTATCTGTTTTATTTCCAATACAGATGAGCGTACATCTGTACAACAATATAATTCACAAACTTTAACTATAAAATTATAATTAATTTAAAGAAAGAGAAGAATATGAGAGCCTGTAACGTGATACGGATTTGATTGCTTTTTTTTATTATTCATTTGCAAAGTCCATGTAAAGCTTTGCATGTAACCAATAAGATTAGTTATTAAGAATTAAGTAAGTTAGCTTCATTTTCATACAATCTTTTGTTTATTATTTGGAGAGAAGAAATATTATTGTCATAAAGTAGAAATGGCCCAAATATGTTTGCAACAATCTCGATGCGGACTATTAAAGCTATACCAAATGTTATGGTACGCCAACAAAACTCCTCTTCATTGCCTCTTTCAAGAAAGACGGAAACAGTAACAAGATTCAAAGCCTCTTTTTGTCACTAACCAAGTTTTCACTATTGTTGGTTGGTGTATGAGGGCAGTTAAGCTATAGCATTTTGCTAAGAAAATTGTCGCAAGAAGGCTATACAACTATGTGTGTGTATATGCACAATGTATAGTGTGTGAGAGAGAGAGAGAGAGAGAGAGAGAGAGAGAGAGAGAGAGAGAGAGAGAGAGAGAGAGAGAAATCTTCCTTTTAGGATGCCAATGTAGCCAGAGGCAAAACATATACCATCATGCTTCACTAACTATGTGCTTTTGCTCCTCAAAGCGAAGAACGCATGTTTTCCGTTTTGAGGGCTACAGGCGGACGTATGCAACCCGCTTGACGCGACACAAAAACTACAAGAAAAACACAATAACATTTTCATAAGTTGGAGCTACCCGTGTCATTCCATTGAAACAATTTATTTGGCATCCAATTGTATGGGACGTATATATTATTATTATTATTCGTGTTTTAACTTTGTGTTTACATATAGCATTGCTTAAAACTTTAAGCTAATCAAGTAAGCTGTAAAATTCAATGCAAGGTGAAAAAGTTTAAATTTTAAAAGATATATTTAACTCTACTGGTCTAATGAATAATTGATACAAAAAATGTGTACGAGTAAAAATATTTTTGAGAAGAAAAAGCAGATAGCAAAAGAGAGAATTATTGGCACTACAGGAAAAAAATGTTAACCAAAATCGTAGGGGAAAAAGTTTCACACTGACTACGCACTGATTTACTGCACAACCAATGATCTATTTAAGTTTTACAGCTTTAAAATGTTACTTGGGCCTTACAGGGATATGTGTTTACTTTTTATAGTAAAAGTAAAAAAAGATATGTCTTAAAAGAGATCTCAAAAGACTTGTAAATATCAGGGGGAGTTAAAGAAAAAAATATGTAAAACAATATCTCAGAAAACCCAAATTTATTCTTCTCAAATATATCAAAAAGCTAAGTAAATTTATTACGATTTAGGGAAAGACTAAAGTAGATTTTAGACTTAACGCATACGTTGTAATATTGAGAGCAAGAAAACACACGTTGTCGTACATAACAGGGAAAAACAAAACAAAAAAGTTGAGCACTTTTTGTAGCGCGCTCCTTCCTGTGATATTATACTTTACTCCGAATGACACATACAATTGACAGGGGAAACTTTTTTGTATTGCTTTGCACACAATATTGACAACTCACTTCACCCCCACCTCCACCCACCGTATTTAATGGGAAAAATTCTGCCAATTTAGCACAGTTTGAGAATTAATTTCGAGCGATATTATATGTTCGAAACAGTCGTTAAATTTCTTGTGTAACATTATTAAACTTTTATTTACCTAAAAGTTGTCATCAATTTTATTCTTACCATTGCCGAAAGAAAAATTATGATAAACTATATTCACGTGAAATTAAAACGAATAAGTAACAACTTGGTTACTTGTCAGGGGTTCCAAAACTTATCGACACTTATTTTTGTAATGATATTCATAAATAAAATCATTTGACGTAAATACTCCTTTAATTCAACTCTCGAAAGTATTCTCTACAGAG
This sequence comes from Ecdyonurus torrentis, assembly GCA_949318235.1. Classification (NCBI taxonomy): domain Eukaryota; kingdom Metazoa; phylum Arthropoda; class Insecta; order Ephemeroptera; family Heptageniidae; genus Ecdyonurus; species Ecdyonurus torrentis. The sequence continues at coordinate 59,758,188 of OX439127.1, forward strand.
TGAAACAGTGACAACAATTTACACAAGATTCTAATGGAAATGTAAACCCATTTAAAAAATAAAAATAAATAAATAAAAAAAAGAGCAAGAAAGGTTTAAGAATTTCTTTTTTTTACTGTGATAAACAAGCAAAGAGCGTCGACTATAATTTTCTTGAGAGCTCTTACAAAATTATTACAAACTAAACGAGATATACTATTTTAAATAATGCAAAGAAATAAAAAAAATGACAGTGGTTTTTGACCATAATTTTTCGCTTTTTGAGCAACTGTGTGTAAAGTGAGCGGGAAAAGAGAGTGAGTGAGTGTGTGTGTGTGAGAGAGAGAGAGAGAGAGAGAGAGAGAGAGAGAGAGAGAATGCTTTTAGCTGTAAGCCAATGTTATAATTCAAAAAATCATGCAACTCTGAAATCATTTCGCTAAAAAAAAAATTCTTATACAGTTAAACCAGCAAAACAAATGTTTTTTCTTTTTAATATTCTTATTACACTTCAATGCTTTGGTATCTTTACTTTCAGCAAACAAATTAATTCAAAAGTGCAATGAAATTTGGTTCTCCTTGCACTTTGAGGTTTGAAATCGCGGTTTATTTGTAAGTAGTTATCTGAACGAAGCCTTTTATTTTACTCTCTTTGTTCCCTTCAATTTTGCTGTGTATGTATGTATGTGCTATTATAGTACGTTTAGTGGTAAAATAAACTTTTGAAAACCATGATAAATGTATTGTATATTATTATTATTATTATTAAGTATTTATTTTAATTTTATTTTGAGAATGACAAGTTTGACTTTTAATTCCAAGATAATATTTTACTCATCAGTATTAGCACGTGATTTTTGCGCTTGCTAAAACCAAATTAGTGTAATTAATTAATTAGTAAAATAAAGTTATTCATAATGTCTGGGGGGGGGGGGGGGAACATCTTTTAAACATTATTAATTATTACATTAGCAAACAATATGTTTGCTAATAAAATATTTGCGCAATAAAAATTGAATCTTAAATGCAAATTAAATAATAAAAACAAACTTTTACGTTCACATAACAAGTTCAGGTTTGACGATTCGATTGAACCAACTATTTTCCACGCCTTGATGATCTTCATCAGGATGGTGTATTGAATATCGATTGATTGATTGATTGATTGATTGATTGATTGATTGATTGATTGATTGATTGATTGATTGATTGATTGATTGATTGATTGATTGATTGATTGATTGATTGATTGATTGATTGATTATTTATTTATAAATGTTTGTTTGCTTATTTCTTTTCCTTTGGTACAATTACATAAATATCAAATGTTACACAATACATGTCAACAAAATTAGAATGTTGCACATGCCAGCGATGAAAAGTTGCATTTAATGTTGGTGCAGTTTGCTGAGCGTACAGCTGCATATATCATATCGACATTCACATTTAAATGCCCACATTAATTATTACACATCCGATCTAACTGGTGATAGAGCGCGGGAGACACAACGAGAGATTATCTTGAGTTGCGGGTCGCCCCAGAGGTCGTACGCTTGACCTGCCTAAAACTCGACAAAATACAACAAGGAGTAGAGCTTACAACTTGTATATCAAATTATAACAAGGAACGTTTAACCAAGTAAATAAATAAATGAGGTAGGTTTAACTTTGTATGAATACGAAAATTGCAACTTATTATACATTCCGGGAGGAGTCAGTTGAAAGTTGTAAGCTCGCAGTAGGGAATGACTTGTTTAATTATAGAGAAAAGATATATGACTTTAAATAATAGTCAGTTTTTACAAGCCAAATGTAACTATGAGGGTGTTTTTATATTAAAATCTTTGTTGTTCATATTTTATTATTATTGAGATATTCAATTGTGTTCACAATGTAACAGCGACTTTTTTTCTTTTTTTTTACTTATAAATAATAATAGATGGTTTCCCATAGCATTATTTAATTCCTCCACCAAGATATAAAGTTGAGAGAGCCTATTTTTTTCTGTCCATCCATACATTTTAAAATTGGAATAAAAAACAAAACAGCACTTGCTAAATTCAAGATAGTTTCTGGAACATTATTTCTTCTTGAGAGCAACTCTGAATTAATCTGTGTATGTGGTAAAATTTAAAGTTTTTTGCAATAACAATGGGACAAAGCATAAGAGAGAGAGATATGACTATATGTTTCTGATGGTTTTGTTGTACAGTACTCGTCCATACAGGGGAAGGTTATTTAGAAAATCTCGTCGTGATATAATTCTTGGCTTTGCCGGCTGCTAAGGCGGGTGGCGGCGGCGACGGTCTTGCTCACTGAATCCCCCGCTACTCCCTCCCTCGGTGGTTCCTCGCCTATATCTTGTGGTGGGTGACAGCTCCAAAGCCACCCGCCACCCACCCGCCCGCACCAAAAGCAAGAGCTAAAGGGGGAAACGACGGGGGACGATGCTATGAGCAAGCAAGCAAGCAAGCGAGTTAGTTTCTCTCCGGGCGGGATTGCGCCTGCTATGGCGCCAATGAGGAGCCAGCCACAACTGAGAAACTGGCGGCGGCGACAGCGGCGACCCCACTTCTAGCCCATATTATATAGCATGCAAGCAAGTGCGACTCGGGGACATTTTGCATGCTTTACGGCGCCACCCTGCGTTTTCTACACTTCCAGCATTTCTATCTTTTGTCACAATTTAGCGCGAGAAAAAGTGAAGACCTGAGAGTTGGCTGACTGGTGGGTGATTTGTGAGTGAGAAACCCCCGTGCCCCCGTCATGGTAAGCTTAACCTCATCGTAAATCCTAACCGCTTTCATCCTTGAGCAAGCAGCACCACTTTACCTACCATAGCACATATGTCAACACAGCCTTAAATAACATTGATGACACCAAGTGTACTAATGGATAAATTGAACCAGTTCCTACCTGCAATTCTTCTTTGCAACGCCTCTCTTCCTCCAGTGACATGCGCTTTTCATGCTTCTTAAAGTACTTGCGTTTGGCAGCTTGCAAATTGAACCACGTGTACGAGAAAGATTTCACATATGGCAGCAGCGCCTCGATGAATGGATGGAATTCATCCTGAAACAAAGACAAGAACATTTCTCTATTAATTTTTTGATCGTAAGTCCTGTTAAATTTGAAACACTATTAAAGCTGTACTCATTGACCATTGTATTGATTGGTATGAAAAGAAATAATAATAAATAAAGAAGCAGTCGTCCCAGAGAGAAATAAAATGTAAACACTTTGACTGCATTTAGAAGCTATTACTAACACATTCCGAAACAATTTTTTTCTCCACTTGTTTATCCAATTTGAACAAAGAGCGAAACGTCTTCTTTTTGGCCTCTCACCTCAAGTCAGAGTAATTTGTCTTTGTTTCACATTTTTTCTTTTTCTCTCTCATCTCTCGTGTGATTGCGTGTGGCACGAGCGAGCCTGCCTCACGCACTTGTGCAAGTTTCGCGCCTATTCTCTCTCCTTAGAGCCAAGATTTGTTGTGATCCTGCCATTTGGCAAGTAAGGCTGGCCAAGTAGCCAGAGTGAGCCAGCAGCCAGCGGACCACAGTATGGACTCCCCCCCAAAACAGCTGGCCGGGTGTCCGGTAGTGCCAACTTTCTATAGCTGGCCCTGACCCTCCAAAGAGAGTTAGGCAGGCAACAACTATTCGAGAGATGAGTAGTACTATAATACTACGAACTACTACGTTAAGTACGCCAGCTCACCCCGCTACGTCACACACCAAAGCTGAGCGCGCGTCTATCTCTTGACTTGGCTGCTCGCATGGGGGCTTGTGGTCGTGGCACAGTGTGACACACCGGGTCTGTCTGCCTGCCTGCCTGCCTGCCACTAAGCATCAATGAATGAACGGAAAGCAGACAAGCAAAAACTCGAGCCAGAAGCAACCTAGGCCACAAAACAATGCTTTGCATGTGTTTATAATATTGTTATTATTACAGCAAATTTCTTTGAAATACGAAAATAGTCGTATGCCAGCACTGCCAACGTAATGCAACAAATGTTGACGCTTAAAAGGTTGGCTCTTATCAATTTTAAACAAGGGGCAGTTTTAGAAATGAATTTTATGATTATAATGTAAGCTGAAGCAGACAAGTATCATCTATCTTATCAATTTCTCCGATCACGCGCATATTATTATATTGCGTAGGCGTGAGAGAGAGAGAGAGAGAGAGAGAGAGAGAGAGAGAGAGAGAGAGAGAGAGAGAGAGAGAGAGACTTATAAACACGTTATTGCTTACTAAAGCAATATGATTACGATTTAATGACGATTAATTTTCTTGCTGGATGTATATATAAGTATGTATAAAGGTTACATTTATAGATTTTTTTTTTCTTATGGAAGAATATGTTTGTAAATAATAATTGGAAAGCTATAAACTATATTTATAATTTCTTACGACAAAAAATAAACTGTCATCGTATTTTTTTTTATTTATTGTCTACCAAAAACACAGAATTCCACCCACTCGAGGCATTGTTGACACTCAGCTTAAAATTATTAAAAATTTATATAAATATAAAATATGCACTTACATATACAAGGGAATTAATTGCGACGCATACAGTTAATTCACACTATTTATAATTGACCATTTATGTTGATTTGGTGCCTGGTATGGGGTCTACCATATGTTACATTAAACATTATAACATTTGAATTACTCGCTTGAAAATCTTTAAAACATTTACAATTGCACAAAATATAAAGTATGAAAAGCTCAAAAAGTGTTTAGGGCGGGGAGTTTGTCAAAGGAACAAGGGGAAAAATGTGCACGAAGAAAGTTGACTTCAAATAAAAGTTTAGGTTTCACCAAAAATTGTAGTTCCTCGAAGCTAAATATTTAAAGCATGGATTACAATGACATTCGTATCCTATAATATATTTAATAAAGTTCAACAAAGATCAACTGCAATTTTTGGTGCAACCTAACCTCTTAGTTGGAGGCAAACTTGCGCACATTTTTTACCTCGTTTCTTGAACTGTATAGCTCGTCCTCATCCTATAAATACTTTTTAATTTCAGCTTTTTACTTTATAGTGATGTGTAATTTCAAGAATTTAAAGATTTTGAATAAGGAATAATTTCAATGTTAAAATCGTCAATTTTACATGGGAAGTCGTTAACTCCATGCCAAAGGTTAATAATAACGAGCCTTGTCAATGACGTATCCTGATTGTGAGAAGTTGTCACGTTTTAATGAGCATGTAAACATGAATTGCTATCAATATAATAAAGCCTATTAATGTGCGATATATTTTTATTATTATATTTAATAATTTATAGTTTTTGCAATTTGACTAGAATATAATGAAAATATATCAATAATATTTATCACTTTATTATTATTTTTAACCTCAGCATATATATTTTCTTTTTATTAATTTAATAGCTATTTCGAGATGAGAGTAAAATTAGAAGTGAGGACAAGAAAGTCGCTCCATTTGATATTTATGATGCTGGGAGACATGCACACACGCAGGGTTAGACTTTTAGTTGGAGAAAAGAAGTTGGCTCGAGAGAGAGAGAGAGAGAGAGAGAGAGAGAGAGAGAGAGAGAGAGAGAGAGAGAGAGAGAGAGAGAGAGAGAGAGAGAAGAGAAGCCGATGGTAGATGCAGTTCAGCACGCACTTCCAATACAGTTTAACAATCATACTCCAGCACGTCGACGTAAATACATATATTTTATTTTACTAGCAATGTACTCACGTAATAAATTAGAGACGCTCCATGTCCAACGTTATATGACGATATTAGCTACATAAACAATGAAAACAAGTTGGAAATTAATCAATTTCAATGATAAGGCGTTTACTTAAAGTGAATGACGTCATCCTAAATTTCATTGAATTTTTGTGTAAGAGTATCGTGCAATATCTATAAGAAAGCACAAGCATCCCGTTTGATTGGAGTAGAAGGGGGGGGGGGGGTTCATCGTTGGATTTACGAGACAATCGAGCAAGTAGTAAAACTGAAGACTGGAGCCACCAACCACTTCTCTACTCAGCTCTAAAAGTCAATCGGTTCAATTCAAGCGAACTGTTTATCATTCTTATCTCTTCAACTCACCTCCCTTACACTTCACAGCAAAATTGCAATTGATTCTAATAACAGTAATGCAAACAATTCAATAATATTCTAACAACCTTCAAAACATTGAAAAAGAAAAAAATATATATTCAAAATAAATTTGTTATTCAAAATCAAAACAGATAAATCATGAACATATTTTCGAAGAGATATTTGACTCCAAGAAGAATTTCAATAAGAAAGTAGGAATAAGAGAGAGAGAGAGAGAGAGAGAGAGAGAGAGAGAGAGAGAGAGAGAGAGAGAGAGATCGTAGTAGTTTAAAATAAAAATGTAGCTGATAAGAGAAAAATTTGTACAACAAACTCATGTCTCGTCAATTCATTCGAGCGGCCCTCGTGCCGCTGCGACACCACAGCTGCTTGCTCACTCAAAATAGCCACCGAGGACAGGAGAGCATATTTCGGTTTTGAGAAAGCAATACTTTCATCTCCTGCCTGCAAGCAGCCCCACAGAGGAGCATCTAGCGAGACGAGCGACCACCACTCACCACACACGGCTCATTATAACAGCAGCCGTGAGTACCGTGGATACGCACGCCATCATGACGTCTATTTCAAGCAAACTTATCAATCTCTCTTTCAGAAAGAAGGATTAAAAATAAATAAAGCAGGGAGAAAACGTCAGCACTATCATTTTGTGCATTTTATTTTTTATCTCCCTTCTCTTACAAAAAGAAAAAAAAAATGTTTGCTAATGTATTTATTAACTTAATAATCATTTATTTAAAAATTAAATCTGCTTTAAAAATATAAATATGGTAAATTTATGGCCCCAGTCTTGGTGCTGTTAATAATTCAATTAGATGTGAGCTGCAGCAAAACAAGACATCACCCCAAACTGAGGGAGATTATAAAGTATACTGCTGTGACTCGGGCATTTATGCGGCGGCGTTCATTCTCTTCGTGCCAACAACTCTGGTTTGTTTTGTCGTACTCTTTTTCGGACACCACAGTTTAAGGCACGCAACTATTACCCCCCCCCTCCATACCACCCCACCCCCCAAACTTGGATGTAGGAACAATACGCCACAAGCTATAATACAAATCATATCGCTTTGGTCACTTCTCCGTAAACACAAAGATTTTTTTTCCGCATCCCTCTGGTGCTACCAGTCAACGGGATCAAAATTTATCTTCTGCTCGATGTGTAGAGTACACGAAGAACGAGGAGAAGCGCTGCTCACACATGACTGCAGAGAAAGGGGAGTGAAATGTCGAACGCATTCAACTGCTAGGGGGTTACTCCGGTTAGAGAGAGAGAGAGAGAGAGACGGGGTGGTAGATAAAAGGAGTGGGGGACATGTGATAGCGTGAAGCGGGTGGGTCAGCTATATAGCTGATATTTCCCCAATACTTTTAGTTTCCTGGCTGCTTGGAAAAGCTATATAGTTCATCCTACCAAATTGTCGTAAAACTCAAGCCGGTGCCTCCCTTCCAATGTCCAGTAGGGAAGTGGTCCGGCCCATCTCCTGCTAGCTTCCCTCTACAGAGCCATTCATCACGATGTGCTCGTAGCAAGCATCCCACACGGCGCTGGTCACTAGTACAAGCTAGCTAAGCTAGCAGCGCACAGCCTTTATTGCCACCACTGTGTGTGTGCTACTACACACAATGAGCAGGAGCTCCAGCAGCGGAACATGCGAATTAGCAAATCCTCCCCTGCTTTGACGTCTTGTTATCCGCCTTATTGCTGCTGATAACACCGCATACATGCCAGTGCTGCAACTTTAAAACTGGACACTGGCTACCGTCTTTTACCACACCCTCTTGTGACCATGCAAGGCTCGCGCGCCTATGTATTTTACCCTCGGCGCGCTTTACCCCACAATGCTAGCGCACTACCCTCCCTCCCTACTGCACTCATTACTCACTTCAAACACCGGACAGCTTGTTCTCAGCCCTAGCTTCAGCTTACCAAGCAAAACACAACACAAATCAAACTCCCCGTTCCAAAGACAAACATAAATATTGAAATAAACAAAATTAAGCATAAAATTAAAGTGCATTTAAGTACAATGGCTATAAATCTAATGACTTTCAAGCTTTTATTTCAAAGATCATTAAATGGTTCTAGTAAAATAACAAAAAATTAAAAACGCATTACTTTATTGTTGGATAAATCAAAAATGCCAAAGCATATTTGTTTTCATATACTACCGAAAGATTGCAATGAAATATTAGTGAAGTTTGCCTTTATTCAAATCATTTCCGTTTATAATGAAATTTGACAAGTGTTGGCAAGTGGTATTATAATGATAAGTTGACGACTTGGTGCAAAAGGGTCCTTGCACTAAAGTGTGCAGGCAGGCTAGGCAGGCAGACAGGCAGGCAGCTAGGTAAATTTAACACCTCGGTAGCAAGTGGCTTTGCTCGAGACGTTGAACAGACGTACGCCGCCGCGTTAATGTTCTTACTACTTGTTGCTCGCCTGCTCCATACTCACTTGCTTGCTCTTGCTTGCCTCGAGGAAGGGGGAGAAAGGGTTCTGGAGAAGATGGATTTGTCGGCTGTCACTCGCCAACACCAACAGTAAAAGAGAAAAGAAAATAATATTCTGACGTTCCTATTAAATAACACGAAGAATTTATAACGTACAAAATGACGTTAAATATAAGTGGCAAATCAAGTTGGAGAACTTCACAATAAAATTACGCGATATTTTATGTGCACCTAAAGCAATTTGCTTCAATTGCTTGTAAAATCAAATGCATTTAAACGATGAAGGTAAATTCTGAACGTTTGATTACATCTTGTAAGTGGATTTTTAACACCATCAAAACTGGCTTGATTTGTGATATCCAGCTGACAATAGTTTTACTAAAAGAGCCTCACTTTGCATCCAAGGAAGTACACTCTTTAGCTCAAACGTAAAATGTCAACAACGGTGAAATAATAGAACGCTTTTTAAACAAACTTTGAAATATATAGATATGTTATAATATGTTATGGAGATATACGTTAAATACTTTGGCACCTGACTCTGCATCTTTCTTCTATCTATATATTACATTAGATATCTTTCTTCTATCTATATAATACATCAGATATCAATAAGAAATTTATATATACAGAAATACATCTATACTGACTGTCTTTCATTTCAGTGAAAATTTTGCTAATTATTTGCTACGATGGAGATGACATTTTACGTGAGCTCTAGTTATTGTTGTCATGTACTTAGGTGCACCAAACTATGTACTGTACACTGTACTGCACATGTAATGTCTTGAGGCTAAACGTTGGATATCATTAGATCAGCTTGCTTGTTAGCTCAATTGTTCGGACACTTTGTCTTTTGAAAAAACCTAATGACGTAAAAGAGTTTCAAAACAGACACTTTTTTTTAATAAGATTAATGAGAATTGAGTGTTTTGAGGGAGGGACAGAGAGAGAGAGAGAGAGAGAGAGAGAGAGAGAGAGAGAGAGAGAGAGAGAGAGAGAGAGAGAGAGAGAGAGAGAGAGAGAGAGAGAGAGAGAATAAGTAGATGCGATTCCAAAGCTCGAGGCTACTGAGGGCAGTATAGCAAAAGAGATATGAGAGTCCAATGGGGACCATTACTGGACCATAATTACTGGCCCGGCTACTCGACAATGAAAGATTATACCTGGGTAGCTAGCTAAAGTTCTCAGTTAAAAGAAAAACAGTTTTCTTATTTTTGCTATACTCTCGATTGCTTGTTCACGTCTGCTGTGCTTGCTCGCTTGCTCGCTCGCTCGCTTGCTTTGCTATTCCTAGTCACGGGGTATCTACGCGCGTCCACAAAAATAGATTCGACGCTTCGACTACAAAAGAGACCGTAAACAAGATGGTTAAACGAACTATATACCATAAGAAGATGAGCTACAGGTAATAAGTAAATGAAAATAACATTTTTACACCCCAAGGAATCAAACTATAAGTGACACATGAATATATTTGTAGATTCAATATTATTATTTTTACTTTTCCATTGCATAGTGTAGAATTATTGACATCAAAACATTGAATCTCATATACCGAGTTAAATATAGAAAAAGAGGGAGGACGTACTATATATATATATATATATATATATATATATATATATATATATATATATATATATATATATATATATATATATATATATATATATATATATATATACACACTCACACAATTATATAACACAAGAAGTAAAAGACAACAGAAATCAAGTGGAAATAAAAACTAACGAATAATTTGCTATATATGTACATATGTACACATATGATTACGATTATAATATATATTCAGCGACTTAATCTTATAACAGTATAATTTTGCAAGATTAGCGTGAAGTAAAATAAATATATGATCACAATTGCGTGTTTGTGCGTATAGTATGTAATTATGTGCGTACTTCAATGTGTAATGTGAAAATTAAAAATAATTCACTTACACTTGAAAAAAGTACAAGCATCAATAAAATAATAAGTTGCAAAAAATAATAATAATGACATTGGAAAGAAATACAAAATGCTATAACTGTAAAGATTTATTTTTGTTTTCAAGTTATTTGCGTAAAAGTTGAGTGAGCGCAACAAAATGTTATATAAGCTGAGTTCCACTTGCGTATTGCCAGCAAACCTCACGTTGCATTCACAACAAAGTAGTGGCATACTTGAGTCAGACTTGAGTCAGTGTTGTGGCATGTGCTTCTAGTGTTTGTGTGCAAACTTAGGGGACACGGCGTGTTTACACCACTTTAGTGCCACAACAAAACAAAAATTGCAAAAGTTAATTGCATAAATTTGACAATAAAATACTATGTAGAATATTAACTTGTGTAATAAATTATTCTTTGTTTAATAATACTTCCAAGTATAGCTTGTACTATGCTTTGTATATTACTTAGTTTACTTTGTATATTACTTTGTATGTTACTTAGTTTCATGTATACCGAGTTGTTCTTACAATTTGTTCTTTAATCCCCTGTACAATATACTACGCAAATATAATATTCACAAATAAATGATCAGTATTAACAATAGAAGCAAATAATAAGCAAACAGTGCTGAAGAGTTAGTTGAAGCAACGCTTAGGTGCACGCTCGATCGCATTGCCACAAGGCTCGCGCGCTCGCCTGCGGCTGATGCGGCTGCCGTTGCACTTTATCCTGCACGGTATGCAGCCAGTCGGACGTGCCGCTATATCACTACTTCACAGTGAAGCACAGTGTCGCTTCAAAATCGCTACGTAACTGTTACAAACGCAATAAACTTACTAAAATATTGAAAAACTTTAACTTTATCATGAAAGCTATTTATTAATGCTGTATTCTTTGCGGTTACTCAAAATTATACAAGAAGTGAAATGTTAATTTATTGGGAAAAACAATAATAATGAAAGAAGTGGTTCATATAATATTGTTATTTTCATTAGCTGATACAATATGCAATACGCAATATAGAAAAGAAGTTTATAAATGCAAAATCAGAATTGTACGCTCTCCGAACCATTTTTGAAAAAAGTTTAATTTTTCACGAAATTTCAGCTGTTTACGAAAAATAATGCAGATAATGAATGACGAGCGTCAGTTTCTCATTCATCCCGTTTTCAAGACAATCATTTTGGCATAGATTTTTCCATAAGCATATTGCATCTTCATAGCTATATTTGAGATTGCCGTTTTTTTATATATAATATATAAATTAATGGTATAAATTGTATTTCATAAAGCTTATTATTATGGATTGTGCAAAGTCTATTGTCTTTGTAATAAAAATGAATAATAAAGCAATAGATTATTTTTAAAGCGGCTATATTATGTTAGAAGCAAGCAATTCGAAACCTACTTAAATCTCATATAGTTTATGATATAAAAAAAGATAGAAGTATTTGCTATTACTTTAGTGACCGCCCCAAGCTCTAATTCATAAAGAGACATTCTTAAATAAAAACTACTTTACAATTCCAAGCAAACATTAGACTCGATGTTTATTTTTATTTCTCACACGTCGTATGAGTTGTAAATACATCACGATACAAAAACAAGTTCTCATAACATATTTTCTTATTTTTATTGATAGCAATTACTTATGGTTTATAGATAATAATTAACTCTTTGAAATGCAATCTAATATACGTGGAGTGCACACACCATCCGCAAAAGCACACATAAATAATAAAATTACGTGAATATTAAGGACCAATACAAATAAAGCTAAATCTATCATGATCCGACTTATCCGATTTTGTCAAAAGTAATTCCACTTGTACGTTACTGTAATTAAGAACCTTTCTAGGCGTTTTTTTCTTTTTCTTTTTTTACACAATTTTTTAAGCCGGTACTTGCATATAAATTAATTAAATGTAAAATTATTTAATGAAACAGTTTTTATAATTAACTACAATAGTTTTTGGACAAAAGAAAATATTTGATAATCATTAGACAAAAGATTAAATAACAATAAAAAGAAGAAATGTTTATAGGTTATTCATAAAATACTGCGGTAGTATGACTATGCGAATACTATATGAATATTGCTGTACTAATATCAGACTTGCTTTGGCTTATTAAATAAAATTAATTTATTACATTAATTAATATTCTTCGAAAGCTGGAGAAACTTGGAAATTTATATGTACAGTACTTCTGCTTTACAAAGCCTCTAGTCAACGCGAAAAGAATATATATATATATATATATATATATATATATATATTAATAACTAATCAGCAAGACGGGGTAGTTGTTATTTGTAGCAATTTTTAACTGCTGAGATGTGTGATTTAGCTACGAGACATTAATTATATTGCTGCTCTAGACAACAGTACAGTCGAAATAAACTATTTTTGAATTTGAATTTTACATACAAAAATAACCTTTCAATTCCAATAAATTAATGCTAACATAATAATTTTAAAGTAACGCGCGCACGAAACAATTCCGAAACATTAATTTATGATGATAGAATTCATTTTCCGACCTTAAATCATGCCCATTTTTTTCGTTCAACAACGGAGAAAATTGGATCCGTATATAGCAATGTTTTTATGGAATAGAAAAAATGGAACCTCCGTGTAAGAATATAGATTTAAAGTGCAAAGACATGAGCAATGAAAAAATATTACTTTACATCACCACTTGAAAATCTCCGGGGTTACTCTCATAATAACGTTCCAACTAAAATATACGTCAAAATGAGAGAGCTACGCGAGCTAAATGTAGCCTTAATTTACTACGGATAAACAAAAATAAAAAAATGGAAGTTATATAGCGGTGATACGGAAGATAATAAGTGAAAACGTTGATGCTACCGTTTGAACTAATCACTCAATGCAAGTGACACTAACGTTTCCGGAGTTAAAGTGAAGAGGGTAAAAATTAAAAGTAAGAAAAAAGCGTTGGTTAAATAGTGTGGATCTCGGCGTGGGCTTTGCTCGAGCGAGAGAGAGAGAGAGACTACCACCGAATTGTGCTATATAAAGCTAATGTCTCCTAGCTCGAGGTGTGGGGCTAAAATTAGACAAGTAGAGTGAGAGAGAAGAGACAGCAAAAGCAAGTTGTTAAGAACCAGAACGACTCAAGAGATAGAAAGGAAGTATGATGCTGGAAAATTAACTATATATGAGGTATTTTTATTGAGTTACATTTTGAGGCTCGTTAAGTTACCTTATGACATTGATGTGCGAGATAGTTGAGACGTGGGTGCATGGAGGCAAACATGGTGCACTGGTGTTGTCACTTATGTGTGCGACTGATAAACAAAAAAGACAACTTGAGGTCACCACTAAAGCGGATAATGCACACAAGGTGGCCGGCCAACGTGCCTAAGGCCTATCGTACAACAAGAGTGAGGGTAAGGGACGTCAAGTGGAGGTGGCAGGCAGATCTCACTTGTTCGCAACTAGCCACGCAGTCAAGTGTCAATCAATATTAGGGCCACGCCTACCCACATTGGAGATCGCCACTTTTAACATTATCACGTGGCGTACTTTTTTTTTTTTTTTTTTTTTTTTGTCTCTCTCACTCTTCTTTGCTACAACATCTGCCCGTCAGCTTTCATTCCATTCAACTTTTACTATACGAGCAACGAATACTTTAGTTTCATAAATTTATGAATTAAGTGTAAAAAATAAACAAAAGGATTTTTAATTTGCTTTCACGAGTTATAGATACAAATTATTTATGGGTTTAAAAAAAATTGACACTTTCGCTTTATTTACCCTGTCGTCCCAAGTTGTTCTCAAGTAGTGAAAGCAAAAGCACGTGGCTCCTAACAGACTATACGCACGCTATAGCAGCCAGCCGTGCACACATATACACTCACAGGCTCGATCTGATCTCTGGCCAAAAATAACACAGTCCATCAACCTCACCAAACACCTCACAAGCATATAAGAAACATCGTTTTCTTCTTCACAAGTGTGTCGCATCGCTAATCGCATTGTGTAATATACTACCAAAGTAAACACAACTATACAGTAATACTATTATTAACTAGCTATAATGAAGGACTTTTTTTAAAAAATAAGCACCTGTCCTGAAGATGGTGCTTGCAGATACGTTGATACGTCTGGTTCCACCATACAGCTCCTCAATGTATCGGGGATAAACATGATCACAACAATAATTTGCTAGGTACAAGTGCCACGCTCTGTACCCTACCGACGTCTGATGAAGCCAAGTGAGTCAAGTGAGTGAACCACCGTGGAGCGAGTGTGTGCCGGGCAACTCAGGCGGGTATCCTCCAGCTGACCGGCCACCGCTACCACCGCCGCTACCGCCAACACCAGCCAGCCTCAAGAGAGGGGGGACCAGAGGGTCTGCATCAGCGGCGGCGCGGCAACTCGCGGGGGTGGAGCACTAGGAGTTAGGAGGGGGACGAAAGGGTCCAGGAGGCGGGGCGATGCTTGGCACCGCGCGGTCACTGACTACACGTGCTTACCATGCCGTCCTGTGCACCTCTTGCTGCTGCTGCTCACTAGTCCTCCTGAGGAACTGGATCACACCACCACAACTGCGTCAAGGTAGTTGCCACTTGTTTAGTCTACTGCCACTCGAAGGGTAGCAAAGGTCGCTGAGGACTCATGCTTAACTTTGGTCTTGCAAGCACCACACGCACCGCGTAACTCGGAGAACAGAGAAGTAAACAGAGAGAGAGAGAGCGCGAGCGAGCGCGGTGCTCAATGTGATCTCGCCGCGGCCACGCTGCCTGCTCACTCGCTTGCTCGGCTGCCACAAGTCGCGCGCTCGCCAGCGACGCCAGCACAGCGCCAGCACTGCCTTGTGAGCACCAGCCGGCATCTCGATTCGGTCGCCACCGTCAGTACTCGGCTACAACAACAAACCGCGGCCTGCTTGGAGCTTATGGTGTGCCCACGTGCCGCAGCAACAAACAGTCAGCCCGTAACCGAGCCCTGCATTAGATGTGCACACGACTGTCCCAGCCGAGATCGTCACTTAAAATACGACACCTATCACAACAAAAGTACCACTTTGTCCCCTCATGAGGCTGCCACGCATTTGGAGGGCTAAATTTGAAAAAGTTGTTTTGATTTAGGCATTTGATGACTTTGCGCCTACACATTTTATAGGGTCTGCAAAACTGCAGTACTCAGCTGACCAACTAGTTGCATACATTTCAGGATACGAAACAATTTGAATGAAAAGTCCACTGAGAAATGCTCAACGTTAATAATAATAATAATGAAGGACTTGAAAGAAGTAAATTTAAATATTTACCACTAACAAACTTACATAACAAATATAAAATAGAGAGAGAGTGAGAGAGACGAGTTTAAAAACAAACAGCTCTTTTCTGAAATATAAATACCATCTCTTATTCAAAAGTATAAAAAAATAATAACAAACATTTTGAAAAGACTTTACATACATATACATACACATATATACAAGATCAAGAGAACCGCATGTAAAAATCTTCGTCAATGTATACACCATTAGTTTCTCGGACCATCACCCTAAAAGTATAAAGATTCGGACGTGTATAAATATCATAAAAATATTAAGAATATGCAGGTGAAAGAATATGCAGGTGAAAGCCTGCATGCTCTCTTCAGTGGGCTCAATCAGTTTGTCTATTCAAATATATTTACATATTTGATGTGCTTTTTTTTACTTTTTATTATAAACATATATTATAAATCGTCAAAATAATAATAATAAAACGCAAGTTAAAGGGAGGCAGAGAGGACAGGAGAATAATATTAATGGTGATTTGATGACGTAGAAGTCTCACAAACATAAAAGATTGCATCATAAATAGCCATCATATAGAAAAATGAGCAATTGGCATAAATATTAACATAATGTACCGCACGGCAATAAAACTTGCGAACACTGAATTGCAACGCTACAAGTACAAATTATTCATTACAAAAATTGAGTAAAATGTAACCAATTTTAATTGCTTAAATTTTTCTCTTACATAATATGTAAGAGAACAATTTAAACAGTTTTCTCTCTCTAGCTCTCTCACACACATAATATACATAGCACTTTTTTTTTGTATAATACGAATGGAGCTCAAAGCTATAAGAGTTCCCTAACTTAACACTACAATTATAGAGAGGAACACTTTTTTTTTAAGAGAACTACTGCGCCGATTTTGGATATATTTCAATAAGGAATAATAGACATAATATGTATTTTTATAAAAAATATCATATCCGATAACCTTCATTGCATTATATTTTAAACCCTTATGGTAAATACAAACGTTATAGTCCTGCTTAGCTGACTGTAAATTTGATAGATAGAGTGATTGTTTCATTAAGATGAATATCATTCAAATATGCGATGCACAATTGGATTGTAAAGTGGAGATGAGAGTGACTTCGGATATATATGTATGCGATGCTTTTGTATATTAGCTGCAGAAATGTTTTGAAATGTATACGTGGACATGAGAAGTAATGTGCGACATTTGGAGCAAAGCGAAGGGGAGAAAGAAGATGAAATGCCAATCTAAGGTAGCAAGTAAAACTGGGTTGCTCCTCCTTCCTTAGATTGCCACTGCTATCGCGAAAGTCATTTATTCAATCACCTAGGAACATGAGGCACTATGCTTGTAAACGCACATTCGTCTCCTTGTTCAATTAGTGAGCTACAAACTTCCTCCTGCCTTAATCTTACAGTGAACTACGTAGCAAATACAGAAATTGTGCAGTAAGTAACATTGTGGTCAAATTAAAACAAATCACGCCGACAATGAAGCACGTCGTCGTGTTGCTTTCTTTATGCGTGTTGTCAAATCTACAATTTCAATATAAAGTAAATAACGTTATTCATGCTGCTTTCAATGATAACTACTGTATACAGCAAAAATATTGCTATTTTGTAATTATATCATAAGTATTATTATGCTGAATATTTTAACTATTATGTTATGTAGTATAATTGCTATATATACAATATAACATAGATTACGTTGTTACATAAATGTTGCTGCATTGAGCTAGCATAATTATAACAGTTTTTTCCATATGAACGAAAAAGAGAGAAGACAAAATGTACAAAAACGAGTTGCGTGCTTTTGTAATTAAATTACAATACTTTGGTTGGTTGGATTGATATATCATGAATGATTTCGACTGTTGCAAGCCTGGTAGTTTAGGCGTGTCCGAGGCGATGGCTCGCCCGCTGCTACCTTTGACCAGCTCGCTGCCATCCCAAGGTCGAGCGTGTGTGGGGGGTCGCTAGGCTACTTGCGTACTCAATCAAACTACTCAACAACAAACTATCAAATATAAATCAAATAAGGCTTCGAAACATCAACATTAATTTCTATATAATACTAAATCAATAAAATACTTATGAGCTTATGCAAATAGCACATGTTATTATTATTGCTCAAAAGTATTTGTGACAGTGCATATTCACCATAGATGCAACAAGCCCCCCCCCCCTTTTACATGAAATATGAAATAAGATACAATTGAAAAATCATATTTCCAACGGTCAGCGTATAAAATGTCTATCTTAATACGTGGTCAGACTTTCTAAGTTTTTTTCTCATATTTTAAAATGTTTTCCACATGAACAAAATCAACATATATTTATAGTTTAGTACAACAGTAAACATAGCTGCCTATAAAATATACTGTGTAAAAAATACTTAAAGGTTGCGAACGTTAAGAGAATTTAGATGTGATGTGAAGGCACGTCCAGGCTTGTAAAGCAGCGCAGATTGCACACTCAATTATAGTCTCCAATACGGAGTTAACTCAAACCAAAATAATACAAAGAACTTTTTATTCTTTGTCATTTTCTGCCTTTAAAGATGCTACTGTACTGTGCAAAACTGATACAAGCCAAACACTCAATTTTAATATAGATTATTTTCATATCCTGACAACTATGCAACCAGTTGGTCATATGTGTGCTGCAGTTTGCCTACCGTGGTAGAAATGCAGGCGCTACACATCCATGCTCGTTATACAGATATGTATGCTACCAAATGACCAACAAAAATAATGACGTAATAATTTGGATATATTTTTCTTTTCACAACATTTATACAATACGACATAATTTATGCCTATATACTGTATAATACTTTTGTATAAATAGCAGAAATAATATTATGCTGTACAGCAGAATTATTGTTGCAGTTCCAATTTAGCAATATTTATGCTGTATACCATGAATGCAGCAAAAATTACGTATACGTATTACCTCCGCATGAAAGGATTAAATTATAATTTAATCCTTTCATGCGGAGGATTTTGAACAAAACTAAGAAGAATGGGGATAAAACCATTCTTAACAAAATTAAATGGACTTAAAACATGTAAAAATAATGATTTTTTTTTTTTTTTTTTTTTTTTTTTTTGTATTTTTTATGCCTGATCTACGGCTACCCCCACACCAATCACGGTTGCATTGTAAGTATATAATAATAAAACTTTAAATGAAGATCCAACCAGAATAAAGTATATTTAATTATCAAAATATTGGTCAGATAAAGTGTAAATCGTTAAGTATAAATAAGTATACAGTTAATACAACCACCTTATATTCAAATGTGCCAGTCAACAATTCAGTGAAATTTTATTTACAAAAATCACACAATTGATCCAACTTTCCCAATGTCAGTTTGACTTTTTTTGGGGGGGCAGAAAACTCCAGATATGATTCCATGATCAAATATTATCAAATTTTGTTGTCAATAGGACAATATTTGTTAGCCACATCGGAAATGATACATCACGTGGAAGCTTAAATACAAGCGTAATTAACTGTCAACTATATATATATATATATATATATATATATGTATATATATATATATATATATATATATATATATATATATATATATAAAGAGACTTTAATGTTATTCTCAAGTGGCTAATACGGTATTATCAATTGTTTAGTTATTTTTATTCTCATTAAGCAATTAAAATAAAACTATGTTTTAGTTTTCTTTATTCAAAAAATATTTGAAGAGTTGCTTTGACTGTATTGATAGTTACATCAATTTAAGTCACGTTTGCAAATAATAACAATAATAAAAAGCTTTGTGGATGTAAAATAGAATTTGTAAAAGACTTATTTTGCGTAATATGCTTACTTTGTGTTAATAAAAATAGCCTGGCAAAAAGTTAATAAAATATACAAATTTCACTTTGCTATTTTGCTTTACAAAAAATTATAAAAATTTCAATATTTTACATTTCTTGATCAGAACAAAAGCTCAAAATGTTCCTCTCGCCAGCTAAACTCACTCAGTATATTATGCAATAATTATTTTGCAATAAAAGCTGCTAAATTATGGAATAATCTACCATAATATTTAACTGACACAAAAAAATAAAATAATCAGATAATTTTTACAATATGGTAAAGTAATCCAAAGCAATGTAACAAAAGTGCTATTTATTTAGGAAGGCTAAAATACTTTTTTTATAAAATAGATTTGAGCTTCTTTTATTTTTTATACATTTGTTCATAAATGAAAAATAATAAATATGAATTATATTTAAGAGATGTCAGAGGACCAGGTAAGCGAATGTGCCTTTTGTGGCCTCGAAATAATAATCCTTGATAATTAGTTTTACTTTGAATTATTTTCGCTTCCTAATTTCTCATTTTTGATACAGATCTTATGATTTTTCGCCTCATGAGCCAGACACACAACAATAATATATATATATATATATATATATATATATATACATGTACAGTAGACAGTGTTTATTTGGTGCACGGGTGTAGTGTTAAGTATAGACAATTTTGATTGTCCAGACAAAGGTAGTTTTATTGCGCCGTCTCTACGACATCAAATTAAGCTCGTTTGTAAAGTGGAGAAGTAATGTTTGTGTCTTGTGGTCAAATGTGATCCGACACCTGGCTACTTTTTCTTCCTCCTTATACAACTTAATATTCAACCGTCTGAGCGTCCTTGTCTTGCCTCGTCTTAACATGCCACATTGCTCATTTCTTCACAAGTGTACTCTCTCTCTCTCTCTCTCTCTCTCTCTCTCTCTCTCTCTCTCTCTCTCTCTCTCTCTCTCTCTCTCTCTCTCTCTCTCTCTCTCTCTCTAAAGTATATTCAAAATAATAAATATTTAAAATGCATTGTTTATTTTGTTTTTATTTAAATTCAATGTTTTTAAAATGATTATTTTGATTGATTCATGAATGATATATTTTATTTTATTTATATTAATATTTAAAAGTTTATAATATTTCAAGAAAAGCTTAAAACTTCATAATTTTTTAGTTTATTTGAACGTTGTTTACAAAACCATTTTAAAGATTAAACTTTTGCGCCTATTCTTTTTGTTTTGCCACAATACATTAAGATTTTGTGTTGTATAAACTAAGTTTTTTGTAGGTCATGTGATCCAATAAACAAAGTGAACTTGTTTGTTTTTATTGATATTTTTATGTCACGTATTATACACATAACTTGGAGTTCAAATGGAATGGTTAAGTTGGTCTTCCCTATCGCAATGTCCTCCTTATTCGCTTCATATACAAAAGATATGAGTGGTCTAGCCTCACTTCGAAAAGAATACTTTTAGAGAGAGACAGAATAGTAAACTTGTCGTGGAGTGAAACTTGGAGTTTCCTCCAAGAAAGTAGCTATTTGCACAAACTTGGCCAGATGATATTGAGTGGAATCTATGGACTGCTTTTGCGACTAGTAAGTCTTATACGTTAGCACAGCTAGCTACTTATAGTAACCAGCTTGTTATAAACTATATGGGGGGTGTCTATATATAAAATAAAAGGAGTAAAGTAAAAGAAAGAGATGGAGTTTTGGGATTAAGTAAAAAGACTGTATCTTTCTCGTTACTTTAGATTTAGGGTGGCAGTAGCTCAGCTCAGTGGATTCAAGCAAGCTTTCTCTGGAATGAAGCCGTAAAGCTGTGAAGACTAGCCAACGTACTCTGCCTGCCTGCCTGCCTGCCTGCCTGCCTGCCTTGAAAAGACAGCTAGCTAGGCACAGGAGCATATCTCGCAAGTTATGACTTGAGGCAGGGTGGTATTTGCTGCACCCTCTCTCGCACTCACTGCGATCACTATAATTGATTACCATCTCCTCCTGTCCTCAACGAGCAAACAAAATGTGTTTTAAATACATGCCAATAGAAAGCTTGCAAAAATAAAGAAAGAAAGAAATAAAAAAATGAGAAAATAAACAAACCCAGGGCTCAACATTAGCAACAGAGCTATCAGACGAATGTCTTGATTGACCATGCTTTCTTATGGGGAAGTTGTAACTTGATTTTTCTTCATGTTGAAATATTCACTGTAGCTTACTGAGTCTTAAAGCTTTTGTTTTCCTGAGTGCCGCACGTTGTTTGAATATGACAGAAATTTTTTGGAACCTAAATAAATCAGGAAAAGAGAAAATTTTTGAGGCTAATAAACCTGTCAAATTTTAGAATCTAATTTTGTTTAAGCATTTAAGAAAGCATGAATATCATGTCGTCTGTTAGCATTTTGTTTTATATGTTGTTGTTTTTAGCATTTTGTTATATGTTGTTGTTTTTAGCATTTTGTAATATGTTGTTGTTTGACTCTACATTTATTTGCCACTAAACTTACTTTGGGAAGTCTTGTATTGAAAAGTGAGCTCATATCTAGATCCAATTTCAAGCTTATTTATTTAATCACAACCTACAGTATTTACACACACACACATTTATATACAATATACATTATATAAATAAAAGTCGTTAAAATGCAGAGGCATAAAGTGTAAGCAGCAGTCAATCAATTAAAATACTTCGATTGTTACCGTGGTTACAAGGAGAAGAAAAGCACAAAGAAAATAAAAAAACAAGAGATAGAGACAGAGAGAGAGAGAGAGAGAGAGAGAGAGAGAGAGAGAGAGAGGAAATAAATACTAAAATAAGATCTAGATGTTTTCATTGAAGGTGTTGTCTGGCCCTCACTTCGACTATCGACTTCGACTATCGACACATTATTTCAATTTATTCTGACTCGTTTTATATTGCAAGCACAACTGAATGCAACTTAATGTTATGCGGCCCAATTCAACTTCTTATTTTTTAATTAGTGTTTTTTATTTGCAATTCGAAATCTTTTAAGAATTAAGAATAATTATTAAACAAATGATACTTGAGTTTTGCAGTTTTATTCCTGGATAAGCTTGCTTACCACACAACCAAGATGTAACATTTAGCAAATATGATTTACATGTGCACAAAATAACCACAAACATTTTACTGTCTTTATGTTACCAAGTTGTCAAATGTGTATTCATTTGTTTAGTGATAATAACCATATATAGAGTGTAGGCAAGCTCACAAGTGCGCTTCGACGCTATACTGCACTAGTGAATATGATTGCTCAGCATAGGACAACTACTTGTTTTTTGGCTTTTTTTTATATTATTTTTCTTGCATTCTTGAAAACCTAATTCAATCTATTAGCAGCATTAAAGCTCTTAAAACTATAGCAGGTATTTCCTTGCCCCGTCCGTGATTGGCTAGCACAGCATGCACTCCACCGATCAGCACTATTAAAAGAAGAGATAAGTGATGTGGATAGATAGATAATAGTGTTTATTGAGGCCCTAAAAGGTACAAAGCCCACTGAAGTTGTCCTCTGATATTCTTGCTGTCAGAGGTTTATAATTTCACATTTTACATTACATAATTTTTAAAACAATAATTAAACGAGAGTACCACAATAAGGCAAAATAATATATTTTAACTCAGCTAATATTTTCTGATCATTTATAGAAAACATATTAGATAATATGATTATTATATATTGATAAAGTGAAAAATATTTAGTATAGTCACCTGAAATGACCAGAACATGCAAGCATGCTAACAGTTTAGCAACGTGTGGCAAAATACGATGCAATTGTATTATTGTTTTTTTATTCCGACACTGTTACATACATTACAGAAAAGCGTGAACCAAAATTGATTGTTGCTGATTGCACAGCACGAGCCTCATAGTTATAGGTATGAAACTTAGGCAAGCTTACGCACTCAAGTAATAGCAAGTTAACACCAAAGTGTGCCAGGACTTTTTTTTTTTTTTTTTTTTTTTTTAAGAAGAATTTTTATGTAATTTTATTTAAAAGTGTAACCTTGCTTGCCGGCCCAACGTTAGTATTTCTGTAGTGTACAAGTACTCTAACAAAAGTATTATTACAATTTAATTATTTGCAAAAAGGAAGAGAGAAATAATGGAGATGGATGAAGGCAGGCGAGTTTTATATGTGTGCCCGAGGGGTGCGTGGTGCGGTTCGGGTCGAGTCGCACCCACGGCAGGGCGGTATCATCTGCACGCTTCGTCACGGTCTCCCCTGTGCAGTATCTCAACGTGCCCAACCTTGAGGGCACACGCTTGCCTCTCTCAGCCCGCCAAGCAGCATATCACGCTTCAACTATCACAATTGCTGCTGGCAATTCAGTTGAAAAAAGAAAAAGAAACGATACAAATTGGCACACGTTACGTTCTATAAGATTATACACTTGAAACAAAATATATATATTAGGCTGGATTGAACATAATACAATTTCACACATATTTTAATTTAAAATACCATAATAACAGTATTTATAAAAATAATGCCATAGAGTAAAAGAGCATGGAGCGAAAGCAAAAAATATTTAACACTTTAAACGGAACGGAGTGATGATGGCAATACAAGCTGCAATCTGTAAATATTGCAAATATAAACATGTAAAGTGTGAATTTACGTACTTAGTGTGAGGCTACTTTGCACGTGACACAGGACGTTAAGGATTTAGGCGCGGCCACTTACTCTGCGTAATATTACGCGTGATTGCTAACTCGACTGCAGTAGATCAAACTATAGACACACAGTCACGACATATCACATTGCCCACCGCTTGGGAAGCACCAAGTGTGTGGGCTGCAAGGCTAGCTCTCTCTCTCTCTCTCTCTCTCACTCGTCACTTTGTAAACTTAAAACATGCTGCATTAAAATGCATTAACATTCACGAACGCTTCTTATTTTGAACGAAGAAGTATACAGAAGCGAGAAAGAATTTTTTCTAATTTTTTAAAATTTTATCAATTTAGTTTTATCTTTGAATAAAATATTAAATATTAATGACTTGACGATTTGACATATCATGTTTATAATAAAGCTATTATATCCAATCCATTAAGTTAATCTTTATGTTCGCGCTAAGCTCAGTTTGATTGACGTTATGTGATGGTGCTGGTAAATTATACGTCTATAAAATGAACATGTACATATTTGCATACTCTGCGTTATTTCCGGTGAGGGAAGTTGGCATTGCGCTGCCTCCAATGTGGATTGTTCTCTCTCTCTCTCTCTCTCTGTTAGTCCCCTCAATCAAGCAACATAATGACACAAGACTCAATCTTGTTAGAAGGTTTCGGCACTTGACTTTCCTGCATATTACCGCACTCACTGGCTACCCTTTACTTGCTTGTTACGGGGGTCAGGGTTGGCAATCTTATTAGAAATTGCTGCCAACTTTTTTTTTAACTACTATGTTCTTATATACAAAACTAAGATTATTTGAATAAGTTGATGAGATAAAAAATAACGTATGCCTGTATTATCGCAATGTTTTACCAAATTGATTAAAGTTTTTCAAGTTTTCAGACAAGCTTACTTAATGTATGTCAAGTGAAGCAGAAACAATAGAAATATTAGTAAAAATAAAATGATATTTTATACAACCATTTATTTAGCATTTTATTTAATACATTTTTTTTTGTACACCGACATAATTTATAATATATCTTGTGTATATGATATACCGAGTATAGAGCAACAAAACGTAACATTTCTCAAAGTTTTGATTTGTGTGGCGGTAATGATGTAAAATAGCGAGTCACATTGTCAACACCAAGTGTCCCCAACAGACAATCAAAGTCACGATTTCGTGCAGACTCGTTGGATGTGTCAAGAATTCTTAATTGATATCACTTGGATTTAATATCAAGCTACAGCAAAAAAATAATAAAAATAAAGTAAGAGAAAAAAGAAAAGAAGTTGCTATTGGAAAAAGATTGTATCTACAATATGCGTGATGTTTGTTTTCACGAAGTGTGCGATTTGTCCGACACTTAACAACGTGAGCACAATACCTAATTATCACCTTTCGTATTCTTTTTTTTTTTTTTTATGTATAAATAATAAGTTATTGAGCATACGTATGCTACCGCACGTTGACTGTGAAACACATGCCCATCCTATAAAGCACGAACGATGCATACGTATCTAAACTACACAATATCGAAGTTAGTCTCCCACGGTCGGCATAGAGAGTTGCTCGGACATTGGTCACATGCAAGTATATTACTCACGGGCCTTTCTTTGTCGTATTGCTGACCCGTCCATCCATCGTCCAGCGACCTCAAATGCTTTGCTCACCCTACTCCAGCTTGCAAATCCGGCATTGCCAAGTGTGCATGCTCTGCATGTGAGATTGACAGATGCCAAGCATGATATGCACATCAATGTGCGCATCAATCACCAGCAACTTTAACTTTACAACATATAGCGATCATAATAAGAACAATTTACAAATGGACAAAATGAAAAGTATATAGATATCATGCAAATTGAGATTTTGGAAAGGTTTAAAATTTGTCGTACATTATTTACCATTAGAAAATGGTTATTGAGAAAAGTATCTATATGGTATAATACTTCCAAGGTTAAATGATACAGTACTATAGTGCTCAAAGTTAAGGAGGAAATGGTGACGGCTCATTACTGGGGTGGGGCGCTCCATCATGGTGTGGTGTAAGGTGATTCTCTCTCTCTCTCTCTCTCTTGCGTGTAATAACACTTGTTAAGTCAGTAACGTCAAATTAAGCAGCTAATTACAAAATTGCCAAGACAAAATTTAGATTTAAATATCGTCTACATACTGTAGTTATATTATGCAATTTGTGTGTGTGGAATCTGCTTCATGTGAGCATCCAGACACGAATTCGCTTTTGAAACTTTGTAAATCATCCATTCCATTTGACGTTAAGATTCTTGTTCGGAGCAAATACATTGGATCCCAACGCGTATAGAGCACTGTTTCAAGTTTCATGACTCGGTAGAAGATCGTTCCTATTTGATGGAGATGCGAAAGACAAATAACGAAAACCTCTGTCAAATGTTGAGTCAAAGTATATTTGGGTTTTCTTACATTCTATCTTGTTATAATTATTGTAAAATGACAAATTTTGTAATAAAAATAAATAATAAAGTAATAATAATAATACATATAAATTGCTCTGGAAGCTAATCTGAACCACAAGCAATTATATCACCTTTGCAAGTAAACTATTATTTTAAAAATCAACTTGTATGACTTACAAATTGTAATATATTACTTTCCAAAATAGATTTCTTTTTCAGCAGTTTAATCTACAGTGACAAAAACACGAGCCTTCAGATAGGCGTTTCCATTTACACACAAACTCATCTGCTATCGGGCGTACCATTTAAAATGTCAGAGAGAGAGACAGAGAGAGAGAGAGAGAGAGAGAGAGAGAGAGAGACTATCGAGCTATATACCAATTGGCACCAAACCTACTTTTTGACCTATAGGGACTGGATTTATCCTCTGACCCTCCATTTCTCCCAAGTAACTTTAGTCTTGGTCGGGCGAGGTAGAATGACTCGGTAGTCGTTCGACACTCGGTGATCAAGTAGGACTAGGTGCAATTCAAGTCGACTCCACCTCCACACTAATTAACGACCCCACAGCGACGTTGTAAACGTCCAAGCCACTCACCTGGCTGGCGAACGTCGAAGTCGAAGCAGCAGCCTCCTCGTTAACTGCAAGATTTACTCGTGGGAGGGGCACAAAGTGCTCAATTGCTCCAACACTTTTTTATCCCCTCTATACCACATCAAAGCTTCTCTCTCTCTCTCTCTCTCTCTCTCTCTCTCTCTCTCTCTCTCTCTCTCTCTCTCTCACACACACACACACACACACACACACACAAGGGTAAAAATAAGTTAGATATGTGATGACTGCTACTTTGATGAAAAATAATCTATTATCTAAATACTCTAAGAAGGGGAGAAATTTTGCAAATGGTAAACGAACAATTCTAGCATTTAACAATAAACCACCGCATAACATATTATAGAGAAAGAATAATAGAACATACATTGGACTTATATTACAATATAATATTATGACAATATTTTACGTTACGTTCAAAAAGCAATATAACATTATATGTACATAAAATTGAAAGTGAACAAGGCAAGCATATAATGGGCAAACTTGTTTTCAGTATATGCAAAGTACTTAATCATTGTGACAGTCATTATAGAGTTAATAGCAGACAAATACAAACAAATGCCTTCCCTCTCTCTCTCTCACACACACACACACTCACACATACATACTCACACATACAGGCTCACACTCTCTTGCAGCGTAGAGGAAGCAACGCCACTCTTGCCTGACATGCCAATGCATACATACAGTTTGTTCTCCATCTATTTAATAGCTGTTATCTTTGCTTTGTGTTAGTGTAATACGCATTGCTGCTGTATGGATAAATCAAATTCACATTACATGTATTTCATGTAAAAGCTGTTAAAGTATATGACAACAAGGCCAGATAACAGCGTGCAATTTAACTATCAAATATAATACAAAAACATTATAATTGCTCTGCTCACAAAATATATGAATTACACGAACTCCACATGATAACTCAATGTAAAAGTTGTCATTGCACAATTTTAAGAAATGAAAACAAAAGCATTGATCCAAATCTATAACAAGCAAACAAATATAAATTAATTTACAGCTTCAATAAAAATTTTGCAATAAGTGTTATTTATATTTTCACGTTAGATTGTAGAAAAATGCATGTATTTATTTATATATATATACACACACACGTAATAGTTCACGAGTGCAATGAAAAATGCCGACGTTTAAATGCAAAGTACATTAAAAAAAATGTTTAAGTGTGTTTGTTAGTAGTGAATGAAAATTTCATTCATTATTTTTCTTAATGAGTGGCTACATCCCGCAGCCAAGGTAAGTGAACATTGAGAACGTGCTCGCTAAGGTGGCATGCACGGCAGGCAGGCAGGCAGGCAGGCAGGCAGGCAGGCAGGCAGGCAGGCAGGCAGGCAGGCAGGCAGGC
This sequence comes from Ecdyonurus torrentis, assembly GCA_949318235.1. Classification (NCBI taxonomy): domain Eukaryota; kingdom Metazoa; phylum Arthropoda; class Insecta; order Ephemeroptera; family Heptageniidae; genus Ecdyonurus; species Ecdyonurus torrentis. The sequence goes on from OX439127.1 coordinate 59,786,856, forward strand.
AGGCAGGCAGGCAGGCAGGCAGGCAGGCAGGCAGGCAGGCAGGCAGGCAGGCAGGCACAGAGTGAGACAGCCAGACACCATGCTCCTCAAGCCCAGAAGCACCGGTGTTAATTGATACCCAGCAAACTTGGCTACCTCTCTATACATTACTATAAGCACCCATGTATTATATTGGTCAAATCTCTTAACAACATCTGCTCAGGCCTTTAATATATATGAAAAGAAAAAAAAAAGTATCGTCTACCTCTTATAAAAAAACTGCCATTCACTTATACAGAATAATTAGAATTTATTTTCCATCCTTTTCGTAAACTAACGAACGAACGCCTTTCACGATAATCTTGTTTCTTTTACTTTATTACGCGACCGGAAATCCGTGTAGCATGTACACCTTCACTCATTGTAAGCAGGCCCAAGCCCAACACAGAGATGAACCTGTTGTTGGATCACTTAAGATATAGGCTTCCTCGCGCCTCTAATTGCCAGTAAACACTTGCACATTTTGCTGCCTGTCTGAGTACTTTTATTATTTGTCAACACCCATTGTCTGGACGTTGGCTTGGCTGGCCGCTTGCTTTACTTTGCAGGCAGCTTTGAAAACAAGAAGCGAGCGACAACTTTGTGGTGAGCACGGCTTAAGGCGTGAGTTGCGAGCGGGAGGCAAACCTACGCACACTCACAAACAACTCCCGATTCCAATTTAATTTCAATACAAAGAAAAACAACTACATTGTTTCCTTTTTTTTTTTTTTTTTTTCCTTCTTCTTCTTCTTCTTCTTCTTGGTCTCCACAGCCTCAACAAAGCTAATTAGCTGGACAACGCTTCAATTGTGTGTCAAAAAGTTGAGAGTTACGAAAGTAGTCTTATAGCTCTCACCTTCACACAATCGTGTCGACATCATTCAATTTTGCATTTTTTTTCTTTATAAAAACAAGAATGCTTATGGCATAGAAAAAAAAAAGACGATATAGTTGAGAAGAGAAATAGGTTTTAGCTTTTGTAATTACTTACCACAGAACTGCAAGCGGCCATCGGATTTGGCGCTGATGTTGGTGACCGCGTATCATAATAAGGGTCGCCTCTCACGTCCTACCGTCTACTCACCTGTAACATAATTGATTGATTGATTAACATAATTGATTTAGTTACACAAGTAATTAACATAGACGAGTGCGCCTGCAAGCATTGAAGTTAGGCTTTTTGCTCCACAAGCTACTGTCAGTTTGATTAACGTCATCACATTGTAGGCTCACCGAGTATTTCATAGGCAGTTCTAAACTTTACAAATATGCAGTATTGTGTGGAGAAAAAAGCCTAACTACAAGACATGCAGGCGCTCTCAAAGCGTTATAACTTGTGTTTATCAATGACCCCTACTTTGAATTTCCATACATACGAGCTTGTTTGACAACTTCATTCCAATGTACCATACAGCATTTTATTATTATTTTAGTTGGATCTTTCTTTTCAGAATTTTCATAACTACAATTATTTTCAGTAAAATTTTAAATGATACGAAAAAAAAAAAATAATAATAAAAAACCGCGTACAAAATAATGATAGCGGAAACAAGGTTGAATAACTTGGATATTTTGCAGAAGCATGCACTGTTGCAAACCTTGCATGCTATTAATATAAAAGGAAGAAATATTTCAAATGTTAAAAATCTAATGCAAAATATAGCCGTCCTCCCTACCGATATTAATTTGTGTGCAAATTGACTGTAATTTGTACACAAAGCTAGAGTTAATTTTTTTTTTTTTTTTATCCTGACGGTAGGAGCATGAAAGTTTCAGGAATGGTAGATATGATCAATAGATGTACTTTTAGCACATAATAAATTTCTACGTGATGTAATTTTTTCCTGGTCGTAAAGATAAAACAAGTAGAATTTTGCATCACCGTCGTCAAAAATATAATAATAATAATAAAATTATATATGCATGCATATATATATATATATAGTATATTATATTACGCAAATGTTGTTCATTAGACTCTAAATGAGAAGTGAAACAACTTTAAGTTAATCTCGCCAAATTATTATTTCACGGAAAATATAGCTGAATTTCAACATGTTTTAATACTATCCTTCAAAACACTTGGTAAAATCGTAAACTATCAAAATATTAAAAAATCACGTTTCATGATATAAAAGCAAATTTTTTGTCATTACGTGTAAGTACGTACAGTACGTGGACCAGTAACTACGTATCTTAAGTTTTGTTACTAAAGGGATTGACCTCAATTGACCTTCAACCTTGTCACTCTTAATTTCAGGTATATAAAACGTCTATAGTTTTTACTCTTAAAGTTATGTAAACAATCTTAAGACAATAATATGACCTTCTCAAATCTGTAGTGAATTCCGGAGAAAGGGGTAAGTCACCCCGAGTTTTTCCCCTTTTTTTTTTCTATTTACATTTGGCCATTTATAAATGTAGCCATAAAGAAATTTTAATTTCACGGTGATGCTAAAAAATTATAGAAACTATTAATTAAAGATTTTTCATGAAATTGTTTACTTATAAGCATAGAATAAAAAATTGGCAAACAAAACAAAACAAAACAAAATCAGTAAAATAAAATGATACGAAAAGACAAAATAAATATAGTATTCTTAAACTATTCCCCCCCCCCACCTCCTTTTTTAGATATATATTATTGATTAATTATAGTATTATTTGACTGCAAATATAAATAAAGCGAGTGTTGTCGCATACACTATTTTTTCTGTGTGCTCC